>VZSF01008567.1:0-58685 GCA_013398295.1 Chionis minor
CATGTCACCGGGGGGATGGAGGGGTGAAGGAGGTGTGTGTGGGGGTGTAGACATGTCACCTGTGGGGGCACACATGTCACCAGGGGGATGGAGGGGTGAAGGGGGGGGATGTAGGCATGTCACCTGTGGGTGCTGGCATGTCACCAGGGGGGTGGGGGTGCAGCCATGTCACCCACAGGGATGCTCACACACACACACACACACACACACACACACACACACACACCCCCCGGTGCTGCCCCGCTGCCCGCCGGGGTGTCGAGCCAGCGCACGTGTGACCCCGGCGAGGCCTTGCCCTCCCGCACGAGATTGTCCCCACGTCCCGCTCCGCTGCCGGCGGTCCGGGGATGCTCTCGGGGCCGGCACGGTGCGTAACGCCCGTTGGCGCAGGGATTTGTGGCCCAGGGCTCCACGCAGAGCTCGGTGCGGGGGACACGCGGGTGGTGGTGGCCCTCCTGGGGAATGTCATCGCTCCAGGGTGACCCCGGTACACGGCCACCTCTGGGCACAGAGATGGGGGTGCTCCTCCCGGTTCCTCCTCCCCCAGTGAGGGCTGAGCACCGCAGCGCCCTGCTGGGCACCCCGGGGACTCCGTGTCCCCCCCCGCGGCTGCGAGCGTGGCAGCCCAGGCTGGGGGAGGTTTTTGGGAACGCCTTGGCCTGGGCAGTGCTGCCCCGGGGCCTTTCCCCAGCACCTGCCCAGGGGAGGCACCAGCCTCACGCCCGGCTGCGCTGAGTCAGTCCCGGAGACGGGTTTACAAAGGCAACACCCCAAAAAAAGTCTCATTGAAACCAGAGGTCGGGGGGCAGGGGGGGTGAGGGCCCCGTGCCGCCACTGGGGTCACCGGGGTGCACCATGGCGCCTCCCGCAGGATGCCCCGGGCTCCCAGCGTGCCGGGGCGGCCGCTAGAAAAACCTGGGGAGCACAATTTATTTTTACAGGCTTGCTGCTGCGGCACAGCCCCATGGAGGGGATCGCAGCCACACTGGGGAGGAACCGGGATAGGGCAGGGCTCCCGGCACGTCCCCGGGATGTGCCTGGAGCACGTTCCTTTGCCTCCTCCCCAGCGCTCAAGGCCCCGCAAGCAGCAGGGGCACCCCTGGCTGTCTGCTCCGCGCTGTTGAGGCTGGTTCCCAGCCCTGCTGCCGCGTGTTCGATCACGAAGCTGCAGCAGCGGCGTGTGCCTGACGCTGGAGTGGCTTTTCCTGGGACAACGCAAGCTTTTCCCGCACCCAGGCCGGTCCAGCGAGGCGAAACACGGCAGTGTGGGGCTGAGCCCCTCCGGCAGCGTGAGGTTGAGCCCCTCTGGCACATCGCTTCCCCTTTGCTCAAGCAGCACAAACTGCTGCAGGCTGGGACGCAGCAAACCCGGTGCCCTTTGGTTTAAATTCCGTTTTTTCCCCCCTGAAGCGTAGGTTTGCCGGGCTTGGACACAGGCCTGCAGCATCAGAGCGCGGAGGCTGTTCCTGAGCGGTACCCGCAGGCTCTGCCGCCCTCCAGCCCATCCTTCCTGCAGGAGAGCCTTTGCCCTTTGTGCAGGTGCAGATTTATTTTTTTCTGGAAAGCAGCCGAGCCGTCCCCGGAGACCTGCCCGCACCGCAGCCCTGTGCCGCGGCTCGGAGCCGGGCGAGGAAGACCTGGGTTTGGGGAAAGAGGGAGGAAGAGCCTTCGTTTTGCCTCGGAGCTGTGGGATGGGTGGGGAGCGGGGCTGGACCCACCCTGAGCATCCAGCCAGTGACCCCAGTTCTCTGTTGTGTCGGTGTCTGGGACATTTTTTCTGAGAGATCAAAGACTTTTTGGTGCGCAACCCAGTCCCAGATGCCGAAGGCTCGGCGGCCCAGCCGCTCCCATGGTGACAGCGATGTTGCCAAGGGAAAAAGCGAAAGGTCACTTCTCTGTGGTCAAAATTGGAAAGCAAAGTCCCGAGAAAGTTTGCGTGGTGCGTGGAGAGCAGCTGAGCACCAGCCAGGGAGGGATTAGGGAAAAAAACATCGTGTGGGTGAATCACTGGTGCTGGTGCGGCTGGGAATCGCAGCCCGAGAGCCAGCGGGGGCAGAGGCAGGACCCCAAATTTGGTCCAGGGGGCTTAAACGGCCTCGTCCTGCGAAGGGGCCGGTGGCTGCCAGCGCAGGCAGAGATCCGGGGCAGACAGCGAGCCCCAGCAAGGAGCCCACATGGGTTTTCCAGTCCATTAATAGAGGGGCTGTCACTGCTCAGCCTCACTGATCAATACAGCTTCTATTTCAAGGCTGTGAAACAACAGTCAGAACCAGAGCGAAGGACATTAAACATAATAAAAGAGAGAGAGGCAGCGAGCCAGCCAGCCAGCGCTCGCCATTGACCTGTTGTCTTTCAGCCCCAGCAGTTAACCATTGCAACCCCCCAATTACACTTTAACATGCTTATATCTTTCTCCGCGCCACCGGGAAAAGCTGATGACAAGACGCCAGCGCAGCCCTGCCCCGTGCCTGACTCCGGTGTGTTGGTCCAGCTGGTGGCCGGACAGACGCCACCAGCTCCTGCAAACAGAGCCGAAAGCCACTTCCCTGCCTCCCGGGAATGGCTGCTGGCAGTATTTGCACCGGAGCAGCGCGCTCTGCGTGTCTCTGGGGGTTTGTAGAGCTTGGTTACAGCCCATAGACAATAGCTGGGGGGGAAAAAAAAACAAAAATCAAACTGTGTGGTGCGGTTGAGGAGGTGAGAAGATGCTGCGGAGCTTCACACTGTAGCCTCAGCGCTCCCGGGTCTCCAGGCAAGGCTGGTGGGCATCCCACTTCCAGCCCTGCTCCAGGCTGGTGCTCCAGGGGCTGCAGCTGGCGCATCCCTGGAGGAGGCAGCGCCCACCTGGATGGTTCGGGGCTTCCCAGCGCCCCCAGCTTGGCCCGAGCATCAGCAGCTACTTCCAAACCCGGCTTTGCTCTCTGGGTGCCGATGGCGTCTCCGTGTTGAGCCTCTCCTTACCCCTGGCCAGACACTGGTGGCTGCTGGTAGCTTGGCGGGGGGGGAGGTTCTTTTTTTTTTTTTTTCTTTTCTTTTTGGTGTTATTTTCTGCCACCCGACATGGCCGTGGACATGAACCTGCCAGCTGCAAGCAGAGATGTCCTGGGGCAGGCTGAGATGGGCTCCCCGGGCCCGGGTCCTGCCCACGGTGCCAACAAACCCCAAATTGAATGGTCAAGCCTGTTGTAAGGGTCTGCTGCTGAGGATCCTAAAGTTTGGGGGGGAGAGAATCCCGTCGTGCCATGCCGTACCGTGCCATGCCGTACTGTGCCATGCTGTACCGTGCCGTGCCGTCTGATCCAGGGGAGTTTCTGCAGACCGGGACTGGTGATAAAGCAGCCCCTGGGGTCACCCTGTCACCCCCCGCAGCGACTGAGGGACAGAGCGCACAGGGACCGATGCAGTGAGATGGCCCTCGCAGGGCTGCATAGAGCCACCAAGGGGAAATGGGGACAGGGACAACTGTGCCGAGACGTGCCCGAGGCCGTGCCCTGCTGCGGCGGGGGGTGCAGGAGCCTTTTGGCTGTTGCTGGGTGGGGTGGGCTTTGGTGGTGTCCCCAGAGAAGCAGCTTCGCGGCAGGTTTCGGTGCCCACCAGTCTCCTTGTGTCCCTGGGCAGGACATGAGCTCTGCAGATGGGTGTCCCGGGGGCTGCCCTGTCCCCAGGGACCTCAACCCCTGTCACCTCTCTCTTTTCTTCCACCCCGACAGTCACCTCTGAACAGATCGAGCACCTGCACCGGCGATTCAAGCAGCTGAGCCGGGACCAGCTGACAATCCGGTACGGCGCTTCCGTTGGCACTGGGGGGGCGATACCTGCCGTGCTGGGGGTGGGTGAGGGTGCCTGGTGGAGGTGTCCGGCTCCCTGGGCTGCGGGGACGAGCGTGTCCTTCCCGGTGATCCCACGGCCGTGCTGAGCTGGCTCCCTGCCGTGTGGCATTGCAGATAACGGGAGGGGAAAAGGAGTGGCGAAGCAGCGGCCTGAGAAGGGAGTCGCTCCTGCCAAGCATCCCATTTTCCACTCCCAGCTTTAAAATTGGTTTGGGAGAGGGAAGCGACAGCCCCACACGGCAACTACCGTGGGGTTTGCTGTTGCCCTTGTTCCCCTCCTCGGTGTCTGTGCAGGCAGTTGTGCACCAAAGCCACAACTCTGCGTCTTCAGGACAACTCTGGCACGTGCCACCGGCTTCACCAGCCACGCGAGGAGCCAGCGCGGGCCGGGGAGCCCAGCTGCCCTCTGCTCCTCCCCCTGAACGTTATTTTTATAAAAAGTCGATAGCAAATGACCAGCCCGGGCTCAACGTGGTGCCAGGGCAGCACAACGCGGGCCGGGGCCGGGCAGAGGAAGCTGAGAGGAGGGCCATGGTGGAAGCTCCTTCCCTCACCTCATCGAGCCCCGTTGGGGACGTTACTTCTTGGAAAACTCTGAAAACCACGCAGTCATTTGCAGGTCAGGCCGTGTAAAGGACCCCGAGCAGCTGTTTGCGAGAGCTTCCCCTTTTAGTGGGGATGAAAATCCCCCGTTGCTGCGCCAAGCACAGACCGGTGCGACAGCGCAGCTTGCTTTCAGTCGGAATTGGGGCAAATAGCGGTTTTCCTGCAAAACCTCTCTTTTTTCCATGATTGTTTCGAAAGAATGGGGTTAAGGCTTCTGTCCCAGCCCTTCGGTGTCTGTCACAGCATCTCCCTCCTCCGCACCTCTCTCACGCTTCCGGCTGTCTCTGTTTCCTTTGCAGCAAGGAGAATTTTGACAGCATCCCGGATCTGGAGTTCAACCCAATTAGGGGGAAAATTGTCCATGCGTTTTTTGACAAGCGGTAAGAACATCCCTGGCACCGCAGGGAGGGGCAGGGTAATTGGGTTTGTCCGGCGAAAGCTGGACGTGGCTGGGCAAAGATCTTCTCCCTAAAGGCTGGGGATGGAGCCAGGGGGGAAAATTACAGATATTTAAGCTAAGTCTTAGGGAAAAACCAGTCCCAAAGCGCTGCCGAGGGACGTGCTGAGCTCTGTGGCACGCAGAAGCAGGTGGCCAGGGTGGTTTCAGCTGCCCGTCACCGACAGCTCCGCTCTCGGCAGGAACCTGCGGCAGGAGTCGGATGGGCTGGCGGACGAGATAAACTTCGAAGACTTCCTGACCATCATGTCCTACTTCAGACCCATCGAGATGAACATGGACGAGGAGCAGCTCGATCGCTTCCGGAAAGAGAAGCTCAAATGTGAGGCTTGCCCAAAGCCCGGGGCCAGGGAGGGGATGGCGGGACGGGGCTCCCCTGACCCTGCCGCGTTCCTTTCCTCCCTCCCAGTCCTCTTCCACATGTACGACTCGGACCACGATGGGAAGATCACGCTGCAGGAGTACAGAAATGTAACGTATGGTCCCTCCCGCCCCATCACCACCGAATTCGCGGCCCCGGCTTTGACCCGCTGCCTCGTAGGTGGTGGAGGAGCTGCTGTCGGGGAACCCCCACCTGGAGAAGGAGTCGGCGCGGTCCATCGCCGATGGAGCCATGATGGAGGCAGCCAGCATCTGTGTGGGACAAATGGTGGGAGCTGGTTCCTTGCACTGTCGTGGCACCGAGGTGCTGCGATGGTATCGAGAATGGGGCTGGAAGGTGTCCGTCCTGCCCGGGGCGTCTCCCCTGACCCTGGGCTGCTCTGGCTGGAGAAGACTTTTTTGCAGGCAGCAACTTTCAGGGTTTTGTCTTCTTTTTCCGATATAAGAGCCCAAGGGGGATAAGCAAACAGCACCCATGAAGCACCATCCTCAATACTTGGGGCTTTAGTGCTTGTAAAAAAGGCAGCTCCTTGCAGCCATAGTTGTTCTGGGAACTAATTTTAGGCTGGCCATGGGGCATGGTGCACCCATGGGAGACATGTCCCATAGCCCCAAGGGACCCTGGTGACCCAGTGCCCCGAGGCCCCTGCCCCATTGGCACGGGGCAGCCGTAATGTTTTCTCTCTTGCTGCGCCCAGGGGCCGGACCAGGTGTATGAGGGCATCACTTTCGAAGACTTCCTTAAGGTTGGTGGCATCTCCGCTCGTCTCCCCAGGAGGAGGGCACTGGGCGGCCACAGGGACCTGGGTGTGCGGTGTGGGCACAAGCCGAGCCCCCGCGCAGCCCAACTCACCCCCTTCCCCTTGCAGATGTGGCAGGGGATCGACATCGAAACCAAGATGCACGTCCGCTTCCTCAACATGGAGACCATCGCGCACTGCTACTGACCTCTGGCTCCTCCTGAGATCCAGAGGAGGAGGAAGAAGAGGAGGAAGAGGAGGAAGAGGATCTGCAGCAGCTCCGTGGTCCTGGCACCAAGCGCTTTGTACCTACCCGCGTGCCTGTCCCCTAGTGGGGCTGCCTTCTGCTCTCTAGAAACTTAAGAGGCTTTTATCTGTAATAAAAGGTATTTCTCTTTTTAGTCCTTGCTGAGAACTTGTCCATCCATCCATCCATCCATCCATCCATCCCCCAGGGCCTGGTGGTGTCTCTCCTTGTGCAGAAAGCTTCCACAAATCCTGCTATCCCCTTAAACCTGAATTTTTAGCTTCTGCCGTGTGCTGCTCTGGGGAAGGAACTGCCCCCCTCCCTTGTGCTGCGAGCCCCCCGATGCCCGTGCCATGGGGACTGTACGCAGGCAGGGGTGGGAACGTCGAGGCGCAGGAGGTGAAGGCAGCACCTGGAAGGGCAGTCACATCCCTCTCTGCATCCCACGAGATGCTCAAGCCGGCAAAGGTGGCAGCAGGGCAAGAAATAACCCCAAGTCAAACCCAAACCCGCCACCTTGGCTGTGTCTTCCAGCAGGAGAGGCGGCATGGGACCATGGGGAGGCAGGCAGCAGGGATGCGGGGATGTGAGGACGTGGGGACGTGGGGATGTGGGCTCCTGGCAGCCGGGTGGCTCCCGCCCCCACATGTTCCTGCCAGAACAAGGCACCGGAGATAAGGGTTTGTTTACTGGTATTAATAACTGGATGGCTCGAGGCGGATTTCTGTCTCTAAGGCAGCCTGAGCCGGCAAAGGAGGGGGGAGAAAAAAGGGCAATGGCTATTTTTAGGAAAGCTGGAAAGATCTGTTTGTTTTATCAAAAATAGCTTCCCCCGGTGACACGCACGCTTGATGGAAAAATAACCCCTGCCACAGCACGCAGCCGGCAGTGCAGGAGCGAGGGCTGCAGGGAGTGAGGGCAGAGCCACCTGCAGCCCCCTCCATCCCCCCGCGGGCAGCGAGCGCCCACCGGCTCCCCGGCTCAGGGCACAAATGATTTTTTTCCTTCTGCTCCGCATTAGCAGGGGGTTTCTGCACTGCCCAGGCATCCCTGTGCTGCCAGCACAGAGAAAGACTCATCCTCACAGGCTTTTGTGGCTTTGCCCCTCCGAAAAAACCCCAACCTGCCCATCAGTGCGGCTGCAGACGCAGCTCTGCGGGCAGAGCCGCTGGACCACGGCCCCTGCGCCCGAAAAGCTCTTCCGAGCCGGCAGCCGGAGAGCATCCGCGCTAAGGCAGTGAAGGACAGTCCTTCCCTGCAATGCAGTCCTGTCCTGGAGAGACCTGTGCTGCTCGGTGACACGCTGGGGCTGACCCGGCTTCGGCGGGAGCCGCAGGGACGGAGCCGATCCCCTCTCGCAGCCCCACGCGTGGGGATGCCACCATGGGGAGACGGGACATGCGGCATGGCCGTGGGATGGCACCCGTGGGGTTGGTTGAGCCCCTGTGGCGCTGGGACGTGGGGTTGGGTGGCCGGAGCCAGGGTCGGTGCCGGCACTGAGGGCAGGGCTGAGCACTGGGGCCGGGGAGGGGGTGGTGGCGATGGGGGTCCCAGCTCTTCCAGTGCAGCCGTTCAGGCCCTGAGGGGCTCCCGGCGCTGCCCGAAACAGCCTCGTCTGCGTTTGCAGGGCTGTGGGACTCCAGTCCTGTTCTGTTGTCCCTCCGGACACCTCCAGCTCCTGGGCTCATCCCTGCCTCTATCTGCATTGGCACCAGCCGGCTCAGAGGGGCAGATCCTGATCTCCCAGCTGAGACTGAACCTCCCTCTTCTCCGCCTGAACCTGCTCATCCTCCCCCTCCCTGTGCCAGACCCTTGGTGCTCCCTTCCCTCCCCACGCACATGAGGGCACAAGATCCAGCTTCTCCCAACATGCCCAGGTTTCAGGAGCAGACCCGGGCTCCTTTCCCCATCCGTTCCCAGGAATTACCGTGCAGGTGCTGCAGAACCATCCCACACCCCAGACCAGCCCTTTTCCACCCCTGAACCACCCAGCGGGGCTGCCTGTCCCGAGCCCAGCCCCTGCGGCTGCTGTTCCAGTGGGTTGCCATCATGCCATGGTCCCACTCCCGCTCCATACCGTGGGCTCCTCAGAGGAGACACCTCACAGCCAGCAAGGGCTGGATACGGCGTGCAATGCAGTGATTGGATATTAGGAAAAATTTCTTCACCAAAAGGGTTGTCAAGCACTGGAACAGGCTGCCCAGGGCAGTGGTGGAGTCACCACCCCGGAGGTATCTCCCAGCCGGGCAGACGTGGTGCTGAGGGACATGGGGAAGGGGTGGGTTGGGCAGCGTTGGGTTGATGGTTGGACTCCATGATCTTAAAGGTCTCTTCCAACCTGGGTGGTTCTATGATTCTATGAAATAGAGGGCTGGAGAGTATCGATAAGAGGGTAATTATTACCCCTTGAGCTAATTAGCTGTGCCCCAGCTATTCCATTAGGCGGCGAGAAAAGCGTGGGAGCAGGGGCTGCGGGGAAGCAGCGGCAGGACCGAAGCGAAGGGACTGCAGCGTGTTTTGCCTTCGCTTGGGTTTGTCTTCACTGCGGGAAATGGGATGAGGGTGGGAAGGAGGGTTGCCCAGAGCAGACGACAGGGAGAGTGGAACGGGAGGGACGGGGGACGATAAGCCCGGTCCTCACCCCAGCAAAGGGCTGGTGACAAAGGGCAGATGCCCCAAGGCTGCGCACAGCCCTGCCCGTTCCTCCGGGTGGGTGGGCAGGAGCATCGCTCCCACGGCCAGCAGAAAGCCGGGGCTGTGTAATTATCAAGCATTGGAACAGGCTGCCCAGGGAGGGGGTGGAATCGCCGTCCCTGGAGGTATTTAAAAGCCGGGCAGACGTGGTGCTGAGGGACATGGGTCAGGGGTGGGTTTGGCACAGGTCTATGGTTGGACTCGCTGATCTTGAAGGTCTCTTCCAACCCAAGTGATTGATTCTATGATTCTAACGCAACGTGGACATTACGCGCAGCGAAACCCAAAAAGAGGGAGGCCAACAATTCTGTAAAGGGCAGGAAAAACCGGCAGAGCACTGGGCAGCCTGGCAGGGGTGACATTTCCGTTGCAGACCACAGCAAAATCCTGCAACGCCTGGAGCGCTTGATAAAGGATAAGGGTTCTGTGACGGGACACGGCCAGAGCTGCCAAGATGCTGAGACCTGGGATGTGGCCCAGAGCTCCATCACAGGCTCCGGCGGTGTCGGCAGAGGGTAACCAGAAAATTGAAGCAGCTTTGCCGCGTATTGGAAAACTTGGGGAGGGCTGCTGAAGGCTGAGCAGGGCATCGGAGAGAGCAGTGACTGGTGGTTTAGGAAGAGCAGGACCGAGCGACCCGCACGACTGGCAGGCAGGTGCCCCAGGGAGGGGGGATTTTTGGCACAGACAGAAGAGATAGTTTGATCCAGCTCCCCACCAGCAACGCCCATCTCACCATCCCCACCCATCTCCCAACCACAGGGGGCTTGGGAAAGGCAGGAGAGACCGAAACACGGGGGACACCTGCCTGAGAAGGATGGGAGGTGCAGGAGAGCAGGAGCAGGGAGCGATGGAGCCAGGGCAGCCAGTTGCAGCCGATATTTGTAGACTAAAATCTGAGGAGCTCGATAAAGAAGTAATAATAAAGAAGTATTTTTTGCGCCACTGTGGCTCATCGATAGCACATGGCCACCCCTCTCTGACAGCAACCAGGACGAGGAATGACAGAGGAACCGTCCCGTCCGGCCAGGGGCACAAAAGCAGAGGCCAAGAGCAGGAAAGGCCACAGGTGGGAGGGGAAGGTGCAGCCCTGAAGCTGAGCTACAGGGAAGGCGAGAGGAGTTCGAGACCCCCAGAGACCCTCTCTGCACAAAGAGCACCCAGTTCCTCCTCCCACCGCTCCTCAGCATCAAGAGAGGGACAGCAGACCATGGAATCGCTCTTCCCCTCCTGTTAAGGTGGTCAAGGACACAAAAGAGAGGGAAAACACACTTTCTTGGGGCCTTTGCTGGTGGCTTGGACCCAAAATACGTAGAGGGACAGGTGGGTTTTTTCCAGGACAGCACTACAGCTGAGCGTGTCCTACCGCATCCGTTGCATCAAGACTGCTTCGCTATGCACCACCCGTCGTGTTTGACTGATGCCGGAGCTCCGGAACCTGGTAGCAGCTGGAGGCTGCGATACAGAGAGCCTCCCCCTTTGATCATGTATTCTCTTTGGAAAACAGTAGGGAAGAAACTTATATCCAGGGATCCTTCCCATAAAGATGATGGACATCTCTTTTACGCTAAGGCTCACTGTCCTCAACAGTGGAAACCAGAAGTGTTCTTGAGGCTCTTTGCCCCCAATTACTTCCTCTTTTGATGCCCGCTGATTCGTTAGCTGTCCCCAACTACCCACCCCATCCAATGGTCACCAGCCTGGCACGTTGCACCACGCTCTCACAGCGTGAGCCTTCACCTTCAGCCTAAGCTCTGCCTGGCCAACCCACCACACTGGTCCAAGGTGACCTGACTGCAGCTCCTCAGCTCGAAGCCCTGCCGGCAGCCCCGGGCACCACCCAACGCAGGAGAGATGCGCCTTTCTGGAGCACTAACCTTTGCCCATGGGATGTAACAGGGGTCTGCTGAGACAAGAGCCCACCTTCGCCCCAACCTACCACAGGCCGGCAGCACTAACGGGTCCTAGGGAGCGCCCAGATGGGAAATCCAACGGTAGCATCTACCGGAGATAAAGTGGATGGTGACTCCATTCTTGCTCTTGAAGTTATGAGGGAAGAGGCTCCATCACCTAACCCTGGAGATGATGTGAACAGCCATGATCGCATTTGCCACACTCCAGCACCCACTTCAGCGCGGTATTAATGACTACTCCGTGAAGTAGGAAAACATCCCTTTTCAGAAAGGAAAATTAAACTCCCAACATGGATACTCTCCAGCAGCCTAAGTGCCCTCATTTGCATTATTGAATGCTAGTTAAAAACGTGCACAGTCTTCTGCTGTGGTACAACCTTCCCAAACGAATTCCAGCGACAGGACAAAACAGACCAAAAGGACCACTCTCCAATCCCGCCGGAGGAGTTGCATCCGGACCACGAGCCAACAAAAAGGCGGCTGTGGGGACAGAGACTTTTCCCCCATCAGAGGCGATGCCAGCCGTCTCGTTCCTGGATGGGTTGAGGTTTGGTCCCCAACGCATTGATGTCTTGCAGGTCCTTAGGTTCCTAAGAAAGCAAACACCTCGAGCAGCGCAGGTGCAGCTCCGTGACCACCACGGCCAAGGAGCAGTACGGAGCCAGCCTTGCCGCGGGCAGTGCAGAAGGAGAGGGGAAGTGCGGAGGTGGACTCCAGGAAAAAGGGCTCAACACACTCTGGCGCAAGACAAACTTTGCTGCTGCTTGCCACAGGGAGATGAAGAAAGAACAAAGCTGCCCGGAGGTAAGGAGCACGATAAGGAGAGTCGAAGTCGGAACAAGCCACAGCTGCATTAAGCAAGACCAGCCAGCAGGTCACAGCCCGGAGCGGAAGAGAACAACGAGGGCGGAAGCTCTCTGTGTTCAGCCACATCAGAAGACACAGGGCTGGAGCAACCCACAAAATCATTCCTGTTACAGAAACTATTGTTTATTTGACAGGTTTCAGCTGTGCTCTCGGCCAAACTACGTATCCGTGACACTTTTTGCTCTTCCAGGAACGAAGGAAGTGAGCTGGCTTCCCAGAAGGGCAAAGAACAAGAAAAAAGAAAAGGAAAAAAAAAAGAGACAAAGCTTTATAAAAAGATAAAATCTATTGGTCAGACAGAATGACTTTGCACTTCTTGTATCAGTCCACCAGGAGGGAAAAGCTAACTATTAAAAAACAAACGCACACGTAAAAGATAGCCTAGGGGTAATCAAGATGGGGGGAAAATTACCCCAGGCCAACGCCAGTGAAGTGCCGTGAAATACGTCTCTCGCCAGGGGCTGCCTCAGCAACTGGAGAAGGGCTGAAGTGCCAGTCCAGCCAGCCCCTCTCCTGCAGGATCGGGCACAGGTCCCGCAGCCCTCCCCAGCACTGGGCTTTAAAATGGGTTCCATGAAGCCAGCAAAAAGCTGTTAAGTTAAAACTTAACCTCAATCCAAACTTGATTTACGTGGCTTTGGCTTGCACCGGTTAAGTTTACAAGGGCAAATCGCAACCACAAAATACTTTCAAAACAGTGAAACACATCCATGCGGGACTCGAGCTCCTGCTCACCAAACTGGTTCCACCTGCGTCAGTGCAACTGGGATTTAAGATAAAGCCTCACTCCTCTTTTTCACCTGAGGTTCTACATCATATCTTTCAGCCTTGGTGCCTCTCCACAGCGTTACTGTGAACTACGCAGAGGGGCTGTGGCCCGTTCACCCCTACTGCTTGATTAAATCAACGTGATCAATTCCCAGCTCGGAAGTGAGAAGAAACCCAGGTCCCAGACATCTGGGAAAAGCCTCCAGGCGCTGCGGGGAGGCACGATCCAGCAAAGAACGTACCCGACAACTAACCTGAGACACAACAGCCTTTTGTTTCAGTGCGTAGCAGTTAGTTCACCCTAAAAGACTTACAAACAAAAAAACCCCAACTCACAAACACATGTATACATACAATTAGAAAACATTTAATCCCGAATTTTAGAGACTTAAAAAAATAATTTATTTTAAAATCATTTTGATGCGTGTGGCCTGCTGAGCGTCCAAGCATCCAGCCTGTCCGAGGCCAACCTTCCCCTCCCTCTCTCCATCACACTCCCCTCTCCCAACCCCCGTAACCTTTTGTGCATGGCCCTGTCTCTAGACACATTCCGATGCACTCCAAGGAAAAGAAGAATGAGCAGGTCATTACCAGAGAAGAAATTTCAAACATGTGACTCAGCAAGATGCTTCTTCCAAAAGTCCTTGGTGTTTTTTTCTTTCCCTCTCAGGACAGGCATGAACTCCTCAATGTGCTCCCAGCCTCCCACCACTTCAGCCGTTTGCCGCTCCGGGCTCTTGCTTCCTAACCGCGTCCTCTGCCAAGATGGGATCAGCAGCATTTTTCCCCACAAGCAGCAGGAAGGAACACTTTTGTTTACACTTAAGCACACTGTTCCCCTTCACCCTTCAGTCTCTCCGTTCCACCACAGCGGTCCTTTGCGCAGCACCGTGTTCCGGTGATACGCTTGAGGGCAGCCACACTCTCCCCGTTCCGGTTCATACCCCTGAACTGTCGGCCAACGCTCAGCCGGTCCGACGCGCCTGCAGCCAGCGCCATCTTTTTGGTGCTTTTCCCTTGTGGACCTCCTTTTATCCCTCGGCCACGTACGTGGCAGCGGGCTGGACCACAGAGGCCAAGCAAAGCAAGTTACCTAAATGTTATCGTAGGGAACAGCGAGGCCAATGTTGTAGCTGTAACCAGTCACTTCATCGTAGGAAGAGCGGCAAATAGGAAGGACGCTTTCTACAGCCAGCTGGTCCACTGAGAACTCGTAGGCATAAATGATTCCTCGATGCCTGTAAAAAACACAACCAGGGCACACCACGTTACCTTAATCATGTATTTCAACAGGGGAAACGAACAAAGTTAGAGATTTCCATACAGGATCAAAATTCAGCGCTTCAAAAGCTGAATATAAAACCCCATCCCTTCTGCACTAGAGCCGTCTGTGCAGTTTTAACCGAGAAAACTCCCTCCTACCTCCTTCCAGGGACCCCACCAAGCCCTGGAAACGAACGGTGAATCATTCGCTTTAGCAACACGGAGACATGACTGTCATCTGCTGAAACATTTCTAATCTATTCAGGAAGGGGGAAGATAAGTACATTGTAGTTTGATAGTTCAATTAGACATGCTAACAGCCACCTGAGATGCAAATACCAAACCCTGCAGTTTAAATGCCAGTAGTTTTCCTTTAGGAGGAGACAGCATTACTAATATTTCGAGCAGGGAAAGGACTGCATTCCCTGCCTGGCTTCAGTGGCCTTTATATTCCCTTGCTGAAAAAGAAATGCGGTTTTTTGGGGGGCTCAGAAGCCAATTCATCAATGGTTTTGAAAGCCTTACCTTTAAACTTTTTTTATTTATTTTTTTAGATGCTATACCTTCTCTAATACTGCTCTGAATGACTCAGTTGTTTAGCGTGCCATTTTAAAATATATAATAAAGCAGATCTTTGCAGTGCCAAAAATCCTACCCTTCAGAGCTGGCTTACTCACTTGCAGTGCGCGGTAAGGTCATCATCCATGATGCTGGCACCTCGGGGAGTTTTGTCATCAGGGATGTTTGCAGTGATGAGGCTGTGAGAATTAAACCACACGTGGCGGACGGGATGTCTGAAAAATAACCCACAGCACCGTGCGTGATGCCACCTGCATTAGACTCCTAAAATCCAAGTGCAGTGAAGGAATTGTTCTGGATTAAAGAATTCATTTAAATCGGCGCCCTCTCTATGGCCAGAGGCTGGGAACCGGCACCTTTGGCTCTTCCCTGCCTGTCTGGAGCAAATAAACACAGCTTTTATCCCCATCTAGTGGGCTCTTACCAGAACACACGCGGAGGCCAGAAAACATTTTGGACACCTGGCAGCACATAAGCTGCGAGGGATTCAGACTGCCCGCTTCCTCCGCTGCTTTAAGGACTGCAGCAGCACGCTCCTGGGAAGAGCAGGATGCTTCCCAAGGCGAACGATGAGGACGCCCAGGACTCCCACACCATCATCCCCAAGCACCGAGCTGAGCTCCAGCTGACCGAGAAACGCTCTACACGGTGCTAAGAAGTCTGGGCTTCTTTCCTTTTGCTCTCACTCGGGAATAAACTAACCCTGAACCACTTTAACAGCATTTACTGTTCAAGCAGGAGTAATTTTTCTTCTCAGATTAGGATGGTTTATCTCCACGACACCGACTTGTCTCCTGTCACCTCCCTTCGTTTCTGCCCTTGCTTTCCATTCCGGACACTGGGCTGCAGGCGTGGATAACACCACGCACACCTTATCTATGGAAGCCTTTTGGATTGAAGTGATGCCTTCTGATTCCTATTATCAACAGTATTTTTAAATGCTTAATCTAACGCTTTCACTTTTAATACACCCCCAAAGCTCAGCACATCTGCACTGCCTGCCCTCCTTCTCGGCACGCTCATTAGCGCTGCTCCAGGAGACAATCAATGCAATATTGTCCTTAATGCATCAGCCGCATCACAACGGGCTTTATAATTCACAGGGTCAAAAGAGAAGGAGATAACTGCTATTAATCAATGACAACTCCAACTTGAATTTATCTCACTGTAAATACCTCAGCCAGCTCCTCTTTAGGGAAGATGCATTAAAAAAAAAAAAGAGATCAGGCTTTATCTGCTCATTTTATTATGGGTATCACTCAAACTTCCCAGGGGCTAAATCCTTGAGGCCTTCATTCAAAGCTAACTCCCTGGGACTCGTGCCTGGATCAGGAAATCATAATTTGGCTTTAGCAACTAACAGTCTTCTGTCGACTCCAGGATACTGCTCTCAGCTTGTACTTGCAGTACTGTACTCCTTGTGCTTTCAGTACAAACTGGTATTTTAATATTTAAATGAGTTCAAATACCAGCCTGGATTTGATCGTTACTGCTAAGGGAACGCGTGAATGAGGTGAACAGGAACATGGGTATTGTGTAAGGATGCAGCGGATAGGGACAGCCGGAACCGATCACTCTGAGGACAACAGCCGGGAGTCCAGCGTTTTAAATCCAAGGTTCAATAAAGGAAATAGGGGCTGGGGATGAGGCAGGGAGAAAACACTAACTGAACTTCACAAAAAATCCAGGGGAAACAATTTCCCTGCTCTCTTACACCAAGTGAAGCACTCTCTTTAGCTAATGAGTAAAGAGCCTACGACAGCTGAAGGGCACCCATAGAAACACGCACAAGACTCCAGGTGGGGAGGCAATCTGTTCCCAGATCACATGAAAACCAACAGAACTCTCAGGAGCTTTAGACACGAGCATGTTATCATTTTGGTCCTGGATCATCTCATCCCCACATTCCTCCCGTCAGCCAGATCCAATAAACACCCTTGCAGTAGGACCCAGGACAGACAAAATTACCTGGCATGCATTTCCCAGAGTTTGGTGCCCATCCGTTGGTCCCACACGCAGACCAAGCCCTCTTCTCCTCCACTGACGATCTTCCAGTCATCCATCTGGACCGCAGACACTCCTAACTGGTGGGCATAGAGGGAGCACAAAGATTCACTTTTGCGGAGATCGAACACCCTGACCCTAAACAAAAGCAAATAAAGAACAGATAAAACCAGCTGTGGATCTGCAGCCTGGGGGTTCTGAGAGCACAAGTAATTTTGGGGTTATGAAAATGTGTCCAGGACAGCAGCAGTCCCGTGGCCACTACGGGGCCAGAAACCCAACACTGTTGATGCCCTTCACCACTGAATTTTCACTCTGACTTCTATTATCAAAGGACGGGATCAAGGAAATAACTATTATTACAAAGATTGAGGAAGGGCCTAAATATGTGGCAATTTAAAAGGCCAAGTTAAGGGAATCGTAGATTTATACGCTTGAGTTATTCACCAATATTGAAACCAAGCTATCCACAAGCACCCGACCCGTCTATCTCTTCTGAAGAGATTTCAGTAACGCGACCAGTGACTGTGGGCAGCTTTTAGGTACACCTGATTTTTCAGAAATTATTGATCACTCAGACAAGGCATTTTGAAGAGAAACGTATCGAAGACTAAGGTATGTTTAATGAAGCAGAACCACAGAAAAAGAGCTTAGATTTCAACCACTGCAACAAGTCCACGAAGACAGCTAACGCTAATGGTCTTAAGTTTTAAATGCAGTCCATATCACAAAGGAGTAGGAGTTTTGATCCTTATATATCAAGATTAAGGGATAAAGCAAAGTACATAAGCAAATTAAAAAACCGCAGCAAGTGAAAACAGAAGTAAAGGGGAAATACTGATCTCAGCTTTGAAAAGAAGCCAGAGAAAGTTCCTCCCAGCTGACGGCTATCAAGAACGAAACCATCAGGTACACATTAATTCCAGAAAAGGCCAAAACACACTTGTTCCAACACATTAACTGTACTTTATTCCATACCCCTGCTACGACCCTAATGGTGTTGCAAGTCTTTTCCTTTCTCAAACGGAGATTGCATCATATGATTTTACAAATAACACATTTCAGCGACTGAAATAAAAAGGCAACAGAACAGTCCAAAACTCCAACAGAGCAACATCCATCTGACATGTCGAAAAACATGCTGGAACAGAGCGAGGAGCACGCTTTCTGTGGCTCTGCAGTCACCCTTAGGAAAACCCCATTACAACAGTTGCCGATGGCGAAAAGGACTTCTTGCTTTCTCCAACTCCAGCAGAGAGAAGCTTTGGCTACATATTAGAGCTGTGCTTTGGGTAAGGATGGGGTATTTTGGAAGGGATCACACCCACCGCTCGCCCTGTCCTACTGCATGTGTTCTGCGTGGCAATCAAAGCTTCTTCTGTTTGGTAAGCACAGCTGGAAACAAAGATCTGATTGCGTCCTGGTTATTTCATTAGCAAGGGCCCAGGTTTCAGGCAGGTGTCCATTCTGGCACACCCTTGGAAGAATTAGAGGCACACTTGAGTTGTTTAGATGTGCTTTTGAAAAAAAAAAAAAAACCCATAAAAAAAGGGGGAAAGCATTTTGCAAATCTAATGTGATGCTCTAATGCAGATCTGGCATGGCCTGCCATCTCCTGCCTCAACAGCTGGGCTCAGTGGGAGCACATCAGATTCATCCCAGCTCAAGGGAGCCGTAAGGAAGCTGTTCTCCTGACCGGGCTTTGACTCCCCTATTTGACTATCTTAGAAGCTCATTTGCTTTTAGAAGAGTACGGAATACACGTTTTGATCCACACCTTTCAGTGATGGTATACACTGGGCTTGCCGCACGTTTGCTTTCCCAATACTATGCACCATTTTAGGGTGACCAAGAAAAAGGCTGCTGTTGTGCAGCACATGGTCCCTGTTATCAGATCTCTTGCCAGCGCGAAGCACAGCTAAGTAATCAAGTACATCAGCAACGCTTCAGGAGTATTCTTAGACGGAAAGAGATTTTATAGGCCCTATGATAAACATCTGACTTCAACAGGGTGGTCTGTGTTACTTTTCAAAATCACTGCTTTGAATAAAAGAATAGCATATACTAGAAAACGTGTGAAAGTGCTGCATTTAATTCCAGCTATGCATCTTCCCACTCACCATCAGCAGTTTGAACTCCCAGGGCAAGATCCCTATTTAGTACACTTGCTCCACAATACGGCTACGGAGGTTCAAGCCACATCCCACCCATGGATGCCCAGCACCTATTAATTCTGGATGCCCAGCACCTATTCATACCCTTCACGCAGCACCACGCGAGGAACTGACCTCTCAGATACACACAGTCTTGTCTCCTGGATGCCAAACTTACTCACCGAACTATTCATTCCTAAATTCTTGCTATTTTAGTGATGGCCAACCTCTGAACTCGGTCAGCGCTTGAGCTGAAAAACTGAAAAGCTTTCTGGAGGGGGAAAGGGTGCGGACATTTACTCTAGTACAAAGGGAGCAAATTTCAATCTCACTTAAGGGATATCAATTTTATCTACTCTCCCACCATTGTGCAAGAGACCAAAATTGGAGGTAGTTTTCTTGGGGTGCCTTGGAAAATCAAGTATCTGCTTTTAGAGGACAAAAACTCCCAAGGATTCAATTCCACATGTCAAACTTCAAATATTTCCTTTATTCTCTTTGCTGAGAAAGCGCGAGGTATGCTTACACTGCCTATTCACTGAGAAGGGAAAAAAAAAAAAGCCGTTTGACAAAATAATCATTTTTGCAAGCTGCTGCACTGGCGGGACAGAGGTCTGGGATTTGGCAAAGGGAAGTATCCGCCTTACAATCTGATACCCACCACCACACCAGACCACCACCTGCAGCCTGATGCCCAGTGCAGAAAGGAGGAGGGAAGGAACAGGGAGCCATTAGAGACTGGCTCCTCGCCATCCCACATCTCCTTTGGTGCACTGGATCAGACCCCACAAATAACTAGCCAAAAAAAGAAAACCTAAAAATTGGACTCAAAGGGTCTTTTTAAGCACTTTAATCCTTTTGCACTGACTGTTCCCAGCGCGTCCAATCCTGGCACCAGATATTGTGCAGGGAAAATCCTACTCCCCAAGCCAAGGAGTTAAAGAGAAAGCTGCTAATCAGCTAAATAGAAGCTGGAATCTGTTCATATGAAAGTCTCTTTTTTTTGTCACCTGAGGGACAACACAGTGTTCCGAAATACACTCTTGACATCATTTGGCAGACGGACCCATCTCATCCTACATGATTCATCCCTTAGGTTATTTTTTTAATATCAGAAAGTGAGCTTTTAAATGCCAAACTAATTTTGCGGGTGGTGGTGGGGAAGTGGAAGATATTCCAAGTGGTCTCGCTGGGCTGTACACCAACTGCGTCCACCAAATGGCTTGAAAAGAAAAGTCTTCCCATGGAGCTTTCTGAAACAAAGCAAACTGGCAGCCACATCCAACTATTACCTAATATTTTGTTCCTGAAGTTCACGCAGGCTGCTTTTGAAACATTAGAGGAGAAACAAATTCTAGCAGGTCCAGATGTAGGACAGCAGGACAGGAAGTCAGCTAATTTGAGATGGGTTATAGCTCTTGGTAGCACCTACCTTCTGTCTTTATTGCCTGTAACAAGCATGTTTGGAGGACTGTTCTGGAGGTTGACACACATAAAGTCACCCATCGAGTTGCCCATCTTCTTCAGACACTGACTTGTTTCCAGATTGTAAAGAAGAATCTGGCAGAAAGAGAACAAACACCGGCTAAACGCAGCGTGAGCACAACAGCTACATTTTGCTGCAGCACAAAGCAGAGCAGAGTTACTACCACCAGAGATGGTTTGCAGGACTTGTTTCTCAACATTCTAATACGTAACCAAGACACGCGTCTAGCCCTATTAAGACAGCCGAAAAACCAGCCTGAAAAATCAGGAAATAAGAGTTTCACAGTGGAATCCATGGAGAAGCAGGGACGCAAGGCTCTTGCCTACCAGCATGGGTATAGCTCTCAGGCAGGCAAAGCAAGCCACACAGATTTTCTCCAGGTCAAATTTCTAAGGCTTACGTGGAAAAGCAAAGAGTTTCTTCATCAGTTTTAGTATTTCAAAGACAGAATCAACATTTAGAAGGTTTCGACAGATGGACTGTGCAAGCAAGATTCAATCGAACCCAGCAAAAACTGAAGAGCAGAACTGAACACTGACTCAGCGCTGCCAGGCCCTGCCGGTAGCTTTCGTACAGATCACGCGGCAGAAACGGATTAAGAGAAATATTACATCTGAAGCGGCACTTCAGATGGGGAAGGAATGAAAACAACCCCGATTTTAAGCAACATCCAAACCATTCGACCAGAGGAAGAGAGATACGAGTTGTTTCCCATCTGTCTGCCCTCCTCTCCTCTGCGCAGGAATCAGTTTAAGCACATTCGCTGTCTTTCCTGGGGGGCCAGATGAGATTTATCTATTTGGGCCTTTCAATTTAGGAGAGCGAGTATTTTTAGAAGCAGAAAAACACACCGGTCAAAGCCCAGTGGAGCTCAGCACAGTGCCTGGTTTTACGTAACTTCATAAACATTATTAAATTTCATGGTGATGCTCCTTTAATTTAAAAGGAAACCTATGACCATGAAAAGAGTAACGGTAGTTAAAACATCAGAAAAAACCCCTAATAGTTTCCATGGCAACATCAGCACGGCTATGTCAATGTCACATCAATATTCTTCACTTCTACTTTCCTGATCCATGCAGTTTAATAAATATTACGCTATCAGTACCTATTATTTCAACGTTTGCCAAAATAGCCACAGTGATGCTGCCTGGCCTTTGACTTCATATCTCTGCAATCTCAGTAAGCATCTGTCCTGGTTTGAGGTAAAACAGGACCAATTTTGTCTCATTTCAGGTTATTACATTTTTTCCATAATTTATACACCGAATCCCCCAGGTTTGCCCAGCCACTTGGATAAACCCTAAAACATGGAGTGTCCTGGAATATGCAAGTTTTGGCTCCAAGGTTCAATTAAGAGAGGAGAGGGTCATTTTGTGACGGATGCCTCCAGGCAACAAAATGAACCTTTAAAAATCTCTGGGAATACTACAAAAGAGGGCAGGGACTTGTCAAGGTTTCTCCACCTGCCGCTCCTCCCAGCTGAAGAGCAGGCATACTTTTATTCGGACATATCAGCAGCACCCTATTAGAATCAACAGATTCAGACCCAACTTCCTCAGCTGCTTATATGATTTATAATCTTTTAACCAGTTCCCTTTCCCAGCCTTGTCTCTGTGAAGCTGTCTGCCTCAAATCCCAGCCTTTAGCATGTCATTTTTCATCCGTAAGGCCCAAAAGCAAATTTACCCAAGCTCTGTAAAGCAAGAAAGCACAAGTCTCCTTTGCAGGGAGACTTAGGACACAGAATTTGCTAAAAAATTAATCTAAGCTTCCATACCTACCAAAAAGTTGCTCCAAACCGCATGAAAATGTTAGTCTTCAAGGTAAAGACCAATTTACAGCCTGTTCTCGCAGCACAGCTTCCAACGGCTCACTAACCAAACCCAGAGATAATGACATTCTGGCAAAGGTGCTTTGCATGGTTTTCAGTGCAAAGGAAATTAATATCTGTGCCTGGCAACCAAATTCCTCCTTGGAAAGTTCTGAACAAAAGACAAAGTCAATAAACTGCTGAATTCAACTTACGAACAATCGGGTCAACAGCAACATATTCCAGCTCCCAGTTGAGGCTCCGAACCAGCCCTTCCCAGCTGCACGCTAACACTCTGGAGAGGAACGGGCCAAATGCTGCTTTCTCAAAAGTCCCCTGGGGCTAATACTTGAAGTGAACATCCATAAACTATTCATTTATCTAAATGACCATGGCTCCCATCTATCCTATAAACATACGATACATACTTGAAAATTCAGTTATGGCCATGAAAGACTATAATGAAAAACTGCTTCCACGCAGTATTTAATGATCGCCCTGTTTTACACCGGAGCAAATATTACATATTCTCCTGTTTGCAGTCTCAATTTTAGACCTGTGGCACTCCTCATATGTAGGTAGCACCAGACAAAGAATTATTTATTTCTCCTCATCTAACTTGTAGATGGCCACTGATTTAAAAAGTGTTTGCATCTAAGAAAGAATCTGTAAATAAAAATAAAGGTTCAGATCCACAAAATTGGAAGAAAAGCTTTTGCCGTATCATTTTCTCCCACCCCTACTCCATTCCTTCTCTTCTCACATCAGTCTCCATTCCTTCAAAGATTGTTGGGTCGGGTTTTTTTTAAATTTTATAACGCACATGTATTTATAGCCAATTAGCCCTATCATTGGGAGAAAGATTATCTTTGTGACTTTTGATACCCAGGTTTTAGCTATCTTTAAATTCAACTTCTGTCTTGAGCAATGTTACGGTCTCCAAATGAATTTCAGAGCCTAACAAACCAATCGGTAAAAAAACCAAAAAGAACTCAGAATGCTTTTTTAAGTCTGAATAATAATTTCTTGAAGACAAGGGTTTTTAAAAGCGTACTGATGACAATTTTGAAGTTGCCAGAACACTCCTGATGAGCTCTCCTATAACATCCCAAGACAACAAGGATTTTCTTTGCAAAGGCCAGAAAATACCTGGTCAATGGGGACTTGAAATAAGGGCCTGTATGTTAAAGGGCAGCTAAAGCATAAGATCTTTAGGAGGTTTATAATCCTATAATGCACACTGCAAAGGGATTACCCTTTTAAAGATATTTATAATCCTATAATGGACACCCAAGACCAGTGACCTAATAGGTACCAAACTGAAGGTAAGAGAACGAAGAGCATTTGGGTGTGAAATGAAGTACCCTGGGATAACACACTAACGAGCATCCCTTCCCCCAGCGGGACTTCGGGGACACAAGGGAGGAAAAGCATTAAATACTCTGTGCAGATGTATGAGGACCTAACGCACAAAATAAAAAAAAAGTGTTACCTATTAACATTGTTCAAACGAAAAAGTCTAAGTTATTGGCTAAGAGCCAAGCAATCTCCCAGAATGCTTAATAATTCAACGAGCCAGAAATAGCCAGAGTACCTTTACCATTATGTTTAGTTAAAGACCACAGAGATTAGAAAACACATTATCCATCTCAGAGGCGATTCTTTCCATGTTACAAGTCCCTTAACGACCTTTACCATCTCTCCCTCTCTCTCTCTCTCTTTTAATAAGGCTGAGCAAATGGGACTTCATTTTATCCGACTGCCACAGACTAGTGGTATTAATTATTCATGCTCGTACTCTCTCTTTTGTTAAGGCAGTGCATTAGACTAATTTCCCTCTTTACCGTGCGAGTTGG
This sequence comes from Chionis minor, assembly GCA_013398295.1. Lineage (NCBI taxonomy): Eukaryota > Metazoa > Chordata > Aves > Charadriiformes > Chionidae > Chionis > Chionis minor. Next base: position 23,658 of record VZSF01008567.1, read on the forward strand.
GCAAGTCTCAACCCATGGCCACTGTTTTCCGATAGACGCGCCGAGAAGCTGGCAAATTCACCAGCCCAGGCAGGGGAAGAAAGGAAAAGTTACTGTACTTCAGGAAACTGCGGAGCGGTGGGTACGGGGAACTCTCTTTAACTCCTGTCCAAGAACTCAAGAAAGAAGACTAAATTAATTCACAAAGAATTAAAGTCTCTGTAGCCAGAATAGCTAAGCTGTGAGCTTTGTTACATCTCGCAGCTAAGTGAGGTCAAGCATGGTCGATGTACTCTGGTTGAGATACTTCCAAGAAAAACCAAGGAATGGAAGGAAATGCTGTTGATGGAACTCTTCCATGCATGTCCAACACCCCAGCAGGTGTTTTGGGATCCTGCGTTGTTGGAGATGTCTTTTTTGGACGGAACATTAAAACAACAAATCCCCAAGCACTTGTTATCAAAGAGCCTGTGGTATTTTCAACAAGAGCAGGGGTGTTCAACCCACTGTCCTGGCTCCACGCCAGCAGACAACTGCTTTGTGAAATAGCTCGTTTCCCTCTGCAATCACATTTCTGCTCCTTGTCAGAAGTTACCGCATCGCGCGGCTAGGAAAAACTAAGCTGTCTGTCAGAATCGGGCGAAGTACTCTGTATATACAGAATATTCAATTCTTATTTAGACGAAGTATTGAACGGAGTATCCTAAACGTTAGCAAAAAGTATGCCGTAAAACCACACTCAAAACCTACATCCTTTTCCTTGCTGAATAACACACAGGATACATTAAAGAATCACTTTCTCAGAAAGAACCATCTAGGCTAGAGGATTCTGTCATTTTAGAGACAGAAGATCAAAACAAAACAAAAAATCTGAGTTGCTCAAAGATGCAGAGGAACAAGCAGCAAGACTGGAAACAGAATTTGCATTTATTTTCACATTATGTTTCTCCACCTTTCCTTCTGCCTGTCCCTCTGCCAGCTACAAAATACATTGCCTAAATACACACCAATACGGAACAAAAGAAAGGGTCATGAAATTTCAAGTCCACCATGAATAAAAGGGGATCCGGTTTTTGCTCAGGTCAAAGCCATTCAATTCAAAGGGTATCTATAAAAGCGATAAGCCTATTTCATATGCATTTGCGGCAGAAGTCATCAAATCAAGTACAGCATATGGTACACAATGCTGCAAGTTTGAATTTTATTTCTGAAAGGATGTGGAAAAAAAATATTTTCAAAGTTTACAAGCCTCAGGGGCACAGTTTCCCAGTGCAAATGTATTGAATTGCCTACTGTAAATATGGCACATAACACTGCAATAACAACAACAAAAAAATTTGACTATTAACAAATGCAAGGTCAGCATATTGATACTTGTACACAGAGATAAGTGTTCTGGCTCCATAAATTTAAAGATGAGCTAAGATTTAAAAGGAGCATCTGAGGGAGACAGACTGACAATCAGAGAGAAAGAAAAAGAGTAAATCATACACAAAACAGCCAGTAAAAAAAAAAAAATAAAAAAAGCAGTTAATATACATGAATAATGGATGTTTGATTTAAAAGCAGTTTACTCCAATATGATGTAATTTTTGACAATCAGCCAGAGAGACTATTTTGCAAGTTCTTGCCAGATATAAGTCATTGTGTAAAGCCGGTAACACAACCGTTCCTCCGAGCATGTGGAAAATTGACTTTCATGCCATCCTAAAGGTGACTTTACACTGGCAAACGAGAACTCGTATTTCGCATGCGCCGAGCTGCACCAAGCAGCCTCAAGCAAAGCTTAAAGACCCACACAAGAGGACTGCAAAAATAAAGAGTTTAAACAGCTTGTGGCGTCTCCAGCAGCTAAAGAGACGGCCACACGCACCACCCGGTCCTCCCAGCATCTACGCCTGCCGTAGAAGTTACACGTGAAGCTATAGGGGAGCGTAGCACGGTTTTTCCTTTTAAGTTTTCATCTGACTGGAGTTACAAAGCGAGGCTCCGAGCCGGTGGCAAGCAGCAGAGCCAAGCGTTGTGCGGGCAAAGCAGCGCGCGAGCTCCGGCACCGTGGTTCTGCCAAGGCACCTGCAGCCCCTGGTGTTCCAGCACTGGACACTGCCTGGGGCCGGGCTGCCAGCAGCCGGGGCTCTGCCAGCCTCCGCGGGCTCGCGGTGCCGACAGATGTCTGCTAGGACCTGGAAGGAGGTCACCAGGCTCATTTGACTTGTGGCTGAAGATTGATGGAAGAGTTCAGGTACCCAGAGAGGAGAGGATGCGGTGTTTACCCACCGAAACGCCCGCTCACTCAGACACAAGCCCCAGCCCAGAAACACATTTTCCCTAATCCAAGGACTGGGCAGAGAAAAGGAAGGCAAGGTAATTCTGAACAACTGCATGAATTCTCTTGGTTTCATAGACCACCACCTTGAATATACTCACAGCACACCCTAGCAGTTATCTTTTCAAAACCCCAGACACTTACCTAAGCAGCTATACCAATTTTGAGGTATTCCCATTAATGTACAAATAGGGAAAAACAAACAAAAATAAGCAGAATGTCATTAACATCAGCTAATACAAACGGGATTCTTTTGGGTTTTTTTTTTTTTGTTTTGGTTTGGGGTTTTTTTGTTTTTTTATTTTTCTTTTTTGGTTTTTTAACTTGTAAAATTATTTCTGATCATTTGCAAACAGAGAAAAAACAAGACGGATGATTGTGACTTTCCAGCAAGAGAGGGGTTATCTGACACATCATGCAAAATTCAGGCAAGGAAAACTTCTGGTCTCTCTGCTGGACTGATATATTTCTTGCAGTGCCTGAACTTATAAAACTTACACAGTTCAGATCCTCACAAAGAGTTCTGTCCCTCCTCCGCGGTTCCAAAGCGTTTATAAAGAAAAAGGTATTTAAAACACCTTTTACCTTTCAAAGACCTGCTAACACTCTATAGTCCTACAGCTCCCCAGAAATGTCTGGGCAAGTCCCACACTTTCAAATTCAGTCACCAGTAAGACCTGCCCTTCAACTGGCATGAAAACAAGAGGTTATAAAGATCAATTAACTGAATATTAGACTGTTTACAAGGGCCCCAGTAGTTAAAATAATGAAAAGAACATCTTCTCAATGAGAAAAACCAAGATACAAAATTGAAGTCTTTGGAACTACACGAGAAATGGAGACATTACAACACCAGAAGAGAAAATGCAAGCTTACCAGTTCACAAGGAGGAGAATTTTGGGTAAAATAAGGTGCAAGAAAGCTCTAACAGCTTATATAAAACAGCTGTGACCCAAAAATGTCATCCAGGAGAGACTGGAGAGTACTAAATTCAATTTAAAGGATTATTTTTAAATTTGTAACTAGATTTTTTCAGTTAATATTAGTTCACAACATCCATTTCAAGTGGTTAATTCTATTGGATACACTCACGTTAGCAAGCAGTTGAAGAACTCTGCAGCAACATTAAACACAGGAGCAAAACTAGGCAGTATTTCAATCGCTGATGAGAACAGACAAGTGATGTTGAACATCATCCATCCAGGACAAGCCAATCACCAGCTCAAAACAGATGAAAAAGTGACAGCACAACAAACAACCCCCAAGACATCTGATCTCAACACATATAGCCTTCTGTTTCTAAGGGGGAGGCTCTAAAATCATTACCGTGCTCCCTTCCCTCCTCTCTTCCCCCTCTCCCTGTTCCGAAACAAGGTTCAGGTTTGTGCCCAAAGCGACCAAAACCACAGACACACTCTGAACTGCGCCTTATAATGCAGGTAACATAAAAAGAGATCTTCAGCTGCATGAGTTTAAAATAAAATTCTCTTGCACACTACATGAAATTTCTTTGGTGGAAAAAGAAAGGCCAGGTTGGATGGAGCTCTGAACAACCTAATCTAGTTGAAGACAACCCTGCTCATGGCAAGGGGGTTGGACTAGATGGCCTTTAGAGGCCCCTTCCAACCCAAACCATCTATGATTCTATGACAAAAAACCCCTAAAATCCTCCCATGTTGATTATCTTCTATCACCACAAACTGTTGAATACATTAAAAAATGTCAACTAAGTTTTAAATACAGGAGAAAGTTGGGCTTGGGTTCCCCCCCCTCCTCAACAGAGTAAAACACTTACAAATTTCATAGGAATAATCCACAAGCAGGAGAGAGCTCACCTGAAGCTACAGTGGGAGATCAGACATACTTGACAGCAGATGGTCCATTCAGGGAAGCTTATAAATATACCAACTATGAGAAAAGCTTCAGTCAGATCCTACAATCAGCGAGATAATTGCATCAGAAATCAGACGATCTTCATCCCGACAGTTACAGTGCCACTTGTGTAAGAGGTTTATACCCTGACACGAAGGGGGCCAAAGTCAGCTCTCGTTTAAATCCGTGGTTTTAATTTTACATACGATGCTGAAACCCAAAATTCAACCACGTGAATGCCAAAATTCTGTGATGCTGCTGCAGCGTCAAGATCACGGGTCTCCAAACCGCGTGACGCAGGGTAATAAGTTATTTGCTAGACACCATCCTTCAAGGCCAGTCCACTGGATGTCACAAGCACCATTTCAGGTTGAAGGGGAAAGCCAGGGTTAGGGTTTTCCCTGTGGTTCCTTACCTGGTGTATATTATTACCCATGTACAAGCCTAGATGGGAACACAGATCTCAGTATTTCAAGGATTTGGAATTTAAAGAAAATAGTGCATTCCACATGGAGTGAATACAGCTGAAATAACCCTTACTAAAAAATTTCTCTTAGCTTAACATAAAACAAAGAGCTCCGGGAGCACTAAACAGATTAACTTTCAAGAAAGAGCATCATACTTGGTTTGTCTGATGCTTAACGAAGTGAAAGTTGAACTTCTCACAGTTGAAGTATTTATATTCTCTCCTCTCTCCTGCATGGATGTCTGTCATCTAACAGTAGGCAAGTCTATGCCAGAGAGTTGATGTTTTTCTCCTTTCCGACATAAAAGTTCCTACAAAATTTATGCCTCAGATCTCCACTCTGCTGTCAAATTTGGTTAAAATTAGACAATGATTAAAAAAAAGAGAGGGGAAAAAGATGGTGTCACTAACTATATTTTCATCAGAAAGCAGGTTATTTTTCTGTAGCATTAGGATTGTGAGCTTAACGCTAAGCGGAAAAAAATATCCCTCAGGAAAAAAAAAGAAAACCCCAAACTGAGAAGAAACACAGCTTTCCCACTACAGCAACGCAGCCAGCCGCAAGCAGGGCTGGAATTCTTCCTCATTACGTTTCCGAGACCGAAAGCTCTCCTAAAGACAGATTGTCAACTTGTGACCAGTGTAATCAGCCAATGCGAAGTCCCTTCACGTCTGCGCGAGGCGAGTAATTATCATAATAGACATTAGTAATTAATTTCCGGCGTGATGTCAGCTGGTGCGGCAATGCCAAGCAAGCGTCCTTGTCAAACACACCCCAGCCGTCTGGACGACTTCAGTCCCATCTCCCTGATTAGGATGCGCGCTGATGCACTGCTTAATACAATCTGCCATCAAATGCCAAATAGTTCAGAACTAAATTAGGAAATATGTCCGGCTTTACAGAGTGACGCTCGGGGGCCTAAGGAGATTTCTCTATTCCTTTACGAGGCACAAAGGCGATCACCGATGTAATGCCCCCGAATGAGGCAATCTTACCTTCTAACCTCCCACCTCTGTAGGGAAAAGAATTGGATTAGAACAGCAAAGGAATTAATAAAGACAGCACGGCCTCACAGCATCTTTCAACCCTAGAGGTATTTATGGTGGCCTCAGCATTTCCCTGGTGAACGTGAATTTTAAGGGGAAATTAGATGCAGCTGGACACATTTATTCCTAACACAGAGGCAGTCCTAAATAAAGCTTTCCTGTTCTAGCCACTTGCCAAAGAAAACGCTGCATTTTTGCACTATAGACAGCTCCTTTCATCTGGGTGCTCACCTCCTGCTTCTTTCTCCCCCTGCCTGAAGTACTCTCCTTTCCTCTTTGCTGATAGCCCATCACATGCCTAAAGTGTAACCACAACAAATGGAATGAAATTCAGGAGTGTAAAAGTTAGGGAAGATGCAAGAAAGGGACAGAAACTCTTCTCAAAGCATCTGGAAACAGGCCTTTCGGCAGCTCGGTCCCTGCCCTGGAGTGAGCAGGGCTGCATCCAAAAGCAGGTTGCTGTCACCAGCTACCAGGACCTCTGCTAGGATTCTGAGTGCCCCCAAAATACAGTTATTTACGCTACTTATTTGGGTTTGCAAGCCTAAAATAGCCCCTCTTGCAAGCAGGGAAGTTTGAGAACAGCTGCATTATGCCTCAGCCATGAGGCTTCAGCAGGGTTACAAACAATCTGGTTTGGATTTACCCTGCCACCGCTGAGATGTGCTGATAAACAAAGCCGACTGTGTCACACAAGGCTGCAAACTTAGGATTATCATTTAGCTTCCTCCACCCTCACCAAATTATAAAGAACTTAGTTCGAACGCTCATGTGCAAAAAAAAAAAAAAAGAAAAAAAGCAGCCTCCTCCTAAGACTGCACAATTTCATGTACAAGGCTTGACACGCCGCTCGGGGTGCCCTCACCAGAATGGTTGAGGGACGTTTTGGCTTTTTGAGGCAGGGGTTGTCTAATGGGGTTTTTAGGGTTTCGGGGGGCAGTTTTTGAGATGAGTTCCCCCTAGAGGACTACTCACGCAGCATCCAGCTGAATGAGCCGGGACTCACTGAGGAGAGGAGAATGCAAAGTATTTATAGCGAACCCATTCAGCTGAACAATATCCCTTACTTCAGCCCACTAGAAGACGACCAATAAAGCACCAGATCATTGCATTAGAAGAATGTCTTCCCTCTACTGTCAAAAGCTGATTAGCAGGGAAGGAAATGGCCAGCAGCATGAACTCTTTTTTCCTTTGTTAATTATGAAAGTGTAAAATTCTTACAAAATAAAATACTAAATACCTGGTTGGGCTCATTCAATAACCAGCCAAAGGTTTTGACCCCAAAGGCTGCTTCATGAGCAGACACATCGAGACACGTGACAGGCTGACCATAGACAGAATGGAGAACTTTGCCAGTATCTTCTGCTTTCAGGAGATAGACAATGTCTTCTGCAGCTGCTACTGTCACGGGACTCCCTGTAACATCTGGAACCAGATTAAGGAAGTTGACCTAAAAAAAGCAGACTTTTTATCGTTATTACAGCCAAAAATTCTTTTGCATCACTACTGTCACATGCTAAGCTGAACAAACTACTGAAGTGTGGTTACTGGCTATCTCGAATCACCCCAATTATGAATTAATTTCAGACAAAGACCAAGTATCAATTTTATTTCTAAGCTTTTGCAAGCTTAGCGCCTGTGATAAAATCTAGCTCACTGTTTTGAGAATGAGCCTAGTTAAAAAACCAATCAGAACATATTGTAACAGAATACATGCGATATCAAAGAAAAAAGAAAGACTTAATGGACTCATTCAGATGAAGAACAGAAAGCCATAAGGCGAAAGCACACAAAGCAAAAAGTGTGGCTACAATGTGAATACGGTGCTCCAAAAGAGGTAACACTTTCATGTAACGAAAATGGAATAGTTGATGCTTAGCTTGCAGTCACGTATATACACCCTACGTTAACAGAAAATCATCACATGACCCGAGGACAGCCCATGTATCAGCGCCTCTATCTTCTGCCAGATATGACCAGATAAGACCAGAATGATGTTGCTCTTCCGTTGCACAGAATCATGACGTTGCATAGAAACACCGCAGATTCACAGAATGGTTAGAGTTGGAAAGGACCTTAAAGCCCATCCAGTGCCACCCCCTGCCCTGGGCAGGGACACCTCCCACCACACCAGGCTGCTCCAAGCCCCGTCCAACCTGGCCTTGAGCCTCCGGGGATGGGGCAGCCACAGCTTCTCCGGGCAACCCCGGCCAGGGGCTCCCCACCCTCACAGGCGACAGTATCTTCTTAAGAACTCATCTAAATCTCCCCTCTTCCAGTTTAAACCCATTCCCTCTCGTCCTATGGCTCCACTCCCTGATCCAGAGTCCCTCCCCAGCTTTCCTGGAGCCTCTTTAGGGACTGGAAGGGGCCCTAAGGTCTCCTCGGAGCCTTCTCTTCTCCAGCCTGAACAGCCCCAAGTTGCTGCTGAAAATTCTCACCACAGGAAGGGTTTCAAGCCCTCAGCAGCACAGCTGATTTCTAACCCAGCCTTAGAAGAAAACGTGGTGTCCTGAGTGTCTGTCACACGTGGCAAAGTGACATTTCCCAGCAAGCAAGATGCAAGAGTAAAATGGATCCAACTGCAATGGAGCAGGCGGTGCTGTTTTAACATTTCTATTGAGAAACCTCTCAAAAATAAACAAAATCCCCAAACATTTAAATATTGTAAGACTGACTTAGCTTTGAAAGAGGAGATTAATCAGGAGTGCTTTAAATCACAGTTCATACCCATCAGCTGCGCAGTAGCTTCCTGCAATGGGAGAGGAGCTGCACGACTCAATTTATTCCTACGCACTTCCTTACCCTTTCCAAAAAAAAAAAATAGTATTCTGAGACATAATAAAACTTCAGAGAATGGAACAGCTTTTGATTTTTAATTAAAATAGTCTCAAAACTTCAGCGACAGAAGGTGCAACCTAAAGAAGCTGCACAACTAGTTACAGCTTCACAAGTGATACTATTAGCTCGTCTGCAATATCCTGCCTCAGAATTAATCAGATAGCGTTGATCTGGAATGAGACCTTGAGTTTTAGCTCCAATTCTACGCGAGAAAACTGATTTACAAAATGAGCCAACTTAGTTTAATGTTGACAAAAAAATAATTAAAAACAGCCAACCTCCTGCACCATATGGACTTCTATTCATTTTCACTTGTAGCTAAAGCCAGCATTTCACCCTTGCTCTTCAGCGATGAAAAGCTCATCCATTAACCTGTTTCAAAAATCGTACCCTCTAGCTGATAATGCTGTTATCTAGTTCAGGCAACACTCTTGTAAGATTTTTATAAGAGTTAAGATCCCTCTTAACTGTACCAAAAGCAATTAGTGGATCGGGAGCTCCGGGAACGAAGCTGAGTAGCCTGGAGACTCACCAGTTTCTGGATTTCAAATGTTCCTGTAGTTTGCCAGAACCCTCTGTCGTTAGGGCTTTCCACTTTGACCTCAAAGCCAGATGCCGTTGCTACCGTGGCACCTTCTGAGCCGAGAGCTAAAGCCTGGATCCTCTGATTGTGCTGGTAACGATGGATTGGCTCCCGCCCAAACATCAGGCTCCACACGCTAACGGTTCCTGTACACAAAAAATATAAACACTCCGCTTTACCTCAGAACATCACAAAACTTTAAAAGATCCTTTGAGGATGTAAGCTTAAAAGCATCCTAATGGAAAAAAGTTAATATACAGAAAAGAGACTGTAGGGCAGGAAACCAGAACTTCAGGACGCTGCATGGCACCACATAATAGATTCAGAAGAAATGGCCCAAAATGCCGTCCGTGCTCTAGCATTAGAGGCTCTGTTGCTCTCTGTAAGTGATTCCTAATTTTTGACTTTGAGATAACATTGGTATCTACCTTGAGGAAGACTGCTTGATTCTCTCACATTTCCATGTCCGGAGATCAGACTTAAACAGATACCTCAATTCTTGTTATACTGTATACCTGCCCGCAACTATCACAAAAAATAGTTAGGCAGAACCCACATTCAAATTTAAGTCACTCTGCTGCGCACAGAAAAGTTTTAAAGTGAAGAATCTGAAGCTCTGCAGGCACAGCAATCGGGTCAGGGATTTTAATACCACTCTTAACAGTTTACAACCAGCAGCAAAGCTCCTAACACCGATGCTCTGGAAAAACAGAAAATGAGGAAGAGTTCAAAACGCTAAAGAACGCAAATCCCAAAGAATACAGGAGTACAAGTCAAAAGACAATACATTTGCAATTGCATTTTTTTTCCCGGCACGGATCACCAATACTCTGTTTAAAAGCATGGTCCATTAAAGCAATAATCTGAATAAGAGCAACCTGAAGCAATCAGGAGTGTATTACAGAACAGAAGGGCTGGATGGAATTGGAGACTTCTGGGCCACCTTTGCACTGAATTAATGGAGAAGCAATCTTCAGACGTGATAGACAGGGCTGGAGAAGCCTTCCTTCTGCTTGAGCATGGCCATTAATGATGAAATGATTAATGGCAGCTATTCCTTCAAAAGGAGACATAAAAGCTCTGACAGACAGCTGTGGACGGGCACCAATGCCAGTTTGCAAACACTCCTCCCATGTCCCAGAGGAGGTGAAGCAAGAGTGTGGTAATGAAACTGCGCGTAGTGAAATGGTATCTAAATGAGTTTAAATTGATTTATGTTTGCTTTTGTAAAGATTATTTCGTATCTGGAAAGTGCTACCGATGTGAAATAATGCAGATAATCCTTAAGATCCCTGTCTAATGGCACTCCCACTGAATATTTATATTCCTCGCCATGGGAATGAGTACCATAATGGGGACCATTTTTGTTTTATTAGGGATGCATATTTAAATTAATCTGCTATTTGCCTAAACAATTAGCCGCCTCTGTTTGTTTACACAAAGCCAAAACTGCAATTAGGCTTCCATCAAAAAGATAAGTCCCGACTAAAACTGTCCCGATGGAGTCATAAGGGCTCAGAGCAGAACTTCCCAAAATTACTTCTTAGCATAATGGTAATTATGTTAATTGCTTAAAAGGTAAATAACTGCTGAACTGGTTTTGAAAAACAGCATACTGGCTCCCATCACACGCACTTACGCTTCAAACAAGTTAACAAATACAAATGGACAGCAGAGGCGGCAATTCCCCCGCAGCCGGGTCTGCCCCACGCCGGGGCGCAGCAGCAGCAGCTCTCGTGGGCCTCCGCGGCGACTCCTCGGCTCCAAACTAAACCAAAGGGAATGGGGGAAACCTCCCCTCCTGGACGGTCCATTTAAACCAGCAAACAACCAAACATCAGTGATAAAAGACCGTAGGGATATCAGATCACGGATGTTAGAACCGGACTTTTTCATCAGACGATGAATATCGCTGCCAAGCTCCTCCGGGCAGGAGTATTTTCAACTTTTTTTTTTTTGCAGAACATTTTTCCCAATTAAAGACCACTTTTGTGAAGGGGAAAATGAAGTTGATTTGCCTTCAGTGAAGTCTTTTATTTACACAGCTCCGTGATGAGCGTTTCGCTGTTTTAACGGAGTGTATTAACATATGAAAAGTTCTGCAAAATAAAATAAAAAAATATTCAAGTCAAACAACCCTCTTCTGACCACACGAGCAAATTGGGGAACCCAGAATTCACAGTCCTACTCTCTAAATTTGAGGAACAAAGCCAGTATTATAATTATTGCATCTCAAGCATCACAAAAAATGAAGACAGCAAAAACAGCCCATGCAATAGTACAAGCAGCTCAAGACAGGTACTTTTTTTTTTTTTTAACCACCAGATGTTCAATAGCAAAATCTGTTCAAAATGTCTAAAAATTTTATCAGGCTAACACATTGTCTGCAACACCTGACGCACAGTACGGTGTGAAAACATCCTTGGTAATATCAAAACCACAAGTGACTTGTAAGGTCACAAGTTAACATCTGTTTAATGAAGAAGCAGAACATAAGGAGTAAAAAGGAGAGTTGAAAAGGAGCATAAAGAGCAAGAAAAATACTATTTTCTTTCATTAGGATGAACAATGATTTGCTTATTCCTCTTGCTCTCCCTTCCTCCAAAAGGGTGTATGATTCTGTACATACATCCTCCATCATCTGAAGCTTCAACCATTGTGTGTAAATGCACTATTGTCAAAACAGGTCGACGCAGTCATGCACAATGGCAGGAAAACGTTATCAAGTTTTACACAGAAAAAGCAAACACTTCACTATACTTATCAATAGGTAAAGCTGCTACTAGGTCTAAAAGTGCTACTCAGAATATTCTGTATTTCATTGCAGAAACAGCAAAATGTATTTATTAGCGTGCAAGCCTCTGCAACAGTTAATCATGTTTGTGTAACAGTAAAAAAAAAAGCCACCATTACAGTTAAAGTTATTAGTATGGCAACATAAAAAAAATTAGGCGTAAGATTTACCAGTGCAGATGAGATCACTACTTTACACAGTCCATCTTCCTGCCTCCAGCAGTGACCAGTGCTTCATTTCCAAAGCAGTATCTTTGCTAAGGTGAAGTTAAGGTTGCAAACCCACAGAATCTTTTATTTTTCTTTTAACGCTGTAATCTTAAAAGTGTTAGAAAGTCATTAAATCAAAATTATAAGCAATACTTTCACAGCGTGCTAAAATGCGCACCACAATTGTGATTATTCCGATTGAACTCTAACAATAACTCCTTTTTAGGAGCTGAGGCTTTACAGCGTGCTTGTGTTTGATCTTGGCTCAAGGAAGCGAGTTAAGCGCGAGAAGCTGATGAAGATGGTGTAATTGCTGACTCTTGACGTTCCAATCACTGTACCAGTCGTCTTGTTGATCACTTCAGCCCAGACTGTACAAAGAATTTAGGTTTTTAACTTCTAAACCCAATATATTGCTGAAATGCGGCCTGATGACAGGTCCATTTGCTGCGATTCACTCTGGATTGTAAGGGATTTGGATAAAACATTTCACCACGAGACTATTGTGCCTCACACGACGCACTGCCGATCCCGACCACACTCCGGTTTTAGTAAGCACCAGCCAGGCTGACACATCCCTCGCTCTAGTGAAGGTGAAGGGCTGGAAGCTGTTCTCCATTACGGGTGCCTGTCTCGAGTATATTCCCCTCTTTACAGCTGGAAGCACAAAAGACACCCTGCAAAAGCAGTTGGTTTTTACATCTGTTTTCACATAGGTTTCTCTCTAGTAGAAAAGGTAACAACACCCTTGCCACCCAAAAAAACCACCCCTGGGCTGCACTTCGCTGCAGAAGGTCCTGCGCTCAGATCCTAACGACCCGGTACATCAGCTCTTCCCCGTTCAGGCGGTACCGCTAGCGGCTGCCGTCAGCTTTAGAAAAGATGTAGAGCGATCTACGTGCGCGCTACCCGCAAAAAGAAAAAAGAGCAAGGACTGGGAATCTGGACGCGCTCCTGGTTTTCAGGCTCACTCACTTCAGCTTCTGAACACAGCCACGTGGGAAGGCCAGAAGCTGCTTGATCCACATCATCTACACCACGTTTTTCCTGTTTAGGGGTCACAGTCCTGCCGCTTCCTATCTTGATTTAAACAAAACAACATTATTTTTCACCTTTTGAAAACGCTTCTTACATGTTATTTTTTCGTCCAAGCTGGGAACGTTAATTTATTTCCTTGTAACTTCCAGGTAACATAATAATTCTACAAAGTACAAACAGTTAAGACACACAGGTGGAAATGAGCACCCGTCAGAAAGCTGCTTATCTTCAATTTCCGGTTTCTCCCCAAAACATTTCTAGTCGGAGGGACCATCAACACAGCCAACCTCACCCTACTCGATAACTGGTGCTTATTAACTAAAATTTTACATTTTCTTTTCACTGCAATGCTGTTTCTCAGCTTTAGCGGGTTCAAGCGGGTGCCCGGGGACTCAAGAGTCAGACTTGCCTGACCGCGATGTGAAATCACACGCCATTTTACCCAAACCAGGAGTTTTGCCTTCACAGCCACCTTTACGTATCTGATGGGAATAAATATACTTCCACCTGCTAAGTTTTCTTCAAAAACCTTTTTCCTTTATACGAGCCAGCCTGTTTCCCTGCTTTTGCTATCTTACAGCATGTCCTGGCACTTTGAGGAAGGCACCAAAGGCATTACTCCATGTCTGCCTTTGCAAAGAGGGTACAGAAGGGACAATACCCGCCAGCAGCTTTACGGGCATCAGAATGGACAAGACAACAGATTTCCAGTCCCAGAAAGTAGCACTGCCAAAATTCCCTTCCTGGAGCCTGCCAACAAGCAAGAGCACTTCTGATCCCTGCAGAAACCACCTTCCTTTGCTCCAAGTTGCTACTCCGCAACTTGTGAAGTACCGCTAACTCCTCCCAACAGGGCTCAAAGCACTACCACGATGGGGGCAGCATGGCATCTCCCCACCACGTCCACGTGAGTATGAAGCACAGCATTTTTTAAAAAAAAAAAAAAGTGTGTTCTCCTGTTGCAGCACATTGTTTTCAAGTCAAAGTATGAGACTCCGGAGGGCGGTGGGGGAGAGCGATGGCTAAAGTAGACTGCTGTTTCCCAAAAGCTGTGGCTCCCAGCCAAAGTCAGGCAAGCATGGAGCAGATGGAGTCCTGGCAAGGCCTCTCCTGTCCCTGCATTAGCAGCATCTGCTCATTACCCAGAACCCTCGCCTGCTTTATCTAATGCTCCAGGAAAAGCATTTTGATTTGATTCATTTCAGTTCGGTAACGTGCAACACAATTAGTGGTAAAATCAAACTGGAGGACTGCCAGTGCTGACAATAGGAAACAAGGCAGAAGAAATATGAGGCCAGTGGGTTGGAATTCAAAAATCACAACTGTGGCTCAAGTTGCCAAGTCCCGTTGCCCCAGGTGTACATACAGTGCCCCCACTGAGCATTGGCATGGGCGGAGGGAACTTCATTTTCTCCCCATACATTTTTTCTCTCATTTCCCTCTCCTTGCAGCGTGTCTCTCGGAGGCTGACACCGTCGGAAACACGCACCAGAAGTCACAATTCAATTTTTCTTCAGTGCCATCGCGGAGTTACAATTCACTTTGGATGCAGGCATCCCAGGAAGGCAAATCTTTCTCCTTGCTATATTTCATACGCCTTGGGAAGCGTTTGCTACTACCGAACCAGCAAAACAGCGCTGCAAGGCAGGCACGGCGCGAGCAGAATCCGCCTGTTAGTTCTTCCCTGTGATCGGATGCCAAGGACATCGCTGCGTGAGCTCTGTTGAACTGGGAGAAACTGATGTTATCTGAACGAGTCTGCTAGCCAGGGATTCGACAGAGAAGTCTAGACTCTTTGCCTGACAGCACCACCTCCAACACTAGCAGATGGTTTCTCTGTGTTAGTCAAACTTACAAACAAAGAGAAAAGGGAGCTGGAAAAGTACAACAAAGAACAATCAAACAACATTATCTTCAAAGTCACCCTCTCCCTTCCCAAGTTTAAAATAATTCTCTCCACCAAACTGTAAATACACACTTTCAGATTCCAGTTAGTAAACATTTCTAAAGTCAGTCTTTATAATTCCCTATTCACACAGAAACTAATCTATTCTGACCAGGCTTCTCAAATCAGAGTAACTGCCACATCACAGAGCCCATTAAAATTTCTACCCAAAAGAATACAAGACACCGAGCTTTATGCAAACTAGTTTAGTCACAGCACACACAGGACTGACAACAAGGAATATGACAGGAAAAAAACCCTAGACAAATTATTAGATTAGGCAGTAGGAGACTAGAAAACAAACAAAGACCCTCTGCTAGTCATTGTTTGGCACGCTGGACAAAAAGCCAACACTTAAAACTATCACTGTGTTATAATTTCCAATGACTCGAGTAAGTAATATTAATGAGTACTTTGTAATACCAGACTTGCTGTTGTCAGAAAATGTTGCCTACCAACAATTTTTAGCCACAGAAAACCATTCTAGCATGCTCCGTGCTAAAACAACAGCTAAGGATGCTCATCATCTTAAAACAGTTGTTTTCACATATAAAGCATTTAATTTATTTCTAAAATAAAATGTATGGATTAGAGATTTCATTTGGATTACCCATCTTTGGTTCTGTTTTCACACGCAGAAATGCCAGGATCAAAGATAGTACGTGTACAAAGCTCCCTAACTTTAAAAATGCTCTTTATTCATAGCCAAGGAGAGGTTTTTAAGTGTCAAATCATACATTTTAAAGAAAGATGATAGGAGCTGAGTTCTGCCTGAGCAACTCGGCTTAGGATCCCAATTGACTAGCACTGTCCAAACCTGACTTTTTTAATTGCCGTTTCCCACGTCCAGTAGATGTACGGTTGGTTTCTGGCTCTTGTTGCCCATTATATAAACATCTAGTTACATTTAAAACAATGCATATAACCAGGATTTTATTAGTCTTTTATTAAATATTAGGTCACAGGTTTTATTTCTTTCTATCAAAGTACATAATAACCCACCGTTGCAAACCACTGTTTCAGTTAAGGAAATGTGCATCCGTACACTATGCCAACAGCAAGAGATTAATCAGACATGCAAGTTTACCAGTATTCCCACAACAAAGCCTCACAGCACCCCAAGGGAGTTTTGGACAGAGGAGAAGGCTGGTGGAAGAATATTTAATATTTTTATAGCAAAACAAGTTATTTGCTTAAGATAGTTTGGCTGGACTACAGCCTGGCACTCAAGCTTTGTGTAGCAGTTCCAGTAGGAATTAAACATCAGTTTTAATGGGTGCTATGTTCCAATGCCTCCTAATGCATTTAGGGTTATTGGCCAACTTTCTCACATAAAAGCAAGTGTGTGTGCGTGTGTGTATATACAGGATTACAGAGACACAAAAAGCTGAGCACAGCTGCTTCGGTTTTGTAAAGCCTTTTTTTTTTAAAAAAAAAAAAAAGGGAGGAGAGTTGTGGTTACTTACCGTCCTCATAAGCTGCTACAGCCAGAGAGCTGTTTATCCTCACAAAGGAGACACGTGGCTGAGGTCCAGCATCACCAGGACCGTGCATTGGTTCCAGGATGGGGGCTGTGTAGTCCCAGGTGCGAGTGTCCCACAACCTCACTTCTCCTGACGTATATCTGGAAAAGAAGGCGATTATTCATCCCGGCACATCTGAAAAAAGAAGTAGCCACAGGAGAAGGGAAGAAGGAACAAGAAGTGTCTTAAAACCTAACACCAGTTACAGCTCTTAGACTGATTCTCCTCCTGCTTACACGCTCTGCGTACGAGCCCATCAACTCTGCTCATTTTATTCCCATTTATTGAATGTAACATCAAGTCTACTAAGACAGGCAGGCAAAGTGGAGCTACAAGAACAACCTGACTGAGCTACCACAGGTTACCAACTATCAATATTAGCTTTACAACTACAGTAAAGCTCAAGTACAGTAAAGTACAACTACAGCCAGGCTCAAGGGAAAAAGGTAATCAGTAACGAGTATAAATTACATCATGGACAAACTTCAAACTGCTTCCTTTCGGTCTTTAAAAATTTGTGACTGTGGTTGTGCCAAAGACGGACCGTTTAATGAGGGCGTTTACGTACATACAAGCACTCACTTGCATACACCCATCCAACCTACCGCTCTTTACAGAAAGAAACTTCTTAATGCCTCATCAATGGGTCAGATTTGCCTACATCTCCAAAGACTGAACACAATTAATGCAATTAAGTGTTGTCTTTAGAATTACGGCAGTGCTGCCCTCTTTGCGGAAAGCTCTCTCGCTGAAACATCAGAAAATCTACAGTTTAACATCAAACTATAGTTTGCCAATGAGACAATTAAAAAAATGGAACTAAACTGAATATACCTGAGTGAACAAAGGCTGTAACATAGCAGGTAACACAGAAACTGTTATGTGCCATCTCTGCTGGGGCACAAACCATACTATTAAAGAAAAAAACCACTNAAAAAAAGGGAGGAGAGTTGTGGTTACTTACCGTCCTCATAAGCTGCTACAGCCAGAGAGCTGTTTATCCTCACAAAGGAGACACGTGGCTGAGGTCCAGCATCACCAGGACCGTGCATTGGTTCCAGGATGGGGGCTGTGTAGTCCCAGGTGCGAGTGTCCCACAACCTCACTTCTCCTGACGTATATCTGGAAAAGAAGGCGATTATTCATCCCGGCACATCTGAAAAAAGAAGTAGCCACAGGAGAAGGGAAGAAGGAACAAGAAGTGTCTTAAAACCTAACACCAGTTACAGCTCTTAGACTGATTCTCCTCCTGCTTACACGCTCTGCGTACGAGCCCATCAACTCTGCTCATTTTATTCCCATTTATTGAATGTAACATCAAGTCTACTAAGACAGGCAGGCAAAGTGGAGCTACAAGAACAACCTGACTGAGCTACCACAGGTTACCAACTATCAATATTAGCTTTACAACTACAGTAAAGCTCAAGTACAGTAAAGTACAACTACAGCCAGGCTCAAGGGAAAAAGGTAATCAGTAACGAGTATAAATTACATCATGGACAAACTTCAAACTGCTTCCTTTCGGTCTTTAAAAATTTGTGACTGTGGTTGTGCCAAAGACGGACCGTTTAATGAGGGCGTTTACGTACATACAAGCACTCACTTGCATACACCCATCCAACCTACCGCTCTTTACAGAAAGAAACTTCTTAATGCCTCATCAATGGGTCAGATTTGCCTACATCTCCAAAGACTGAACACAATTAATGCAATTAAGTGTTGTCTTTAGAATTACGGCAGTGCTGCCCTCTTTGCGGAAAGCTCTCTCGCTGAAACATCAGAAAATCTACAGTTTAACATCAAACTATAGTTTGCCAATGAGACAATTAAAAAAATGGAACTAAACTGAATATACCTGAGTGAACAAAGGCTGTAACATAGCAGGTAACACAGAAACTGTTATGTGCCATCTCTGCTGGGGCACAAACCATACTATTAAAGAAAAAAACCACTGCAGAGAAAGTAGAGGAGAAGCTCCCTCTAGAACTGGGCAGAGCACACAGTTCAGTAGTTGTTTGGAACAGTTCAATAAATATTTAGGATACGTTTTGACAGAACTGTGACAATTAACACTACCAAGCAGTCTCAGATATTTTTCTCCGACAGACTTGGATTCTGTCGGAAAATGAAGGGTGCTTTCTGCTCTCTCAGCTTTGTTGTTATATCCCAACTTTTCACGGGAAAGTATGTAAAAAGAAAGATTCTTATAAGCCTCCAAGGTCTACCGGTTAGAAATCTGCCTGTCCTATGTTTATGAGGAAAACAAGAAAATAATTATCTACAAAGGAGGTGAAGGAAAGTGCTTAATAAAGGTTTAGAAGATGTTGGACTTCAACTCAGGTTACCCAGGTCTCTGGGGAGTACCACACAACTGGGCTACAGGTACTCTCAAGCAGATTACTTCCAACATCTCTGAGTGAAAATGCTCCACTTTATACAACTAATTAAAGTGCCTGAGGGGGCGGTGAAACCTGTCAAGCAGAAAGAGATGCACATTAATTCTCTGCACTGAATCAGGAAGAAAGGAAAACCGTGTTCTTGTCACCTGGCTTCCTCTTCACTGGTTTGCATGGCAAGACAGAAGAAAATGAGAGGGAATAGGGTGGGACAGCACTTCTTCCTTTTCTTCCTTCTGCAAATGAGACCCAATTCCCTCTATGAATCTCGCTTTAATTTCCAATTTACAGCAGCACTATTTAAAAAGAATAGATCAAGAAAGAAGCTTCCCCAAAGCAAAGCAAAGCAAAGCATTTCATGTCGGATCGGACAAGCAGTCCAGATCAGTCCACAATAAACATCTTCAGTTTACAAAACTGAAAAGTGTTCATTTCAGATACATTTTAAAATCTGGAGATAAAACACAACGGGACAGGTAATTGCACAGATGTATTGCAGTCCCATTCAAGAAGACAAACACATAACGTTTTGGAAGCATTTTAATTTTGGGATGCTTTTTGTTTCCCTGTATGCCTGTGTTGGGTAGGGTCACATTTTCAAACTTTTAACTACAAAGGGAAGCAGGTTATTCTCAAGGGAGAAGCCAAAATTCTCTTGTCACTATGTGACCCTGAAAAGTGAGTTTCAAGGAAGACATAAAGAACTGGCAGAATTGACAGAACCAAGTGACAGAATATTCATTTTCATCCCCAAATAAGCAAGAAAGAACAGCATCTCCTCCTAGTGCATCTACATACTCGCTCTCACATAGTCCAGTCCAGGAATGTAAAAAGAAGAAGAGTAATGGAGGGAGAAAACAGAACGATAGGAAGAGAGAAGGGACACAGGGCTGGCTAATTCTCTGAGTGCACTGCTGGTTTTTCTACGCAGCATGCAACACAAATGACCCAGGGCTCAAGACATGGTGCCATCCACAAAAAATAACACGGACCACAATCTTGAAATTAAAGATCCAACAACACAGTACCACAGTAAGTGCTTTAATTTCATCTGAGAATTCAACCAAGTCAAAATGTAGCTTGAACTGTTCTATGCCCTTGAAGAAGAGCCTGAGCCACCTCTACAGCTAAGCTCAAAATAAACTGGAACCACCAAACATTTCTGACCATCAGTTGGAAATAAATATAACTCAAATTCCAATGTGTTTGTGGTGGGACCTGTTAAACGGAGGAACTGTCTCTGCTTGGCAGGCTCTGCATCAGACGACCCTGCAGCCTCCTCATCCTCACCCCCTTCCTCTCCAGTGACGGACAGGTACGTGCTGAAGAGCTTTCACTTCCATACCATGAAGCCATGCTGCTCTCCCATCCCTAGCGAGGACCTGTTGGCACACAAGAGCTTGTTACGTGTATGTCAGGTACGCTCTAGTGGGCTCTGTATGTGCTAGGAGAACCCTGCAAGCACCCAAACTCTACTTTCATTCGTGTCTGGCCAGAAATCCCACCAGTGCACTGAAAGATAGGACAAGTGCTTTATGTTCATCAGGATGAGGAGGAAGTAGGGCAGTAAAGCATCTTTGCTCCCATCCCTCCCTCATCTCTCCTACCTGCACTTCTTACTCAGCAACACCGCTCACATCCTTCCCGGAGCAGCATAGCAGCATCTCGGTCCCATGTGGCAAACCAAAAGGGTTTGGAGAGATGTTACAGGACCATGCCGGAAACATAAGTGGAGGTCCAGGTTTGGGCAGGAAACCAGCATGGGGAAATGGGAAATATAAACCATCTCCTCAGCTGACAACACACTCCGTTGGCCATCACCACCGCGTGCCCATTTCCAGCATACACTGGGACTGTACCAGAACTGAACTGGAAGAATTTCAAACAGAGATGAAGCCAATTCAGAACTAAAAAATTTAATGGTTCAACTCCCTGCTTTTAATGCTGTTGTAAAGAGCAGCACACTTTCAATTTGTAACCACAACAAAAGGCTTTTAAACTATTAAAGCATTGCCTTGCTGTAAAAAAATAAAAAGGCTGCTTTATTGCAGATAGTTGGCAAATCTGCCATATCAATATAGATGGCTGAAGAGAAGAACACGCTACACTGTACAGAACCTATTTCTAGATAATTTCAGTATTTCTATTCATTTCCTGCAACAGCCTTTATACTTCGCTGTGAAAATTTGTTTGGACTATCAGCTCCTGAATGAAAGAACCCAAGATTTAAGTCTTCTGCCCCAGAACAGGCACAGTCCTCCAATCTCCTTCAGTCACTGTGTTTTCTATCGAGATGGTTACGAAAAGCCCACATAGCTTTCTGCTGGAGTGAAAGAAAACCAGCTGTTAATATAACAACAAACACACTATTTGCTGTAATACCAACAGCATTCAGCAGCTGCTTTTTTTGCCCTGATGGGTGTATTGAGATGATTATTACAGTGGCAGGTAAATACTCCAACATCTAACATAAGCCATTTGGGGGGGGGGGGGGGGGAAACAAACACCACCCATGCCAAAACAACCAACCCAACCCCAAAACCTATAAATTCTGAGTTGTCAGGATCAAATAAATAAGAATCATAGAATCACAGAATCACTTGGGTTGGAAGAGACCTTCAAGATCAGCGAGTCCAACCATAAACCTATGCCAAACCCACCCCTAACCCATGTCCCTTAGCACCACGTCTGCCCGGCTTTTAAACACCTCCCGGGATGGCGATTCCACCACCTCCCTGGGCAGCCTGTGCCAATGGCTAATAACCCTTTCAGTAAAGAAGTTTTTCCTAATATCCAACCTAAACCCCCCCTGGCACAACTTGAGGCCATTTCCTCTTGTCCTGTTGCTTGTTACTTGGGAGAAGAGATTGACCCCCACCTCGCTACAACCTCCTTTCAGGTAGCTGGAGAGAGAAATCAAAGACCATACCTGATTTACTTAATTTAGAAAGACTGTTCAAAGTCTTCCTTTCCCAAGCACAACAGGGAACAAGAAGAAAAAGTCCATTGCTATCAACCCCAAGTTTCTCCCTCCTCAGATACCTCCCTGCCCTGATGCCTTTTCCAAGGTGTTTCGTCCAGGCAGCACCTGGCTTTGAGCTCCGCGTCCGCGTGCTTCCCTCCCTGTCCACCAGCCACAGCCATCCTTCCCTCGGAGGCCAACAGAGACTCTCCACCCCAGTAACTCAGCTTCTTTGATGGACTTACATTTCACTTTGCTCTTGTTTTTCTGAACATTTCAGTGTACACACAAGAGAAGTAGCAGCAGGAGAAAGACCAGAGCTGTATTTTTCCAACTATACTTCTTGGCACGCCAGTTCCGTAATTCTGGGCAGCCATGTATACACCTGTAAAAATTAGCCCGCTAATTCCACTTAAGCTTTACAGATAGGCATAAAAAACTTGCCGAAATGGAGCAACAATAGGTGGAATGCATATGGTATAGAGAAACTGAACAAAAATTAAATTCACATGGCATCTACAAACGTACTCTAATGAAAATACCTAGTCACTAATCAAAAGCATTTCCACTAGTTTTTATTGGCAGTAATGTCATAATGAGATGAACAATATCCTCGTGCCCTCTCACACGAGTGAAAGCAGAAGAGGGACGGAGAAGGAGCTGGGGGTTAAAAGCTGCTGATGTCCCACGATGGCTGGGAAGCAGGTGGTGAAGTGCAGAGCACATGTGGGAGGAGGCAGAGATGGAGGCTGGGCACCGCTCTAATGAAGTGGTGCTGAAGAGGCAGACGATTTCATAAGGAGAAAAACATCAGGAAACTGGTCAAAACACACAATCTCATCTGAAAAAGCTCAACTGTGTTGGATAGCAATAGCCAGAACAAATTTGGGGAAGAGGAGGAGGGGGAGGCTGATCTCTCTCCAGAGCCCCAGATGTCTTTATCGTTGCCTAATGACAATTATACTCAACCAATTAAGACACTGCTATCACAGTTGCATTGTTAGTAAGCCTTTGGCCCTGAGTGTTGATGGCTGTCTAATTAGTGTTTGTGCAAAGTACAACTGCAACTAATATATAAACTGACAAATACACAAAAGAAAAACTGTTAACAGGAACATTTTCAAAACAGTCGAGACTCTGCTCATTCAGTCCATGGCAGCAGCAAAGACAAACTGCTTCCCTTCATGGCTTACTTTCTGCTGGCACTGCAGAATTTCACTTCAAACAAGTGGGTCAACTAGACCGTCGCTGGGATTCTGCGGAAAACAGGATACCGGTGTCAGTCCATTTTGTCGGCTGCCTCAAGCGCACCACTCCAGGGCAAGTCTTACCACACAGAGTTGGTCTGAACACCAAAGACTTTTGATGAGACACTTCAGAAACCAGTTTACATTTTCCATATTTTCTCTAAAGAATTTGTAGCAAGAAAACAAAAAGGAAAGAGACAGAAAACCCTTTGTTTCACAGTCAGGTTTGATTTCCAGAAGGCAAAGTCTGTTCAGTTTCCAGATACCTGCGGTGATCAACAAAACAAAAAAACCCCAACAACTTTGTTTCAGGCAGTCAGTGACCATCTGTTAATACTCAAAAGATCTTATTATGAAGTCCTTACAATGTCAATGCATTTTATTGAAGTCGGTAGGAATTTTGCTCAAGTAACAATCTCTAGCTCTCTCTCTGTTTAAACGGATGCCTGTTGATAAGCAAGTAAAATAATGAGTATTTTGCACTGTCTTGCTGCAACAAGCACCTCAGAGCTTTCATCCTTATCCCACCAAAAGCAACTAACCAATTCTTCATGTGGTTAATTAAGGTATCTAGCCAGAGACCCCCTCAGCAGGCTTAAGAATAAGGTCCAATTAAACATGCAAACCCAAGTCCAGATGCCTTTGCAAGTTGGTTCAAATTGCTCCTAAGCTTCATCTTCCCTATAAGGCTCAAGTAAGACAGTGGTAATTTACAATGTTCCATTTCAAAAAAACCTCTTCATCAAAAACACTGCAAGCTGGAAGATACCTCAATTGCAACACACGTTACTGAAATTAAATGCATTCTATTACCATCTTTATAGTCAACGTTAAGACCCATAACTTTTCTCTTAAGTGAGGGATAATGGAGAGCTTAGATACATTTACCAGTGTTAGACGCCTCACAGAGTAAGGCTGGATGAAAGAGGCAGGAGTTCCCAAGCCTTCCTGTGTTTTCATATACAGTTGGAGACATTGATTCTGCCATTATATATATAACCTACAGGTAGCTTGGCTAAGGGATTCCTTAAAGGAAATAATCAGGAAAAACACCCTAGTGTCAACGATGGAGTAAAGGACTATTTTGTATGACAGAAAGGAATAAAATAGAACACGATGACAATAAAATTAAATACAAATGGAACAGAAAAGAGAAAGTTTCCTGCTATCAGACAGCGTGGCAGAAAGCTACATCATAAAATACAAGCAAAAAACCCAGATGAGAGTAAACCAAAACCAGCATTTGAAAGAATCCTAACACTGACAGAAGAATGCGAAGTAGGAAAGCAATGTCCCTGTTCCACCCAAACATTATTTTGGGTTGCTTGCTATATGAGCCCAGCTATGAAAAAAGTGACTAACTTGTACCAAAATGGATCTGAAAACACTTTAAGATTCAACATGTAGGAAATATATGCTGAGCATCCTTAAGATCGGCTCCCAAACTCTTCTGCGGAGAACTTGACTCTCCAGTTCTTCAACCCACGTCCATCTGTGGAGCACGCTCACAGACAGCGAGCTGTGGAAAGCTTGTACCTTCCTTCTTAAGGCCTCATTTAGAAAATCGCCGTTCTAGAAAGTGGGTTAAGCTGCTGCAGATAGCGTGCAGTTCGTCTGCAGCTTATCATTGCTCTCTGTAACAAAATTAACATTTCGTCATCCCAAGTACTTCTGCTTGACTCACCTTCTTATTAATTTTAAGCGCATGCAAATGTCATACCAAGGGAACAGAAACAAGCCAAAGGGTTATAAGGTAGGCAAAACATTTTAATGAACACTTCCAAAAGCAGAAGTTAGAGAAAGCCAAACTGTCTCTAGCAATTTCTTTTTTTAAAGCCAAGAATCTCCCATCATTTAGATCAAGGTTCCAGTGGCTTGCATCAGCCCAGGCCCATTAATTACACCAGCTGCTCTGACCAAGGAAACATATTACTGTGGGTACTGCCTAAGCCTGCTGCCACGGCAGGAGAAAAAAAAATAATTATCTTTTTCAAAAGAATTCAAGAGGAATTATGATGCAATTTGGGAAGGACCTTGTCCATCAGCCCTGTTATTTCACAAAGGACAAACACATAATACAACAAATAAAACAATATCTCCAGTTGCAGATACAGGCAAGAAAACACCATGTGAAGATGATGTAAATGGGTATGCTTACATGTTGGAAGGAACACAAACTGCAACACACTGCAAAGAGCAGAGAGGAAAAGTGTCACCTGAACTCTAGGCACTGGTGGCAACAGCCCAGAGGCTGGGAGGATGTGAAAACAGTAAAAATGAAATGTTCAAGAAGTTTACTAGAAAGAAGGACGGGTTTTTCTGGCCTCAGCAAAAAAAAACAGGGTTTACAAGGTCAAAAATAACTACCATGACTTCAGAATACTGGACATCACTATGCACACAACACATCTCCCTGCAGCAACGCCTTCCTCCGCATCCAGCAAAACCGACAGGTAAACCAATAGCTTAACGGTCGGGCAGGCTGGAAAAGCAGCTTTCAGAAAGAGCCAGTATCAAGCTTCTACGATTGGTTTCACCTGAAAGGCTCTTTTTCCCAAGATGACAGAGAAGCCAACGTGGTTGTCACTTAACACAACCTTACCTAACTCCCCTAGTTTGTCATCCGACCCCCCTGAACTCATGATGTCATCCTGTTTTCAACCCTCCTAAAGGTGACTCACTGAAAAAAAAAAAAAAAAGAAGGTCTGACACTTAGTACTACTTAACAATGATGAGAATGAGTGAAGAGAACACAAAGGGTTTGGGGAAGGTTGAAGGAAAAAGGCAAGTATTTCTATCTTCTGCCTTACTGCTTTGTTTTACATCTAGGCTCTCAGTCACTGGGAGGGGAGGCAGAAACCCATCAAAGTCGTGCCATTATACAAGTGAAATTTAAGCAATTAAATAAGGCAGGGGTCTATTCAGGCGGTTTAAGACTTCAGTTTGTTAACTTTTATTCATTTTCATTACTAATTAATATTTTGGTTTCCTCAGGTCTGCACAGTGAATTAAGATGCAAGAGCTAATAATAAATACCTTGAGAATAGCCCATAAGCCCTATAGCAAAAAAACCAAATTAGATGAGAGTTGACACAAAGTTTTAAAAAGTGCAGAAAAGTGTTTTCAAGCCTTTCGGGCTAGTTTCACACATCATTATGAAGCTAAAAAGAGTGGCAAGCCCATCTTTTTAAAAAGTCATTTGCAGGTCACCTTTGAGCAAGAGGAAAGCAGTGTGGGAGGTGATTTTAGAGAACAAAGAAATCTACCATAGAGTTGCAGCTACTTTTACATCTGTACGTTGCTCACAATGACTTAAACTGAAAGGCCCAAATCGTTAAAAAGCGCTGCAGCATTTAAACTGTAACTCCTCCCGTAAGACTCCTTCAGAACAAAGACAACTGTATGAAAATTATTTCAGGGCATTTAGTTTGTCAGTATGAGAGAATCAAAAGGTATCACTACCTCTAAAATACGATTCCCCTAACCACACCGGGTAGTTAGAAAGTTCTTCTTTAGTTTCTCATTGCCTTTATCAAGCATCGTTTGGAGAAATGCCATCTGTGCCAGGTGTGCTCCACCCTGAAAGGGGAGGAAGTGTTAATCCGCAGATTTGTTGAGGCACTCAGAGCAGACCCATCTCACTAGCCCTAACTCAAGGAAAAATTCTCTAAGAAAGACGACAGTATTTACCGGGAGAGGGAGGAAACCTCTGAAGTTAAAATACAAAGAGAAGAACCAAGGGCTGATTCCCAGCGGAGTCTATAAGGGGTGTAGGACTCCACGTGGCATCTGCCAGACCGGTCTCCGTGTCACAGCAGAGGCATGCCCTTAAATCTCCATTTATGCAAGCTCTTAACTATCAGTCTACCACTCTTTCTTTCAGTCAAAGAAAACTGAAGAAAGAAAAAGCAGATACCTTTATACTTCTGGGCCTTTGGAAGGGTGGTCTGACTCTGGATCGCTTCTGTTTATTTTCATTTGGGAAGCTTTCAGAGCTACAAAGAGCAGCAGTAAAACCACAGCGCCCTTTGCACAAGCATGAAAAAAGTTAACACAATGCACAATAAAACATCACCCTGACTCACAGCAGACCTGGTGTGGTTTCCCAGGGCGAGTTGTGAGGTGAGATGATCACTACCGACACGAGGCAAGTTTACCGCAGAGTCTCGAGGACGGCCACGCGTTCGGTATTTGACACAGGGCCGGTCAGACAGCAAAGCAGCCTCACGACACGCTGTGGACATGTCACACCACGGGACCCACTGCATAATGACACCACACTGCAAACAAGTACCACATAACATGCTCTGAGATTGGTATCTCCAGGAGGACCTAACCTCAGGCTACAAATGCCCATTGGCGTGGCTATCAACACTGCCAATGAGACCAAAAAAAGAAGAAATTTTTTCTGTCTGAACATGCACTTGCTTTGAAGAAAAAAAATAATAATATTTGTTTAACATTTTATTAAGAGAAGGTGAAGGAGTCCAGACATTCTGTACTGAAACCAAACATACGCCAGTATTAGGTACAGTGGAACCTAATCATCAGTAGTAATTTATAAAAGCCAAGTGAGCAGACATATAATTGCTTTAAGTAAACCCTGACTTAAAGAAGAAACTACATTTGAATTGAATATGGAGGGGGGGAGAGGACAACATCACTTTAAAGAGGATCCTTCGAGACATGTAACTGTAGAAAGGCTGGCAAATACAACATTGATTGGGAGTGAGGTAACCACAAACACCGCTGTCTCAAATGAAAAGGGATTCAAGGTCTGACCCAGAAAACAAGCATCGTAACCACTGGGATGAAATTTTAATGATAAACACAAGATGCTCTGCATGCAGGCCAGATTGAATTATCTGATGTCAGCCAGTAAATGCAAGGCGCTCGGAGAAAGAGGAGCCGCTAGCAGCCACCTTCAACGCGCAGCTCAGGTTGCACTTAATCAATCCTTGATATTCTGCCATCTTCTGGCTTGAGCTTTGGCAGCAGCGTGGAGAAAACAAGAGGAGAGCGCATGAAATAGGTACATTTCTCTAAGGGAGAGCTAACCCTGTGTAGTTTATCTTTGCTTCCTCACACAAAGGTAACAGAGAGATCTGCTCCTGAGCCAGCTCAGGCAAACCCTGCCTCTATGTGTTATACTCGTAGCTGCTGTTTTACGCCACCCTGCCCACAGCCTGTACAAATTCCTTTTCAGAAAAATTTTAAAAAGCTCTACAGCAGCCAAAATAAAAATTATTCCACTTTCCAGTAGAGTTTGAAGGAGGATAATGAAGAACACAAGATCAGGTCTATCACAGCACAGGTTCAAATCGGGTAAGATTGTTCCCAGGCTTGCTCCAAGACCCCAGATCACACAACAGCCCCAGCATGTCTCCTGGAGAACCTCTCTCTCCACCCCTTTTTTTGATTTTTCTAACCATTCCCTGATCTCTCAAGATCCTGAGTTGAATCTCCCGAAACCAGGGAGCAGCTGTTATACAGTGCCACAGTTTCCAGCTATACCGACAGAGCGTAATGCCTGGCTGGGCTGACTGAGCCGCGCCAGAGCGCTGCTGCAGCTGCTCCCCAAAGTCAGGCATCAAAAAAACCTGCTAAAAACTGAGCGGCCCAATTTTTCTCCGGCGCAGCAACCTGGAGAAGAAAGAAAGGTAAATGATGCCACAAGCCACTGCTTAGAAAACCCCGGGAAATGCCACACACAAAATCAGATTTAAGATGATCACCAACTTCTCAAGTCTTGCAGTGTCACCCATGGCTTTAGCTTTATGCGCACGGCAAGTCTTGCTGTAATCTATGATTATTCACATGTAAAGCTAAGCACATAAGTGTTTGCAAAACTGGAGATATAATCATTAAATGTAACAGACAATTGATATTTATACTAAGAAGAAAATTGACTTTGTTAACCTCAGCTATTAAATTACTTCTTCAGTATTATAAGAACGCAACAGCTAGCTATTGATCACCAGATTCATTACACTTTTATGACAAATTTGAAAGCACAATGCCATTAAGTAAAATACTATAAAGTGGGAGAGGGGAGGGTTATGTTTGGATTAAAAAAAAAAAAATAAAACCACCAAAACCAAACAAAACCCCAGCAAATTCCTCAATCTACCTATCCTAAATACCTACCAAACGCACATAATGAACCAAGTACTTCCCTGCACAATTTGTGAATGTCCTTGGAAGTTTTAGTTATAATGTTTAAGTCTGTCTTGTTTGATGTTTACCAGGAGATATTACTGGGCAGTGCAACAGTCTGCTACTGTCCTGCAGACTTCGATCAGCACTGGCAGAACAACAATTCTTCTTCTTTTGGGCAAGATCGACAGAATAGTTTTCTACTTGCAGCAATTTAAGAGATGCTTTCAGAGATCTCGAACTACCAAAGCAGAGCGAAGGGCAAGTAGTAAACAGCAAAGGAAATAATATAACTTTCACGTTTTATTTTGTGTTATATTCAAAACATTTCATTTACTAACCAGGTGAAGTCAAACAGCTGCATTCCCCATGTTGTTTTATCAAATACATGCTCATAGCTGCATAAAAATATACTTCATTACTAAAATTAATTTTCTCAGAGAAGGGAAATTACCAAAAAGTAATTTGAGTGAAACCCGTAACATCGCTTTTCTTAATGGATATGCGTGTGCACCTTTTCCCTCAGTGGTCTCTTACCTGCTCACCTATTTTCAGGAACCTAAATTATTTAATGGCACCACCTCCTTTCACCATGCCAACTGATGATCAAGAAATACTGGAGGAACTGGGGAACCAATACAGAAATACGGTGTTAAACCGCATAAAGCCAACTTCCGTAATATACCAAGATAAAATATGAACTATTTGAATTTAATATGCAGGATTAATATCCTTTGTTTATTAATTCTTCGGAAATTTAATTTATTCTGCCTACCATCTATATATGGCATGTTTGGATGTGAACACAACGGAGAAAATGAAGAAAAAGAAGAGCTGGAGGTTTTGGCAGCAGTGCAGAGACAACTGGGGTTTCTGGCTCCCAAAAAAGTCCAGGAGGTTTCATTAGAGACCGTGGAACTGATACAGTAGTGCCGATCCCCAGCCAAGGCCAGGGAACACACTGCCCAAGCTGAAGGGCACAAAAGAAGTCAGGCTGCTATCTGCAGAGCCGGATCCCAGCTGCGGACCACAGCGGGCTGGGAGCCGCGGCGTCTTCCCAGTGGCCCAAGGAAGCCTCAGCATCAGGCAGGAGTGCACTAGGATCTGCGCAACTCCAGCCACGCGAATTCTTCCACTCTTCCCATGGCCATTGTTTAGGTTAACCACTGTGTGGCACTGCCCCTCTAGAGGTCACAGGCTACACAGCAGCAAAAACATGAAAAGCTGAGAGAGCGAAGCACTAGTCAATGAACAAGACCAGAAGAGAATAGGAAGGGAGACCCCCCAAACGCAGAAGTAAAACAAGCGGACGAGCATTTGGTAAAAAAAGATGAACACCAAACCAAACTAATCACCAAAGATTAAAATTCCCCTTTCACTCCTGCCGTCTGCTGGTTCAGATTTCTGCTCTCTGTTGCCCAAGAGCATTCATAAGCAT
Source organism: Chionis minor (assembly GCA_013398295.1). Taxonomy (NCBI): domain Eukaryota; kingdom Metazoa; phylum Chordata; class Aves; order Charadriiformes; family Chionidae; genus Chionis; species Chionis minor. The sequence goes on from VZSF01008567.1 coordinate 54,480, forward strand.
TTCAATGTATATGGAGTTACCTACACGCAACGTACTTCAAAGCACCTTTCCTTTAACGAGGGTGCGAATTTTATAGTATTTGATAAGTAGTTTTCTCTAATCCCACAATGCATAAGCATACCATTAACGGGAAGTGCCGCCATAAAGTATGGAACTCTGGCATGTTAGAGGACAACGTCCTCTGACTGCCCCCAGGACAACACCATTTTTATTTACTCATGTGACTTATTCTGGAGGGCTACTAATTCCTCAACCTGTAAAATTCGAGCAGAATACAGTAAAGTCTTACACCTCCTGAGACAGTCATGCTAACCTCTTCCAAGAGTTTGGGATGTTCTCCAAATTGTATTTAAGAGTGTAAACCAAATGAATAGCTAGTACTAAATCAAAGTCCTGAGAAAGCTTTGTATTAGGAAAAGAGAAGTTTGAGTGTCTCTGTTTTTTGGGTGTTCCCCCCGCCCCCAGATTGTCTTTTAAATAATAATGGAGAAAAGTAACAGTCCTCATAAATTGCCTTTCAAATAATAATGGAGAAAATTAACAGTCCTCAAAGTTTTCTGGACCCAGCACACAAAAATATCCTTGTGATTAAGAGGTTTTTATGGAAAAAAAATAATAAAAAGAGCGTTTTTTCAGTACATGTATACAATATTTAATGCATTCTGGATGCTTCCACAGCAAAACAATAGATACAATTCATGAGAAAGTACTATAGTCTTTACAGGGACTACAGGCAGGTGAGATAGCTTTTTGAATAGTATGTGAACATCTGTACTGCTGGAATTACTTGTAGATAACCATCATTATCAGTCACTTTAAGGACAACCTACCTCACCCACAGAAGAACTGCAGTCAGAAGAATTCACTCTTGTTGCCTCCAACGGCTGCGTCTCTTGAATTTGTTAAAAGGCGGCACGCGACATCTCAAACAGGGAGGAATAAACGAGCATGACGTAACCCCATACTCACCCAGCAATAACAACTCCATCGCAAGAATGTACATCACAAAGAATTTTTCCCAGCTCGTACTGCAGCTGGCTCACAGCACCGATGCGGTTCTGCAGAGAAAGACAAGACACGGTGTTGGGATTGCAATACATTCATGGAACAATTTGCTGCTTCATGGAAAACTCCAGGCTTTGCTACGGACATGTCATAGCACAGCTGAGAGAGAAGACCCATCTATTTCATGCTTGCCTCCTGGAATTTTTACAGACAGAAATGAAGGAGAAAGCAGCTATCACTCTTCATTATCACTCATCATCTTCAGGCAGAAAAAACAGCCAAAAAAAAAAAGGAAAAAAAAAAAAAAAAAAAAAAGATAGGTTTCTTTTAGCCAGGATACGTAATGAGCAGGGGAAGGAGCCTTCATCTTTAAGGCTAATTCTCATTATCAAGGGATGCTCGAAGCAAAAACATCTCTCACCAAAGTCAATGGAGTAGCATAGCAAACAGAAACACTCCCAAAAGTAATCAGTCATTGGGAAAAAAGGTATTACAGCTAGGGCAAAGTCCCGTAAATCCTTCAGCAGCTTCCCCCTTTTCACTGGCAAAAAGAAGTTGCAATTCAAAAGACCAGCTTTTCACTACCACTTGCTTGAACCAGGTTCCCATTTTTCTACAGCATCTGGATCACGTTAAAGAAATTCCCTTTTACCTTCCAGTTGGTTTTCAAAGTGCGCTCTCTGGCACGGCAGCTCTTGAGGGCGAGTTTCCAGCAGGAATGCTCCGAGATGCTCGTATCTAATAGGTATCCTTCCTGGTGGCACAACCGGTACCACAACACTTCATCTTCTGCAAGTACTTTCCATGTCCTGCTGACCTAGAAATCAAATGTATATATAGAGAGAGCATAAAGTTTAAGTAAAAATATGAATTCTTTTAGAATTATTTAAATAACATCTGAAATATACACATACAAAGCAATATAGGCCTGTACTAAGACTAAATCCTTAGCTAAACAAATACACTACTGACAGTGGGGGAAAAAAACACGTTAACAAAATGTTTATTTTCCGTGGATTCTTTTGAAAATAACTGAGTTTCTACTCCACTAACACTCCACACAACGTGGATCCCAATGTTTAGTGGCCATACTGCCAACCTGAAACATCAATGTATTAGAAATTTTTGAAGGGAAAAGAAGGAAGAAAACAATTAAGACAGCATTGTAAGTTTAGAGCAAAAATATGAATTTATTTTCATATTTGGAGCTAAGAAAACCGCTCAGATCACACCACAGTATCTCTAAAGTCCTACTGACAATGCCTGATTAGGTGTATGACATTAGTGATTTATAACCTATTGTATTACAGTATGCATAAATAGGAATGAATTATTAAGTTTTTCAAGTAGCCTCTAGTTGCTGTCCATTTCAGAGAGAACAGCTTCATCATAATCAATTGTGGGCTGAGAATTAAAGATTCAAGAGGTAAGAGCCAACTTAAGTGGCGTTTGTTCTCTGTAATTCTTAATTTAAAAAAAACAGATGTAACCAATGAAAACTGCTACTGGTGAAAGCAGCAATCAATCGTACGCTGTTTCCAAAAGATTAAAAAAAAACCTTCTCAGACTGACATCATTTTTAGCAACTTACAATTAAGCACCTAATGTCCGTTTCAGTCCCAAGATTACACCGAGAATCTAGGTTTCCCATTGATACAAACTCTCACAGAACCATCTCTTCGTGTTTACTTGCCATTCGTTCCACGTTTACACACAGATACAACATGGCACAGTGGGGTGAAAGACGAATATTACTTATTGGCTATTTTAAAAGATTAATCTCTCTTGTATTTTATCATTGGCATGCACATTTTGTTTCAGACTTCTTAAAACCACAGCTTTCAAATGGAAAGCACAGCTTCACAAAATTATATATCCTGAGGAATACTGAAAGGACGAGATCCTTTTGGCAGGTAGATTTGCACGAAGTCCCTGCAGAAGACAAGCCATGGGAGCAACAAAGTGTGCAGTGAGGCTTACAGATAGGGCAGGGGAAAAGAAAACCCCCACCCTCCCTTAAATAAATCAAGCAATCTCAAGAGTTCGTAACGCGATCTGTAAAATTTTACATGGGATAACTTGGAAGAGTTATCCTCTCTACAACTCCGTGAAAGGAGGTTATAGCGAGGTAGGGTCGATCTCTTCTCCCAAGGAACAAGCGACAGGACAAGAGGAAATGGCCTCAAGTTGTTCCATGGGAGGTTTAGGTTGGATATTAGGAAAAACTTCTTTATGAAAGGGTTCTCAAGCATTGGAAGAGGCTGCCCAGGGAGGTGGTAGAATCACCATCCCTGGAGGTATTTAAAAGCCGGGCAGACGTGGTGCTGAGGGACATGGGTTAGGGGTGGTTTTGGCAGTGTAGGTTTATGGTTGGACTCGATGATCTTGAAGGTCTCTTCCAACCCAAGTGATTCTATGATTCTAAGAGCGTGCCTCAGGCTGCCATATTAAATGCAGCATCAGGTCAAGCTCGACTAGTCAGAAACACCCCAACATCACGAGGAGAGAGCTGCTGAGGTCCAGAAAGCAGGTCAGTCCCATCAGCACCACCTCATGTCTTACACGTCTCCTTAGGTCACCGTAAATGCAAAATCATCTTACACACATGGTCCCAACCTCCTTGTGTGCTATATAGTCCCCAAACAGTGGGATGGTCTCTTCTGCAAAAAAACCACACAGATCTCCCCTTAAAAGCTTTATGAAGCTTCTCGTCATCGTGTTTATGTTGTGTTGCCAGTTGGTCTCGCTGTCGAGACACACGCGTATCCTTAGTGCTCTCAAAAAGCAACATCCTGCTAGGAATCGAGAACTGCAACCTCTCATGACTCGTTTCTTCCAGGGAAGAGGAAAGAAAAAGTTTAATATAAAAAAAGGGGGTTGGACTGAGTAACCTGCATATGTTTTTAAGATTTGGTACCTACATACAAGAGCAGCACTCAAACAGGAATATTCAAGACCAGCAGAACTGGTTAGTCACCAAGAGACCCCAATTCAAAGTAGCAGGCACATACAATCCCCTTCCATCATCAGACAAAGAAAACAACCCGGACAGGGCAATCGTAATGCCTTAAAAAGGACAGAAACAGCACAGAGTCTTCTCTAGAAGACAGAAGAATATACATCATCCTGTAACAAAAATGCACTGCTTAATGCTCCTGTCCCTACAGGGACATACTCAGGAAGTTCAAAAGCAAAAGGGGG
>VZSF01008580.1:0-15060 GCA_013398295.1 Chionis minor
TCTATGATTCTATGAAACCATTTTTTACTCCCAAGTTTAAAGCATAAGGAATACCCTGCAACAACATAAGCCAGGCAATTGTTTTCAAGGAGGCTCTGAACACAGGCAAAGGGTCTCATCTTGCAAACATGTGTGACAAGGTATATACACTGCGGGCAGTGCTAAAAGCACACAGTTGTGAACTCTGCATACTTTGGTGTGTGATCCTTGCAGAACGAGACTCGCACAATGCTGCTGGCAGTACTGAGAAAATCCTAGGGCATTCATTCATGAACAGGAACCTCTCACTGAAATGCAGAATGCAGTGATTCCCCCACCAAACTGGTATCTCCATGGGGGCTCAGGTCTAGTGTGAAATTTTAAAACCCTCAGATGTTTAACCCCGTGAGCAAAACTATCTAGTAGGCCTGTTCAAAGGCCTGTCAGGCCTGATCTCTACCACAAAACCAAAAAAGGGCTGTGACCATGATTCTCTTGACCACCATTTTAGTATGGTGAATTTAGATCGCAAAGCCTGCAAACTAATATTGCCATAAACATTCTTAGTTTGTGATAACACTCTGTGTTTAGCTAGACTGCTCATCAAATGCTGGTAGAGTCTCTTCAGGAGCATGTCTTTGCCATAAACCAGGAACTATCCTTCCTCTTTGGGGCCAGATATCTGAGATTTTTTGGACTAGTGCTTGTGCTAATATACCCCAACGCAAATGCCAGCCAGCCGTGATATTGAATGAGACTTGAGAAAACTGATCTAAGAAAAGTAAGCACCTCAGTCTTTTCTTATCACTAGCATTTTGCCATCAAGAAGATGATGCAGCTTTGAATTTTGAATGCCTGCACACAAAACCTAATAAACCCATAAATTTTAGCATCAGAATGGCTACTGGAAGTGTTAATCCTGAAATTGTTAAAAATAATTTTCTTTATCTAACAGGTCAGGTGCTGAGAAGCAAAGAGAATGTCCCTATTGACTCCAAAATCATGACACCTGTTTTGGCCAGGACTGTCTACCCCAGCAGGTACAGTAGCCTAAGCTCCAGCCAGCCTGTGCATGTTGGCGTCTTACACACTGGGTTAAAGATCCCATTTTGGGACAATAAGTCTTCCTCTCTCCTGTATTTATGTTTCTTCCAGGAGAAGAGTAGCAAATGACTTGAGGAAAAAGGTGATCTGCCTCTATGCCATCAAAGTAGTTTCCTACAGTGGTGAAATATACTTACTTTTCTTTATGGCTGCTGTGCAGAGACTTCAGGGGACCCCAGTACTGAGGCCAAGAGATGGAGAGACCAAGGCCCAGACTCATCCTCCCTATTTCTAAGCATTTTCACAGGTCCCCTCTGTAGGCAATGGAGAGATGACTTCTCTAAAGGAAAAGTTAGCTCACTTGAAATCAACCTCACAAGCCCATCTCTGCTGTCTACAGAAGGAGAGCAGAGGCAACACACAAGCAAGGGGCATTCTCCTAGGAAGGAGTGAGAGGGGAAGTTTTGGGGCTAGGTGCTATGGATGCAGAACCTTTACAGGGATTCAAGGGGAAACCGGGCAAGTGCATGGCTGAGAAATCCAGCAAGGTACAGTCAGTCAGAGCATGCCACTGCTCAGAGAAGTTTCAGGGGCTCTCACCCATCGTTTCAAAGTTGAGGCCACTGACATGGAGCTGTTTGTGCTCCCAGGGAGACTCTGACATTTTTCTAGCAGTGATAACAGAGCCCCAGCTTTTGGTGTAGAGGCAGGATACTGCACTAAACAGACCCTTAGTCTGATGGGAATGACTTTTCTTATGTTCTTTTGTAAGTTCTCATCTCTAATTCCCGTCTGCAGCTCACAAATCAGACCACTCTGCAGTTCTAGAAATTATGAACGAGGAAGCTGTCAATTTATAATTTGTTCCCAAGTGCTGAGAAACAACACTACTCTGAAAAAAAAAAATCAAACCCAAAACAAAACAACAAACTGTACAAAAACCAAGCCAATGCCCATCACAGGGTTCTCCTCTTCAAAAGAACAACATACCAAGGAGTCAGGTGTTAGTTTACCTCTTGTGACAACCAATACTGGTAACTGAAATACACATTTAATAGTTACACACATAACCAATACGTAGCTGGTGGTTTCCCAGGGCTGTTTCATTATTTCTGTAATTAAAATATGGAATGGCTTCCGCAAATCAATATATAGCAAGAACTGTACCCTAGGGCTCCCAAAACCTCAGATGTTCTTCCATTTGCAATATAGTTGTGCTCTTTGGCAGTTCACTCCAGAGGCTCTCATTTCTTTGGAATCCTACTTTGGCAAGTACAGCTTCGCACCCCACTAATAGCAGTTTGCACTTTTAATACAAAGCCTTCTGGACAAGATCTCACCACAGAATATAACTAACAATTAATTAAGGTGTTCAGAGACACGATGTTTGGCAGACTCCTGCACACTGCAAGCTTTCCCGGAGCACAGTCCCAGTGGTGCTGCAATCCTTGAATTAAATTACGTTGCTTGTGGATCAAACCTGCTGGATAGCTGTATTAAGATAATTCAGCCCGCGGTGCTTTGCTTGTGTATGCTTGTGCTTGCTTTGGTTCAAACAGTGCCAAAACCTCCCTGAGCACTGCAGTAGGGTAAGCTGTATTTACCATTGCTCTGCTAGGGGCTAGAAAGCTTTCGAGGTTATTGACACTTGCTGGAAGATGCTCCTTCCATGATACCTCCGTGTTGCCCACTGCCAGACTCGTCTATGTAGATGACATACTTATGTAGAGACTTCCGTTACCCTCTGGATATCACCGGCAAGATACTGAGAAGCTAAAGACTGCTAACATATCCTGGTTTAAATGTCACCAAACCCACAAGGACAGACAGTGAGTTACCTAGAAATCACCTTTACTTGAAACCAGGTTAAGATAAAATAAAATAGAAATATTTATTACCACATGCAAAACAGAAATGTAGTTACACTGATTTTTAATAAAGCGAGAGAAATGAAGAAAAAAAATATTATCTGCTTCTGCTATGATCCAAAAGAATTTTTTGATTTTTAAAATTTATTTTATTGTTTCTATCCAGCTAATTGACTAGACACTTACCTAATCCACAGGCTCAGTCCATCTGCCTGCCAGAAAGCTCAGGTGGTTTCCACAGAGACTGTGAGTTTTCTCTTTCTTTTTGTTCAAATCCACCCTTTGGGATCCACCAAAGGAGTAGATGCAAGCTGGCAGAGAGCGGACACAGATAAAGCAGAAGAAAAGGAACAGATGAGGGTAAACAGACAATGCTGGATCTCACATTCCTCAGCCTGGGATACTCACTCACTGAGGCAGTAGCCCTGTGTCGTTAGCGGAGGCATGTTTTTGTGATGAAATGAAAGGGAAGTCACTGCAATGCAGTAGAGATGAGAGCCCTTTTCTCCCTTCCCTGGGAATATTTTGGACAGTTAGCCTCCATCTGAATTGTTTGGGGTTTTGTTTTGGTTTTCTAGGACCAACAACAGCTCTTCCTTTATTTATTTCATCCACTAATTAGACCCATTTTGAATTACTTATATTCAGTCGCAACCCTTTCCTCTTTCCAGGCAGGATATCAGCATGGTCCTTAGCCTACAGCAGTAAATATTTTTGTGAGAACTCATTCAGCTGCATGGAGGACTCTACTTTGCGCTTTTCCTACCAACATTTATTGCAGTCCCATGCACTTAGAGCGTTTTATAAGTTTTTTGTTTACTTTTCTAAAGTTATTATGTGTTTGATAAAGATTTGTTAGTCCTTCCCCATGGTGATTACAACCTTATCACAAATTCCTGTCTCAGTCTTGTACTCCGTTTGCTTGCTGTGTCACTGATACTAATAAAATCACTTCTATGGCTGATAAAATATAAGCAGCAAAAAATAATGGTTTCTTGGAATTTTTCCTTTTAACCTTTGCCAAGTCATATTGGATATTTATTCTTTAAAAAAAAAAAAGAAACTGTTGTAATGCACACTGGGGGCTATGAGTACAGGACTCAGTCTTTGTATTCTCCAAACGCATTCTCTTTGCTCCATAGGCTAAGTTCATATTAACTTTTTAGGAATAATCTAATTGATCTGACCTTATGCTTCCCTGAACCTACAGGTGCTATATGGATATATACAGCATGGGTTTAAAATGTTTCCTGAGGCTGCACATCAGGTCTCGGACACTCTGGAATTCTGTCCACTAAGTTTAGTGGCAAGAGAAATCCACTAAGAAAACCAGATGAAACTTGAAAGAGTCTTTCGTCCTGAATTCAGTGAGAACAGAATTGGGCTTAGGACTACTTGCAAATGAAATCTTTCAACTGAATTTTATTATAAACTATTTTCTTGAGAGATGACCAGCGTAGAAGCTTTCAAAATGGGAAGTTGAAGAAATTGTCACAGGGTGTATAAGAGCAAATGGCAGGAAGAGTGAACAATTTTTCAGTGATGATGTTGGTGTGAACAGACGTTCCTCTGTCCCGGCTCCTGGTCATGCATTCACCTTCCTAATCCTGCCTGCTGTTATGCCATCTCAGCAGTTTGAGTGGCAATGCAATGAATCAGACTGAGGAAGCGATACAGCTGAAAAATAACTTTTTTTTGTTTTTTTCCATGTTACGTTACAGCCCGAGCAGTTCTGTTGATTTCACAGCATGTGAATCTGGGTGATGCAGACACATGAATAAATAGCTGGAAGCAGGAGCTGCCTACTTCAGTTTACAACATGCTGCTTGTGAATGCTGAACCAGATCCCAAATAGTAGTACACAAGAGTTTATCCTTAAAAGAACAGGTCTCCCTTATCTTGAGCAAATAGAATAACAGGGAGTGGTTGGAAAGGGTAAGGTTCAATTTTCTGCTCTGTGTTTAAGCAGTGCTGAACTGGCTGATAGTCCCTTGGGAAATGCTGCAGCCAGGCACAGCCAGTACCACTGGGGTTAATCACAGGCAGTGCAAAAGGGGAGAAACTTCTGAAGTGTGTTATTTATTGTGTTTATTTGTTAAGTATATTTACTAAGAAATGTTTGCCTATTTATAAAAAAACAATGTGCAACATTTGGCATCATGGCTGGGTAGGAATGAGGAACGAGGAAAATGAGAGGAAAAAAAAAAAAGAGGTGTATATATATTTACTATGCAGAAACATCCCCTTTTAGTTATGCATTCTAGTTGCATCCTACACATATCCTGAGCTATTTTCCAGACAGCACTGAAACTTTGTGTTGCTGAGTTACTCCATACAGTTTTTGATGCTATGCTCATCACTGCATGTCCCAATCCAGCAGCGCATTAAGTAATGGCAATAAGTGCAGCCATTAGATAATGGCTATGTCTGAATTGTGCCACAGTGGAACACTTCTGATTTCTCGGTTCCAGGGGTATAACTCGTTTTATCCTGACCCAATGTTAAGAGCTAATCATACATCATGCCTCCGCTTCTCCACGCAGCAGTTTCCACAGATGGAAAGCCAAGGAAAGACTGAAAGGGACCTGGTCCCCAATCTAAATGGCTGGGGTGTTTCATGTGACCTGTCATGCAATCAAGATACAGCCAGTGCGACTAATATTTGTCATGTTCTGTGACAGGGGAAGAAGCACATACTATAGACAAGGACTTTATTTGATTCTTATTCAAACAAGAATTTACTCAGCTTATGCTAGAGAAGAAACACGGAGCACTAGGTGGCAAGCTGTGTGACGTGCTGGAACTTTAGGGGCAAAGACTGCAATCAAGCGGCTCCTGCCAGATGGATTTTTTTTCTGACCAGAGACAGTTCCCAACCAGTTATTAACCATGACCTTTACTGTGAACATTTTACATGGCCTTTACCAGCATGAAATCTGGGAAACCCTTGAAGATAAAGAACAAGAACTTGAATCTAAACGGATTTCCAAAGTAGCCACTGTAGGCTGTGGAGACCTTATCTGTTATGCCTACATATCTGTAAGTCTCCTTGAACATCAATACCCAGTTACTTTAAATGCTGCACTCCAGCCATGAGCTTGCATTAAGTGGGTAAATTAGGCTTGCCATTGCTTGCTAGCACGGGCTAACAACCTAGCTTAGTCATAGAAAGTTTGTGCTGTCAAATGAGCGTTTGAGGGAATCCAAAGATTTTTCTAAAATACACTGGATTTGGATTGGATACATTGGATAGATCATAGGGATGTGGGATCTTCAAAGAAAGAAGAATTAATATAGGGTTGTGAAGCCTTCAAAAAACTTTTATCTGCCTCCTGGCATCACTTCTGCCTTGCTTACATTCTGTGTACCTAATTCTTGTTATTCCTTAAATCCAGGTTACCTGAGCACCAAGCCTTACTGGTGGCAATGGTGCAGTCATCTTCAGGACAGAAACCATTGTGCATTGTCTCTATGTTATCTGACCGTGTAGTCCAACCAGTTCCAATAGTGGCTGCATGCAGACTTCTAACAAGATGAGAGACTGAAATGGTCCTTGTGAGACGCTAAAATTCAGTGGTGATCATGTGTCACATCTGCTGGGTGCTAGAAAGCTTTCCAGCTCGGTGACAGGCTCTGTTTCACTAAATCTCTAAAATAAATGAAAACAAAACAAAACAAAAAGCAATGCTGTGACTGTCTGAAGTCCATTAAATTCAAATAATTTTGAGCAGAAATTAAATTCCACATTTTAATGCTGAGTGCTGAGCACTGCCCCATACAGACAGAAAATCCATTTGCAGTTTGCCCTTTGAAGATATCACACATCTTCTCTCAGAAAACTATTTACACATTGTGGGGACGTGGGCAAAAAAGAAAGAAAAACTCACACTGATTTTCTGAATAATTAAAATTTGCACATTCTGACGCAAACCAAAGAGATACATTTCCAACTTAGTAGTTAGCTTTTTGTTGGAAGTGGAGCACAAATTATTAATTTCTATAGGAATCTGAATATGATTTGGCAATAGTTCTGTCACATCAGTTAGTAAAAGCAGATTTCAAAATTTTTTCATCCTGCAAAGTGCTGTGTGTGCCCTCTATTGGAAATAGATGATGGGTCACATTTTTTAATCTTAGTTTTAAAGCTTGTTTTATAAATGCAATGGCAGTCAATGAAGCATTTGTATCCTAAAGTATACAGAGGCAGCATTTTGAAATAGTCAACACTTTATTATAGACTGGTTTTCACATTATTATTATCTTGATTACTTTAATCTAGATGAAACGCTGGTTAAAGTAGCGTAGGTACTGATTACTGTAGCAATGTAATGTATTTTGTGTTTCTGTTTAAAAAGCAAAATCAAAAAGCTCTTTGCCCTGCCTCTCAGGAAAAAGGCAGCCGCTGTCATAAAACACGTAAGCAGCTGGACAGGTTGCTTTGTTCAATAGAGAAAGTGCCTGCTTTTGTGCTGTGCAACTCAAAAATATCGCTCACGTGCATGAGGGCAAGGATTGCATTAAACACATCTTTCTGCCTCCTAAATTATGGGCTGTGTCAGGAGCTAACTCAGCCCGGACATGACTCCCATCAGCCCTGTATGCTGCTTTGTCTTACGGAACAGGCTGCCAGTCGATGGTGCCCAAGATCCAGACCGTGAGGAGCACTGTCCCAGGGCATTAAAGCTTCTGGTTTTACCTTCTGGATTTTGGACGGTACCTAAATGTCACACTGGGCATTTCATCCCTGCCAGAGCTGGGAAGGGTACCCGCTCAAAGGTATTTGCCTTTGAAGGTGCTGAATGAAAAATACCAGTGTTCAGTCACTGGCACCCTCTCAGGAAGGTCCAAGGCATGGGGTTGGGGGTGATAATCCACCAGCCCCGTTCTCTGGTCTGAGCTTCTTTGGTGGAAGCAGCTAATGAGAATTGTGCTGGGGAGGGACAAGCAGAGGGAGCTGATAAAAGCTGGGCCACTGAGAACACCACAGGGGAAAAACCCGGAGACTCACCTATGCTAGTTCTGAAGAATATTAGAAGGAATAATATCTTGACAAAAGAAAACAATATGATGAGCTTACCAGTGCGATATCAGCACAGAAATTCCCTGGAGAATGGGCTGAGTTACCGAAGCTGATCAGAAAAGTGTCATCACCAAAGGTGACCTATGAAAAAAAAATGCAATGCAGGATGCTCAAAAGACATATTTTGCCTTTAAAGTAAGCCTTACCCAGCAGACTAAACTAACGGACGAAGACTCCATTTAGCATTATCTGTGGTGAAATACGAGCATGATTTTTCTATTTAGCAATAAGAATTCACTTGTTTCTTGGCACAATGTGGAACTCGTTTGACTTTTTGAAGGAAAAGGTATAGAAATGTTAGATTTCTTTATGTTTATTTATCACTAACAAAAAAGATTAAATAGAAATTTGAAGTAAGGTAGCTCAACTGTGCAGGTTAAATGCACAGTCATGAAACATTGCTTTGCAAAGCAAACTCTTTCAAATTAGTTGTTCTCTTTCATGCTGTTCGCATTAAAGTTGCAATTCAAATGACAGTTGATTTGATCTCCTACACTGCTTCAGTCTTCACATATTTATTTTTATAGCTTTTGAAAGAATTTGAAAATCTACCTATTATTTAAAAAACCTACTTAAGTTTATCACTTAAATATACCTTCTACTCTTTTGTATTTTCCGTATCTATTATTTAGTCATATGCTAATCACATTAATTATATTTGAATGGTGACAAAACTAACAAAAATGCTCAAATAAAAGAATATTGAAGGAGGCAGAATATTTTCATTAGTGCTAGCTATTGCTTAAGGATCCCACACAGACATTCAAACAGATGTGTACCTCTGAATATCAGGAAAGCAATCTGGCAAAATCCCAATGTGGCGAAACGATGAATGCCCAGCGATAGCTAAGCCAGAGTGCAGTCCTTTTCCATTCAGGGGTCCAGCTCCAAAACTAACTACTGAAAACAACCTCAGGAATAGTAAACTGCAGCAGATAGAGGATGAGAAAGGAATTAGAAGGGTTGGCATGGCCCTAAATGGATGTGTACGTTTCCTGTATTGCCAGAGGTTAAAGGGAATAATCAAAGAAGATTTAGGCAGTAGTAGGAATGACAATGTTGTCTCCTCTACTTCAGATCTAAACTGGAGAACATGATGGGAAGACAGCTACCCTTGACCTAATCTTTTCTAGTACTGAAAACAAAGCATTCTCTCAGACTGGAGTAGCTGTAAGATAAATCCAAGCAATTCTATACTTTTAAAAGCATAAGAATTACCATGTCCAGGTGACATACCCAAGAACTCTGAAAGCACTTATAGATGAAGCGGCTAGGCTGTGTGGCAAAAACACGCAGCTTTTGTGTGAGTCCTGGAGGGTCAAAATAGTGCAGCTGTATTTAAATTACAACTCCACAGTGCTGCCTCCAGGCATTCCCAATGAGGAATTTGCTCAAGACATTGGATTGAAAAGGATGGCTCAGTAGACCCTCAACCAAATGCCTCGATATCTACTAGAAGTCATTAGCAGGCCTTTTACTAATGCCCACAATCTCTACACTCTAAAATTCTAAAAATATATCAACCTTTAGGTTCATTCTTCTGTATATTTCCTAGATATGTCCTGACCCAGCCACAGCGAGAGACTCTGGTGTGTGCTAACCCTGTCACTCCCTGGGCATGCTGGCATCCACGGGAAGGAAACTCGGGTACAACAGCAGGAAGGAGCCAGGACCTGGGCCAACAAAGTTCCTGGTCTGGGTGAGGATGTTGGAGCATTCTGCGATATACGCCTACTGTTCAATTTAGGCAAAGCCTGAATGATCCGGTCAGCAGAAGAACATAAAACCACACTGTTTAGATTACATAAAACAGATACACAGATTATGCAGAGACCCTGTATTCAGTCAACGTGTCAACCACGCTACAATAAAACACCTTACTGATTATGGTAGGAAAAGATCTGATCAGCAATGTTTCTGCAAAGAGACGTCATCTCTTGCTGAGCTGGTATAAAATACTGTCTTGATTTTGTCAAAATAGCAACAAGGGAGAACTGATGGCAATCACTCTTTGACATTTAAAATTCCTTAAATTCCTTTCCCTTTATGAAAGATTGCTAAAAAATTAAAGAAACTTTCCTTTATCTCTCAAGGAAATCTGTTTAGCTGCTTAGTGGCCCAAACACACAAGAGGTAGCATTTTCACTGCTGAGCACCCATTGGGCTGTGATACCAGCAAGTGTTGCAGAAAAGCCACTTACCTGTAGTTATTGTTCTCCGAGCACCCTGACACGGGAAACCCCAGCTGTGAATAGGGACTCACTTCCAAATGAGATCCCATGAAAGCATCCCAGCATCCCCACAGACTGGTATCTGTAAGCTATCATATAGTGATGCTTGGAGGGCCTTTCCAAACAATGAATTTGACATCTCTGGCCTTTATATCTGGGAAAGAAGCCAGGAATTTTGCCCAGAAAATTAATTTAGTTAAATATTACATCACTTTTAGTCTCCCTTATTTAACTTTAAAGGTATTACAAACTCAAGAGCTGATTTACTAAACAACTCATAGTGAAATCCCTTTAAGAACTATATTAACTTCAAACGATGCGAAGAATTACAGTGGACTCTGTATCGGACATCACAAACTCAAATTATTTCTGTTAAACCCGAACAGACTAAACATACTTTTGATACTTAGCTGTTGATTTAGTTATTCTGTAACTTGTCTGGACAGTTTCTGAAACAATGAATTATTCAGTGACTTCCAATTCTATCATACAGCTAATCCGTATCTCTGTAATAAAAAGGTCATTTATTTCCAACAGTACAGGCTGGATTCATTATACAAATAGATCAGGATTCTCAGTATATGATCAAGTTCATAAAACTCACATGGCATCGAAAGCACGAATATAATATATAAAGCCAAGATGATAAGTGTACACACACATTTGTACAAAGTTGGATAGATTCTTTAGCTATACAGAGATGGACAGATGGATAGACAGATAAACATATTGGTTTCAGATGTAACTTTATTGCCTTCAATGACATTTTCTTCTAAACCATTTAAAATCAGTCCCCAAAAGTAGCTGTAAAGGCAACCACAAAACCCAGTTCAGTCTAAGCCACATACTACCAATGTTTTTTCAGACTGCAAGGCAGACAACTTATTCAAAGCATCATTTTACCAGTACCTTGACACATCTTTACATGTGTGATCACGTTCCATTAAACAATACTTCTTCATGAAGTTGGTTACAATAATGGTACCCTATTTGCACAAGATCTCAAAATTAACTATTTAATTAACCACCATTGCTATTATGTTCTTTTGACAAAGCAGTAACGATTGGCACTGGATAAACGTGGCTGAAATCTACAGTTGTTATGAGACCAGGTAAGGTCAGTGAGATTTGTCATTAGTCTGCAGGCAGGTGGCAGGCACCGTGTGGACCCTGTCATTAACCTGCTGAGGGCTCATGTTGAGGGCTCATTTCCCTCATGTTGAAATATCATGTCCTGTTGGAGTGATGGGTTTTAACCCGCTTCAGTTGTCCGGCCAGCTAGCAAATTAGAGACCTAGATAGCAGCATGAGCTCCAACTGCAATCAGAGTAAACAGGCTTAATTTTAAGTTCTGAATCAGATCTCTTAATCATAATATGTGCTATAAATATGCAAGCACTGAGTCTAGGATGAGGTAGTTTTCCAAGGGAGGAGCAAGAAAATGAGAAGGAAAGGGGGGGGGGGGAAGGAAACTGATTTTGATTTCTTACACAGGTCTGCCTGATCAGGCTCCCTTCTTTCTCTTCTCAGAGGGAGAGAGATTTTGAATATAGTGAGTGCATTTGGAAAGTGTACAATATAGAGACATTATATACATTGCAATATGTTTTACATATATTGCCCGGGTAAGTTTATTTTTTCACATATGGAATGAGCTTACAAATATTCTGGAGTTGCAAGAGAGAGTCCATTAGTGTCTTTTACATTATTTTGCTTAGACCATTCCTATTCTATCCCAAGTAGTAATAATTCAAGAAATAGCTACAGGCTTTGAAATCAAAGTTTACAGCATTTTTGACTCACTGCACACACTGATTTTCACAGTGTTGTGTTCTCCCCCCACGTCTCCCTTTCCTACCTCGCCAATAAGCTTACACTTCACTCCACTGTGCCCAAGATAGGAATAAGAGCAGGGCAGTGTTTCTATTCCTGTCTTTGCCGCTGACTCACCGTATAGATTCTTAAGCATTTGCATCTTGCACTTGGATCCTCTGGTATCTAAGAAGATGAATGTGTCTGTTGATGTTTTCTTTAGGATAAGAGCATTCGTAATGTCTCCCTCTCTGTGGGTTCTCTTGTGTTCTGCACAAGGCAAGTCCGCACTGCAGCCTTCCTATCGGTGAGGATATTAGTAGGGGTTCTGACTTCTATCTGGATGCTTACTTTAATTACAACTGTTGGAAATTAATTTTTCTAGACATCTACTTCTCAGTCAGATTTGACTTCAGCCAACAACCTTGCAATTTTGATGTAGGGCACTCACATGAAAACATACGCACGTGAAACCGCATGATCATATACCCTTCCCTTTATAATACATGCTAAAAAGCAGCTAGAGATACTTGTAGAGCATAATGAGATCCTGCAAACTGGAGATACACAGAGACACTGAAAACTGTTGTTTTCATAAGGATAATGCTGGCAATCTTCCACTACAGAGACTTGTAGCACTGCTACCTGCTGAACATGCAAAGGTATTGCTGTTTCCTCTTCAGTGCTGTATTGCCTTAATTCCATCTACTGTCCCATTTACAATTCTTCACAAATATATCCTGTTCTTCAGGGTCATTTTGCTGATTGTTAAATAAGAGCAAATGTATTGAGTCAAATTAGCAAGCACATAGAACAAATTAGAATCACAGAATCACCTAGGTTGGAAGAGACCTTTAAGATCATCATGTCCAACAATGAATTCTTACAAATTCTTACAAATTCAGTCATTAGTATTGGAATGAAAATCAGATACCTACTACAGTTTGCAGATGTTGGCAAAATCCACATACGTGGAACTAGAGATGGTTCAAATAACTCAAGGTGTGGAGTTGACTGTTATATTACAGCCCATGTTAGTTTGACAGCTACTACTGTTTTAACAAAGTATACATTTTATCAGAGAAGATTCTAGCTAAATTGTTTGATTTATTAGTTAGTCTTCTCAACAAACACGTTAACAAGAAATGTATTCCAATTTTCAGTGTCACAGTAGGAATAACACAGGGGGCTGCATTATGAAGACTGTGGTCTCCAAGGCACAAAACAACTAGGATCTTAAAAAACACGACCAAATGTTAACAATCTGCTATGAACTGATACAATCCAGCTAGTTTATCTTAAATACGCTGATTTTTACAGGCTAAGCTGCCAGCTTGGCTGCTCAAAATTTGTTTAAAACATTTCCAGTCTCTGTTCTAATTACCAAGACTATCGTAACAGTACAATGGAAATCGGATACTTACTGGCTTGAAAATTATTTCTGTTGGCACTAGTGGACAAAGTCATTTTAATTAGGAGGCAAAAAGAACATAAAAAATACCTCATCTAAAAACAAATACCTGTTTGCCGTGTTAATTAATTAGATGAAATGATATTTTCTATTCACATCAGACTCTTTTTTTCTCATTACAGGATTACCATATAAATTCTTCCAAAATAAAGAATTATACCCTATTTACATTAGGATACTTTATTGTAAGTAGGCTGTAAATATATGCAAGACGTTTATATGACAAGATGTATATAATTATAACGGCAAATGGAAGACTAGNCATACGTGGAACTAGAGATGGTTCAAATAACTCAAGGTGTGGAGTTGACATGTTAGTTTGACAGCTACTACTGTTTTAACAAAGTATACATTTTATCAGAGAAGATTCTAGCTAAATTGTTTGATTTATTAGTTAGTCTTCTCAACAAACACGTTAACAAGAAATGTATTCCAATTTTCAGTGTCACAGTAGGAATAACACAGGGGGCTGCATTATGAAGACTGTGGTCTCCAAGGCACAAAACAACTAGGATCTTAAAAAACACGACCAAATGTTAACAATCTGCTATGAACTGATACAATCCAGCTAGTTTATCTTAAATACGCTGATTTTTACAGGCTAAGCTGCCAGCTTGGCTGCTCAAAATTTGTTTAAAACATTTCCAGTCTCTGTTCTAATTACCAAGACTATCGTAACAGTACAATGGAAATCGGATACTTACTGGCTTGAAAATTATTTCTGTTGGCACTAGTGGACAAAGTCATTTTAATTAGGAGGCAAAAAGAACATAAAAAATACCTCATCTAAAAACAAATACCTGTTTGCCGTGTTAATTAATTAGATGAAATGATATTTTCTATTCACATCAGACTCTTTTTTTCTCATTACAGGATTACCATATAAATTCTTCCAAAATAAAGAATTATACCCTATTTACATTAGGATACTTTATTGTAAGTAGGCTGTAAATATATGCAAGACGTTTATATGACAAGATGTATATAATTATAACGGCAAATGGAAGACTAGTGAAATACACCAGAAAACACCTTTGGCTGAAAATTATGGAGGCAGGTTTTGGGCGCTTGTGCCTGAGGAAACGCACGAACAACCTTCTGCCAAAATGCAGCAAAGCCAAAGTAGAGATGTCCTGGGTTTCTATGCTTTTGGTGTCTTTACACAGGATTTCAGCTGGAAACAAACAAACAAACAAAAAAAAAAGCAAAATCCTGTTTTGGTGAAAACGCAGCTTCTACCACGCAGATCGGCCAGCGTTCTCCATGCAAACGGACGCCAAGCGCTCGCCCGCTCTTTAAGCAACCTGGAATGTGGTGGCGGTCTCCGAAAGAAGGCGATGCCCGGGGAGCGCCAGACCCTCGTCCCGGCGCTCGGGCAGGTGCAGGCGGCGGGCTGACAGCGGGCTCCTCCCGGGGCCATGCCGCGCGGGAATCCCCCTCCGGGCACTGACGACGGCGGCTCCACCCCGGGGGCTTCCCGCGCCGTTCGTTGTCCCCCCGCCGGCGAGCTCCGTCCCGACGCGGGCTGGGGGCTCCGCCGCCTCCGGCCGCCCCGCGGCACCGGCACCGGCACCG
>VZSF01008599.1:0-73080 GCA_013398295.1 Chionis minor
AAAAAAAAAAAACCAAGGTTAAATTTATATCCTCTTGGAGGGTTTGGGAATTGATTTTAGATGCTCTTTTGGGAGAAAAACAAATTGTAAATAAGATTTCTAACTTTCTGTTTAAATAAAATTTATATAAATGTTTTAAACAATGGGTGGGGGGGGGGAAGGGTTTTTGTAAAGAATGCAACATGCAAGTACCACACACTGTTTCAATTTTGCACAAAATAAATGATTGCAGGAGGACCAGGTAAAATTCCCAGGAGTGAAGCATGTTGGCCCTGCAGGTTCTCCTGGTGGCCAGCATGCCCTGGGCAATGTGGGGTCCTGGCCAGCGCTTGGAGTAGAATCAGTACGTGTAGACAAGGGTTGTGAAGGCTCGATTAATCATGTTGTCATCCAGGTCACAGTGCTAGTGAGTTTGTTTAGTCAAGTAACTTGAAAGATACATCTGCACCCTGCCGAAGTGTGTGGGACGGCTGCCTTCCAAGCTTGCGTGGCCTGTGTAGTTTTGGATAGTGGATCTTACAGTAGGTTGTTTTCTCATCCTATGAATTGGAGCGTGATGGGATAACTGCACATGAAATGGCAAACAGTCCGACTCCGTCAGTGCCTGCCTATACCCAGAGGCTCCCGTTGAGTAGATGGTTGCCATTTGCAGGCCTGCCCTGTTTTGTCCCAACAGATGATGGTAATGCACTTGTCAAAAGATAGTTGAGCATGTGAGGGAAAACAGAGGTGGAGTTAAGATGGTCTGGAAAGAGGAAGCTGTGCTCTCCAGGATTTGGAGTTAACAGTTACTGCAGACCTCAAGCACATTACCTTCTCGTGTGTCAGGCTCCATATGCCAAGGGAGTCTGCAGGTTTTTCTTTTTAAGAGGAAAAATCCACAATCAGCCCAGTGCAGTTCCATTTCTTTTGGGTTTTTTTTTTTGTTTCCTTAGGTCTGCTTCCCATCTGTGCTTTAGCAATGGGACTGCTGGTATTTCTTAAACCTAAAACTAAGAGTTCAGTTGGATTGCTGCGGAGCAGACACACCTCCTATATAAGGGGAGGCATATATCCTTCTCTTGTGTAATTGATGTAGCTTGATCTTTGGAGCCCAGTCAGAAGCTAGACTGAAGGAGAATCTTTGGAGTTGTAAGATGAAACTTAAACGTTTTGTTTGTTATGGCACAGGTATTGCTTGGAGTGTTTAGTTGGAAATTCAGAGCAATTACCTCTCACAGATGAGTTAAACAGCTCATAAAATGCTGTATTTCACAAGGAAGAAAGGTAAAGGTTGGGGGTTTTGTTTTGGGGTGTGGTTTTTTTTGTTTTTTAAAGACTCCTGCAAGTTTGAATTTTCATCCTTCAAGAGAAAAATATGGATTGCAAAGATCTTCCCATACTCTGGATGTCATAGAGTGTGTTTTGCAGGGTTTCTCTGCCTAATGGAGTCAAGTTAGAAGCAGGATGCCTTCCAGAAGTTGACTATTAAGGCTTCACCCCTCGAATGGAGTCTTTGTAAAGCCTCTGAGAGCAAGGTCAGCTGCAACAAGAGGTGCTGCAGCAGCGTCTGTGAGCTTAGAGGGACGTGTTCTCAGTAGGATCACTACACTGGATGCCTTTAGGGCCAGAAGTTGTTTATCACGGGTCTGTGTGGTACTGAAATGAAGTCAAGAGCAGTATTAACTCGGATGTACGGGCTAATAGCACTGGCATCCGAGACAAAGATGTAGAGTTGCCTGGCAGGAAATATACTGGTGTCTGAGGAAAGCGTGGTACATATCAGAATTGGAGTTGTCTGTACGGCGCTTTGGGAGACCTCTGTAACAAGTACCAGCAGAAGTGGTGGTCTCCATCCTGGATCATCCCACGTGCACTCACTTGAAGGGTGATTGTAACCTGGTCCTACACAGCACAGAACTATTACAAAAACACAGTACTCCACCTGCTATTCTTAACCCAGTCAGTCTCTCCGTTCGAGAAGTTTGTGTTCCAATAAAAACAACCTAGCTGTGCACTTTTCTGTAGCTCTTGCTGAGAACTCTTCCCAGGTTGGCACCTGAATGCCTTACTCTCAGCAGTCAGAGGCTTGCTTGCTCTGTGTGCAGGTTATTGCCATAGAATAGTTAGGATCTACGGCTTCTTTCCTTCCCCATTAAATAGTGGCCTTGTTCAGTATATTTCTTTTTAAAAATTGCTTACTGTTGAAAGCAATGAAGCACATTCTGGGGTTTTGATGGTTGGGGACTCTGGTGATGGTTCCATATAAGATGGGATCTTATTACTTGCTGTATTCTTAACTTCTGCTAATAAAAGAACCAAATGGAATATTGTCTAGTTGGAGTCTTTCTGTGCTGCGCATGAGGCTTGAGAGAGTCACTCTCCCTTTCTTCCTTCCCGATGCTTACAGGCAACACTTCATAGGTAAAAGACTTCTGCTGGTGCAGAAATCAAATGGATGCCTGAAGGCTCGTGTACGTACAGTTGAAGCGATGCTTGCTGTGTGCCTCCTTGAGCAGAAGCTGGTGGGTGGGAGTTCATCTGACTGAAGCATTAGTTCTGTGTCATCCACTGGAGGTCTATAATTCACATCAAGTTTGTGCCTGGTCTTGCCGTAAGATTTCAGTACTGTTTAACGTGTATTAACGTTGCAGCAGACAAAGGTGGCCGTGGACTGTGCTGCCTCTTAGTTTAGCGCTAATCTCGAGGGAAATTTGTCTTTCCAAACTCTAGGCTTTTATTCGGTGCCCACTGGAGTTGCTGGTTGTAGTACAGGGCAGGTAGTGGCATGGGGCTTATTAAGTGTTATTGGGTGTGTCTGGTGCCACCGCTTCGTGAAGCTGCTCGTAAGAATTCCCCTGACCTACAATTATTCTGAACTTGCAGAGAATGAGAAGCCTGTGACAACATTTATCCTGTCCCATGACTGCTTGCTTTTGAGCTCTGCCATATTATAGAAAGTAACCTTAGCAGGAACACCAATCCCAGTTTGCCCTAAGTTTCACCTTTTGTTTTGGAAAGCTGAGCTGACCCCACGCTGCAGAGGGAGGGCATAAAAATGCAGGTTGGTTTTGGGGCTGGCCAGCCTTTATCAGGTCTCTCTCTCCATCCCTCAAGCCTCCATCCAAACCTAGGCTAGCTATAATTTCAAAAGTTACCTGGTTTTGCGTGTTTTGAGGCACTAATTTTCGGTGGCTCAGTTTTCCAGTTCCTGCTCTTGCAGATTTTGGAGCAGCCTGTCTGTGTATGGTCCGCTTCCTCACTCCGAGGTCTCAAAGGGCCTTCTCTTGCCACTGCAGGTTGGGTGCCAGGGGGTAACAGGCGGACAAGGGAAAGGAACAACCTCTGGCCAAGGGATCAGCCTGGGTGGAGTGTGGTGGAAGGAGCAGAAACTGCGATTTATTGAAGGTATTGGAAAGCCAAAGGTGAAGCACGGGGCGGGGTGAGAGCTTGCAAGGAGGGATTGAGGGCGTGAAGGACAAGAGCTGGGTGGAAAAGAGGGTGGTTACTGGAGACCTACCTTGCTGGTTGTAGGCAAATTTTTAGGTGAGGTTGAGAAGAGACCTTCAGGAAGCCTGGGCTCTAATTTCTGGTGTAGAGGAAAAGCCTCACAGCCTGTACCCACGTAAAGGATTGATTGTTTCCTCCTGGTTGTGCAGGCTTTGGGGCTGGCAGGGGTGGGAAGGAGTCGGGTTTGGCTGGGGAGGGAGCGGGGCTGGTGCTGACCAGAACAGCCCCGTGCCTGGGCTGGGGCCTTCTCCTTCATCATCCTCTGTCAGCGAACATCTGCCAACTGCCCGGCAAGATGAGCCTAATCCTCCTCTTGTGTTGGTTCACACTGAGTCTGGGCATCTACAGCTGTGCTGTTTATCAGTTACTTGACTCAAGATACATGTTTTGTAGTGACTTGTAAGAGAGCCAGCTCCGGTAAATGACCTGTGACAGCTTGAGCTCTCAGGATGGATTTATTTTTTAATTTTTTTTAAGTGCAAAGCAAACTCGAGGAGCGTGGAGAATGTTGGCATCAGATTGTACACGAATTACACTGAAAGAAGCTGCCACGTTTGAATATGAATTGGGTTTATTTTGTTTTCAGGAAGCAGAGTGATACTTCAGAGCCGCCGGGGCAGGCTGAAGCTGTACATCTGATGCGTGGAGTCGTAGCCATGCTTTGCCCTCTCCCAAGAGCCCTTTGCTTCATTCCTTGCAAAGGCTGAACTTACCCTGAGTACGGATTAGAGCGCCGTAATCAAAGTTAATGTCTAACGCCATTTCCTAGCTTTTTTTAAGGAGCTGGAAATAAATGAAGTGTATGATTAATGTGGAGGAGCTGAGTTTGTTTTAGTAGAACCCATTAGAGACTTCCCTACAGAGCTGGTTTGGTTTTTCCTCTCACTTTTTTTTGGGTGGGTTGTTTTTTTCCCCTGCCTGCTGTGGGGCATCGAGAGGTTGGTTTGAACCAACCTGCTGGTCAGTGCTTCTGTATTTACCTGGAGTGCCCAAGCCGAAATTCTGCAGGCTGATTTCCAGGAGTGCTGAGCACTGATGTGCTTTGAATAAAAAATTCCCTAAAATGATCAGCTCCCTGGAAAAGACGTGCCTTAATTCCTAGGTTCATATTGCTGTTTATGAAGAAGGAATTGCAACCTTGAGCTTGTGGCAACATAGAGTGCATCACACCGGCTCATCTTCAGGTACTTTAACAACAAGCAACGCAGGAGAAGCTCATGGGGAGACCCTCTGCCCGGCGTCACCGGGGCAGCGCTGCAGTTCAGTCGCTGGGAGAGGCTGGCACTGCGCCTGGTCCCGTGGTTCCCGTCGGGAAGGTAGGCTCCTTGGGGAGGGATGGCAGGATGCGAGCCTGGGAGTCCTGCAGGTGCACAGGGGGATGGATTGCCTGCTCGGTCGTTAATCCTGGCATTTCCAGGAGCTTCACCTTTGTTCTGCTCTCCTCTAGTAAAAATCATGTCTGAGCTCAGCGCTGCCTGCGCCGGCGACTCTGGCTGATCCCGCTTGTTAGCAGCTTCGTCTCTGGTACTGGTGCAACTGGGCACGGAGGCTCTTCATAGCTGGCATAAAAACTGAACCAGTCTAATTGTAAACGAGATGGGAAAATCATGGGCCTGGCTGCGTTCCCAGAGCAACGATGCGTTTCCCTAACAGAGGCAAACGCCACCCAACCCAGCTCCAGCAGCTGGTGGTTTTCATCTCTAACCGCACTGAAGCTGTGCGTGGGGTTTGAGGTTTGCCTGGGCGCTGGCCGGAGCCGAGCTCCCCCTGAACCAAAGCAGTTGTGCTGCGCTGCCGACGCCAGGCTGGGGAGCGCTGGGACAAGAGGAGCAGCCGGGGCCACGGGGCGGAAGCCGCTGCTGGGAAGGAGATGTGGGAACTGGCCGTCCCGGGAGGGAGCAGCCGCTGCCACCACCTCCCTGCCTGCTCCTGGCCGTGGCGGCCAGCCCGAGGCTCTGGCCCAGATCCCTGTCCTGCTGCCCACGGGGGTGGCCGGGCTGGGACTGTTGGCCTTTTAAAAGCGATGCTGTGTCCCTCAGAGCCAGGCGGGAGGGGGTGACAGCGGGCTCCAGCCTCTGCTGCCGGAGGGGCGGCTGTGCAGTGCCAAAGGAAGCAGCTTGGGGCTTTGGCTAGCGCGTGTCTCGCCCTCGGCGGTGGGGTGGCTTCCCTGGCAGCTCACTGTCCCCTTCCCTGCCACCTGTGTGAGGCCAGCCCCTGGTGTGGCGGTGGCCTCCAGGAAGGCTGGCAGCCTCCTACCACCGCTCCCCACAGCCTTTCCTTGGGGAAGGCCGAGGAAGCACCTGCGCATCCCTGTGTGAGGCAGGCGCTGCTCGGAACGTGGGCGGGAAGGACAGCGGTGGCTGCCCGGTCCTGGAGGAGCCAAATGGGGTGCAGGGACAGGGCTTGGGGCACAGCTCTCTCCTGCCGCCGGCAGGGACCTGCTTGGGGAAAGGCGGGGTGCCGAGGCTGCCAAAACCCGAGGCGGCAGCATCAATCATAGCAGGAAGCGCTGAGGACATTTCCTGCGGGGCCCACCAGGTATTGGTGGACGGAACGTGCTTGGTGGCGTCCAAGTGGGGCTGTTGCAGTTTGCGTCACGCCCCGAGGACGCGCTGCGTTGCTGCGGCTGATGTCATGGGAGGTCACGGCAGCGACAGCGGCAACCGCTGGCTGAGCCACAGGAGGCGTAGAGGCTGCTGCCGGCGCGGGCAGAGGTGGCGACGGGGCCCTGCAGCTGGGGCAGGGCAGGGCAGAGACCTGGGGAAAAGCCTGGGCCACCGAGGGATGGGGGAGCTCCCCAGTGCCCAGGGGGGTGGGAGAAGTGGCCCCTTCCGGTGAGGGTCCCGCCGGTTGATGGAGTCTCTCGGGGCGCCAAAGTTTGATGTTCCTTCCCCGCTTGCTCTTGAAAAATGGCTTTGTACGAAAGTAAGCGCCACGTTTGGCTGCTGTTGTCTCCACCTCCCCGGCAAGCAGAGAGGCCTGGGAGAGCGCAGGGTTTCTGGGCAGAAAGCACCAGTAGGCTTTGTCAGCAGAAAAAGCATCCTGGAAAATACTCTGAGGAACTCGAGTTTGAGAGATACATGTAAAACCAAGACCAGACTGTGGTACTGGTCCTTTGCCGTGGCAGAGAAGGGCATCTCCCTCTTAACCCACTTGGACCGTGTGGCTCCTGGCCATGACCGCTGCCATCCCCAGCCTGGGGTGTGCCAGGCACTTCCTAAGTATAAGCCAACTTGGGTCAGCCTGCTGAAAAGCTGCTGCTTTTGTGCCCGCTCCCAATTGCTAACAGCTGCTGTGAATCCAGGGCTGATTTTCCTACTATTTTGTCGGATGAAGTCATCCCTGTCTGGTCATACTGGAAGGTGTAGTCATCCATCCGCTGTGTCCCAAGGCATGAGTCAAGGGAGGGCACGTGTACACGACGCTGTGCGAGGTGTGTGTCCCTGCCCGTGGCTCGGATGTCCTCAGTGCCCACCACAGCATTTTTTTGTGGTGGTGGTGGTGGGACATGACAGAGGGTAACCTCAGCCTGCAGTGGGGTGTTCCTGAAGCCTGAGGAGTGTAACGGAGAGATTTCAGGTCCCTTCCCAGCTCTCTCTCCACCTGCCTGGGGGACAACCGGCTGCAGATTTAGGGCTTGAGAAGCCCCCCATTTGTGCGGCAGCCAGAAGTGGCCGGGTGGGTGTGACGGACACCCCTCACTGCGGAGCACCGCTTGTCACTTCTCTCCCACTGAGTCTCACCTTAACAGAATGAACCCCGATGCCTCCAGTCCACGTGCTGGCGGGGCTGGATGGGATCTTGCAGGAGGTACAGCTGGGATTGATAGCGCTGTGTCAGGATGGCAGCGGGATGCTGCTCGGCTGGAAGTGAGAGATGGCTCCTCTCACAGCTGCTCCGCTGCTGGTTGGATCCGCTGGCCTCTGTTTGCTTTTGCTGACCTATTTTTGTCTGCTGTGCCCAGCACACGACTGAAGACGTTGGGAGCTAAAGCAGCTGCTCTTCCTGAGGATTTTTCTCTCGCTGTAGGGCCATGAGCTTCTATCTCTGCCGGGCAAGCAGAGCAGGTGGTGGAATTGACTTAGCCCCGCGCTGGAGACCAGAAATGGGTAGGTGTGCTTGGGGTCTGCTTTGCTGGCAAAAACCAAGCCAGCCATTTGCCTTCCAAGGCTAAAACCCTACCTAGGTGCAGCTCATCCCGCTGTGGATCAGCAGCACCGTGGGAAGAATGTAAACACCATGTGTTTGCCTCCTAACGGACGGCCAAGATAAACCTCCTGTACCAGAAGCAGGAGCTTCCTTAGCAAAACTGGGTGCTGCAGCATGCCTGTGCTGCCTCCCCTGGGGAGCACCGGCACGGGTCCCCTGGCCAAGCACACCCACCGGAGTTTCGCGGGCAGCTGTGGGAGAAACCCAGGGAAGCTCCCCTCTTCCTCGCTCCCTGCAGGGAGCCCGGGAGTGGGTCTATAAATCACACTCCCTCCCTGGGCAGCAAGGAGTCTCCCCAGCGGGGTGCCTGGCGCTGCCCAAATGGTGCCTCTGGAGCTTCCCTGGGGTCTTCTCCATCCTGCCGCACAGGACCTGGGCCAGGACGCACGCCTAGGACATCAAGCACGGAGTGCAAGTGCGAGGGCACAGTGGGAGCGGGCGGTGCAGCCCAGTGAGGGGGCACGAGGAGACGTCTCCTCCACGGCCCTGCAGCCGGAGGCTGGGGAGCTCTGCTGGAGTGGGGCAGCCCTGGCTCAGGTGTCGGGGGGTCTGCGGGGGTCACCCCCTCGGAGGGGCCACTCTCCTCTGGAGACACACCAGAGCATCTTCCGGCTCTTCGTTGCCGTCCGGTTTCACCCCCCAGTGCCCAGCTGGATCTCGGCAGCGTGGGCGGGAGGGGAGCTGTTTGCTGCGGGGCACGGGGCGCGCTCCGGGAGCAGCTGGTGGTCACCGGAGGAGGCAGCGTGGGCTGGCAGGGTGGGATGCCATCAGAGGGACTGTGAGGCCAGCACTTGGCATCCGCTGGCAGCCCCGGCAGGGCCCAGCTGAAGCAGCCAGCCATGCCCACAGCCCAGCTCTTGCTGCCTGGCAGGTGCCTGGGAAGACCCCGGCACGGCAGCGGGGGTCTGTTTTTTGACAAAAAAAATCTGTTTTTTTCTTTAGCCGGGTGCACCCCAGCACTGGCTGCACGGAGGGAGAAGTGCATCCTCTCGCCGCTCACGTGCAAATGGTGCAAAGTGGCTCTGCAGCCTGGTCCTTAAGAGTGTGCTCGGGTTTTAAGTCAGGGCAAACCGTCACCCTTATTTTTCAGTTTAAGAAATAATCCTGTTCTCACCCCTGTCCCATTCCCTCCGGTTACAACCTGTGCACAAACTTGCTGAACCAACTAAGCCAGGCATAAGTCACGTCTTTGCTCTCTCAGTGCAGGTCTCTCGACAGGACCATGTTTGTTGTGGATTACTGCACCTGGAGTCAAACGTGGTTCGTATGCGGTAGGGCAATGCGTATTTATGTATCTTTTTTAAGCTGAGTGGAGATGGGATCGCTAATCCTTTCTGACAGGGAGGTCACCCTTGAGAGCGGTGCCCCAGGAGGGCCGGCACGGAGGGGAGGCACAGGGAGCTGGGGGAGCTGTGCCAGCCGGCGGGGGATGCCCTGAGCCGGTGGCTCCTCCGTCTGTGAGCGGCTCCCGACTCCTCGGCCCTGACAGCAGTCCCTTTTCCCTCTGCGCTGCCTTCATCTTCCTCGGCTGCTTCTGGCTCTGATAAGGTCACTGCGTCTGAAGCCTGGAAACATCTCCACCTCCAGATTTACTTCCAGTACCACAGTTGTTCCTCTCCCTTTTGCTGTAGCATCACCTCCAGTGAGGCAAGAAGTGCCACAGCAGGAGCTGTAACATCCTGAAAGCCCCCGCTCAGAACCTGGTCATGACCAGTGCTGTCCCCGCCGTGTCAGGCGACACTGGTGGCAAGAGGGGCAGCATCCGTACCATCCCTAGCGCACCTGGGGGGTGTTTGTGGGCTCTTGCTTGTGGGGGGAAGGGGACAACTCTGGTGGGAAGATGAAGTCCTTTCCCATAAAACTGCCCTTTGGAGCAGCTGCTTTATGGGTCTAACCCCAGCGGCGGCGGTGGCTGTGGGAGCAGGTGGCTTGGTGAGGAGCCCGCAGCTCCAGAGGGCCAGCAGGAGCAGAGGGCAGCACGACAGGCAGCACTGCTTGTTAGGCAGCGAGCGAGGAGGGTGCGGGGCGCTTGCCCTGCAGGAGGTGGCAGCTTGGTGTGACAAGTCACACAGCTCTTAGGGGGTGCAGAGGGGTGCAGGGGGCTCCCAAAGTGGCCCACTTGGCAGAGAAGGAGGCCAGGGCAAGGTGCTGCCTTGCTGGCCTGCCAGCCTGCTCCCTTGGTGCCACCACAGTGTACCCACAGGTGCTGGAGTGGCTACAGGTGTGGACGGTGCAGAGCTCAAGGATAGACCCTGTTTCCATCTGTAGCCATTAGCTGTGACGTCCCTGCCCCTGGCATGTACCCCACTGGCGCCAGGACCCCAGCTCTGCCTCAGGGGTGACAGAGAGCCACGGGCTGTGTGGTGCAGCCGGCTGATCCGAGGCTTTTCTTCCTGTAGCTGCAGTAAAAACAGTGGTGCAGTGACCAGGAGCACTTCTTGCCATCCCCATGAGTTGCCCGCACATCCCTGATGGCCAGGCCACCGCAGCTGTGTTTGCAGTCCCTCCACGCGCACCCTGTCCCTGTGGGTTCGGTGGGGCGAGGGGTTCTGGGATGTAGTGTAGGGCTGCAACTAGCACTGAACATGACATGATGAAGCTTCAGTATCTATTTAAAATATGCCATATATTTGTTTTTAACGAGATGGTATAGAGCAGTTCATACAAAAAAAAAAAAAAAAAGGGAAAAATGGGTGCTCCCCACCCATTGTCCGTAAAGCTCTGTCAGAAACGGCCCATGGCCACCAGCCAGCAACGCTGGGCTCAGGGCAGGGGGCTGCCCCGAGGGCAGCTTCAGTGAGCAGCGCGGTGCTGCTCCGAGGGGAAAAGAGCCCCTTTCTTAGCTGCTTCCGCAGTGAAACTAGCAGACAGTGGGGAACATACCCCTTCTTTTGGTGGGTCACACATAACCCCTTCCCCGAGGTAAGTCCACATCTAGACAAGAATGTGGGTGCTGTGCTAGCAGTGTTGGGAGGGTCTCCTCGGCAGAGCTGGCGTAGCTGCAGCTAACCAGTCAAGCTGTGCTACCTCCCATCGCCTGGTTGTGCAAGTTAGTGCAGTTCAGGTAAGGTGCCACATCATGCCCTTGGGGTCCCAGCTGAAGACTTTCCCCAAGACCAGGAGATGTTGCCTCCCTGCTGGGAATCACTAAGGGCCCTGCTGGGCCAGGGCTGCTGTGGTCCCAGGTGCTCAAAATCCCGGTGGCTCCCATGGAGAGACAGGCAGATGGCGTCCTCTGCCTCTCCTGCTCTCCTAAGGCTAGATCTGCCCCACTGAGCCATCTGCCTCCTGGGGTAAACTAGCCCAGGGTGGCTCTGAGGGAGGCAGGGTGACGGCAAAATCAAAGCCGTGCCAATGACCTTGGCTGTCCTGGCTGTGAGCCGACGGCCAGGAGGAGCAGCTCAGTAGGTGGTGTGCCAGGAGCCAATCCTGCCGGTCCTCGCACAGGCTGTTCACTGCAGGCTTTTGAGAAGAGAGCAGCTTCCACCATCGGCACCCTGTTGGACGTCGTGGTGAAGAACACAGGACACGCTGTGCTGCATCATTAACACCTTGGTCTCCCCAGAGAGTCACCATGGGCATCCAAGAAGAGCCTGTGCCCGCATCTACTGCCCTCCCGCCACTCCAGCCAGCAGTGGACCCCTCCTTCCCGGGTCTCTGCTGTGTAAGATGCGTTGCGGGCAGCGTCAGCATTGCAGGCAGCGTCACCGCAGGAGCAGCCCCAGGGGCAGGAGGAGCAGCATCGGTGAGACAGAGACATCAGCAGCACCACCGCAGTCTTGGGCATTTTCCTGGGAGACAGGAGAGAAGACGTCAGCTTGCTTACAGCCAGGGTGGCAGCTGGCCGAGGGGAGGGAGCCTGCCCCTCACCTTTCATAGAATGGTTAGAGTTGGGAGGGACCTTAAAGAGCACCCAGTTCCCACCCCCCCGCCATGGGCAGGGACACCTCCCACTAGACCAGGTTCCTCAAAGCCCCATCCAACCTGGCCTTGAACACTTCCAGGGATGGGGCATCCACAGCTTCTCTGGGCAACCTGTTCCAGTGCCTCACCACTCTCACCCTAAAGAATTTCTTCCCAATATCCAATCTAAATCTACCCTCTTTCTACCCTCTTCCTATCACTACGCTCCCTGATAGAGTCCTTTCCCATCCTTCCTGTCAGCTCCCTTGAGGTACTGGGAGGCCGCTACAAGGTCTCCCTGTAGCCTTATCTTCTGCAAGCTGAATAACCCCAACTCTCTCAGCCTGTCTTCATAGGAGAGGTGCTTTGGATGGGGGAGTAGTGCCTGCAGCAGAGGGTCAAGAGGAAGGATCACTGGAGGCAAAGGAAGAGACTGGTTTGATGCCTGTGGGCTCTGGCATCTGCCTGCAAGCTAGAAGCCACCCACCTCCCCAGCTGTCGCCATGCTCTGCCCCGCACCCTGATTCTGATCCCTCAGCCTGGGAGGCTGCAGCACGATCAGCTCCTGCCTGCCTGTGCCTCCTGCAGCTCCTTCCAGAGTCCCCTGCCTATGAGCGGGTCATTGTGTCTGCTCCTGGCTCCACGGGGCAGGGACAGGCAGCTGGTCTGCCTCGCACGCTGTGCACGGGTGCCTGGACCAACCTCCTGCCATCCCAGCTTGCAGGAGAGCTGCCTGCTGCTGCACCAAGCTCAGGTTGCAAGGGCTGGTTACAGGAATCAAGGCTCTTCCAGCCCCGAAGAAACCCAACAACTCTGTGATGCCTGAGCTCAAGCCCTTCTCGGGTGTCACTAGTGTGACTGTTCCCCTGCTAGGAAGGCCCTTGGGAGCCACACGTCTGTGTCCAGGTCCAGCCGGCAGGCTGGGCGCACGATGCACACAGGGCAGCGGCGCAAGAGGAGACGCGTCCGTGGGCACAGGCATGGCCGTGGCGAGACCCAGCCGTGGGCTCTCCCTCCCACCCTCCTGCGCTGCCCTGGGGTACCTCTGGGTGAAACGCGTGGCACGTGTCCGGCCGCCGCCGCAGCTTCTGGGAGCGCATCCGTTCACACTTCACTGAAGCGTTATGTGCGAGGCTGTTAAGGACCACCGGCAGTGGCAGGCACGGAAAAGGGGGACAAGCACGGCACAGACCCAGGGGGCCCTGATGCAAGTCATCTAGGTGTAACTGCACAGCCTGGGGGACAGAACGGGTAGGACAATGGAAGAGCAGCTCACCCTGCATGGGCTGGAGACTTCTCCAAGCGCTAGAAGGTGGCAAGGAACGACGGGAAGCTGAAAGTGGCCAAAATGCATGGAGAAGGCTCAGCTTCATGGTGACAAGCTGCACCACGTCACCACCCTTACCACCACCACCACCAAGGGATGAGGACCCAGCGGAGAAGGGTTACAGAAGCACCTGGGAGCAGTGTTGAGGAGCCAGCTCAGCTACACCCACCCCTCCACTGACCCTTTCTCCTGGCCTGTCCCACCCTCACTCTTGTAGAGCCCATCTGACAGCCTGGCTGGTGGAGGCTGGCTTCCTCTTGGGCGGGCAGGACTGTTACCTCCTCTCCACCACACCTCAACCTTGCTCACTCCATGTCTCTCCCCCATGCCAGGCCATGCCCGCCACCCCCAAACCTGGGAGCAGGTTTTCCAGCCTAGCAAACATGGAGATGAAAGGGCCCTGTGGAGCTGTGCATTCCTGCTGTGTGTGGAAGGATATATTTGACCTCTTTGACATCCAGCAGGACAGGTGGGAAGATGCTGCAGTCGCAGGTGGCATCCATGACGAGGAGCAGGAGGTTACTGCTGGCGATTTGCTGTGCCACAAACATCCTGCAAAGAAAAGAGCGGGTGGGAGAAAGCACGTCCCTCTCACTGCAAAGCCAGAGCTGCTGCCCCGGCACCACCTGGCCCACAGCAAAGAAAACAGATAATCGGAAATGGGATGTCAGCAGGAAGGGGCAGAGACAGAGCGAGCAGCCATGGGCAGAGGGGAGTTGGCCTTAGCACACCTTTTTATCCTCGGGAAGCTCTGAACTGGCTCAGATTTACAACTCCACACTAGGCACAAAAGCCAAAATTAAACCCAAAACGCAAAAACATCAATCAACAAACAAAACCCAACTTAAGCCCGCCCCATAGGGGCAGCATGTCACAGCAGATGACCCCTGAGAAGGCCTGCTTTCATCCAGAGGTGTGCCAATGCCATTCCATGTCTATTCATTCACGTGCTTATACAACGCAAGGCTGTACGTACGCAGTCCTGCAAGGGGCAGAGTTTTGCTAAATTTCCTGGAGTGAGAAATGGAGCATCCCAGTAGCATCGCACAGGACAGTGGTGCGATGGGACCAACCAGCTGGGGCTTGGTCTTTCCTACTGCCACAAGAAAACGTACAGCTTCACTTTGCAGCCATGAGTTCGCCTGTCCCTTCCCCTCCCCGTCGGACAAGCAGACTGCAGAAAGGTCTGATGACGAGCAGAGGCACGTGCCAGCGAGGAGGTGTCTGGATGGAAGCATTTGCTCGGGGACACGCACGTGAGGGCTGGCGGAAGTGCCGCTGCCTGCTCGTGCGGCTGTCCGAGGGCTTGCGTGGGCAGGGCAGGATGAGGCGCGGCACGTGTTTCAGCTGCGTGCAGGGTTCTGTGCATGAGTGCGTGTGCACATGGACGTGCGTGGGCAGCTCAGACACGCCGCTGTGCTCACGAGGCTGCGGGCACCTGTGACTGCGGGTTGGCACGCTGGCATGTCTGCGGCACCCCTGGGCGAGCACGGGGGCGGGTGGCACGGGGCGCGCGTCCAAGCATATGCACACCGGTGTCACCACGAGGCGCTGTACGTGTCCGGGCATCTCACCAGGCTGTGCCACCCCACCATTCGATCGACGCCTTGCGGGCATTGCCTGCCCTCTGCCAGCACGGAGGCTGCAGCCAGCTGAAGCAAGGCTGAGCTGCCCACGCTGCGCGTCCTCCCGTGCCCGCCTGCAGGCTGTGCTGCCACCGGGCACTGGGTGGCCCTACAGCCCCCGCAGGCTGGGCTGCGGCTGCTGGGCACAGGGAAGGCCAGGAAGAGTGGGCTCGGCATGCCTGCGCTGGTGGCAGGGGTGAAACGCTGCAGCCAGTACGTGGCTCTGCGTGCTCCCTGTCCTGCTCACCACCTCTCAGCCAAGGGAGAGGGCTTCGGGATTAGAAACTCAGTTTTGGGAGGATGTTCCCACTGCACCGACCAACCTGACTACACTGGAGGACTGCCCTATCTCCCTGGTTATTCCCCACCTAGTCTCACCACCTTCTAGCCTCCAGGGATTGCTGTATTCACTTTTAGAGGTGTTGAATGTCACACACTGCAGTAGTCGACCATTTCATTAGTATTCCTGGCTGATGACTGCTTTGGGAGCTTTGACAAGCAGATTTTAACCCGTGCACAACTTCCTCCCTGCACTGGGAACCACCTGGGCTTGTGAAATGTGATGGGGAAAGCCTGCATGCCCCAGCAGGCCACTGGCTAGTGCTCCACAGAGCCTGTGTCGGGGCACGTGTCTCTCCTGACTATAAAAGAACCCAGAGGCTGCAACTACACCTGTAACTACAAAGGACCCAAGCAAGACTCAGAGGCTGCTGGTGAGGTGGTGCCTCAACCCCTTGTACCATCAAGCGGGAAGGGCAGAAGGAGACACAGGATTTATCATAGAATAGAATCATAGAATCACTTAGGTTGGAAAAGACCCTTAAGGTCATTGAGCTTAATCGTGAACCTAACACTGCTAAGTCTACCACTAAACCATGTCTCTAAGTGCCACATCTACACATCTTTTAAATACCTTCAGGGATGGTGACTCAACCACATCCCTGGGCAGCCTGTTCCAATAATTGACAACCATTTTGGTGAAGAAATTTTTCCTAATATCCAATCTAAAACTCCCCTAATGAAACTTGAGGCCATTTCCTCTCATCCTATTGCTTGTTTCTTGGGAGGAGAGACCAAGCCCCACCTCACCACACCCTCCTTTCAGGTAGTTGTAGAGAGCTACAAGGTCGCTTCTGAGCCTCCTCTTCTCCAGGCTAAACAACCCCAGCTCCATCAGCCGCTCCTCATAAGTCTTGTTCTCTAGACCCCTCACCAGCTTCATCGCCCTTCTCTGGACACGCTCCAGCACCTCAATGTCTGTCTTGTAGTGAGGGGCCCAAAACTGAACACAGTATTCAAGTTGCAGCCTCACAAATGCCGAGTAAAGGGGGATGATAACTTCCCTGGTCCTGTGACCACACTATTCCTGATCCAAAGGCAAAAAGGGTCATCGCTCTGAGATTATTCAGCCCCACTCCAGCTCCCACCACTCAGGGGGTTGCTGTAACCACCACAGTACAAAATACCCAGGGTGGAAACCTCTGCCAGCTTTCCCATGGATGGCAAGCTGGGTGCTGGGCTCCGGCAAGGAGAAAGCACTGAAGCAAGGAGGTGTCAGCCCCAGGCTGCGTCATCGGAGATCTCTGCAGCAACGGTTTAATGAACAAACAGGTCACTTTGGGGCACTCTGCTCCTCTGGATCCACCCAAAGCTTATTGCACCTACACAATACCTTGTTGTCACCAAATCTGCAATCTCTTTTTCTAAAACAATGTTTGGCAAGGCCTGGTTTTCCTAAAGTCATGCTGACTAGTGCAGGCTGTTTTCCTAACCTTTAAGTCTTTCCTGCAGTTGGTCCAAGACTGAAGTCAGACTAGGTAGGATTGGGATTTTTTTTTTTAAGAGGGATTCCAGTCAGATCTGTTTGGATGCCTCATGTTAGGAAAAGCTGGACCAGTGGAAATTCATCCTTCTGTCACCTTTCTCCACGTGACTGCTGATGGTGCTGTGTGACCACTGAAAATGGCCTCTTTTCACAATGACTTTTCTGTTACTTTGGACTGTTCGTTCTCTTAAAATGAAAATGGAAAAGTGGACCTGTGTTTTCATTTCTTTCAATTTAACACTCCCCCCCTGCCTATTTTTTTTTTCTGTAGAAAAACAGAAAAGAGGGAAAATAAATAAAGGAAAAGGAAAGCTGAAAGCATTGCAAAAAGGAAAATTTTCTAAGGAGAAAACTTTTGCCAAAAATGTGAAAAAACAGAAAAAGTGCCTTTCTGAAATCTGTGGAATGGAAAGATATATATGTTTTAAATGCTCTTTCCCTCATTCTACAGACACCTCTGCTTATTAACAGATGGTTTTAATTTTTTTTTTCTCATTTATCAGTAAGCTGTAATTTGGTCTTTTCACCCCGTTGCTGTCCAGCGTGGCTGTTTAGCTCTGCTCTGTGGCCAGAGCTGCGACAATGGCAGTGGCCATGCGACGGGCACAGTGGCAGGTGACTCTTCTCAGGTAGCTGCCGTCACCCATGGGCTCTGCGACAAGGCTCACGTGCCGTCAGGGCCTGGGGAGCCCCCCAGATGAAAGGGAAGCTGCAGTTCTTACTTTTGGCAGTCTCCGCACTCGATCAGTCCGTTGGTCTCCTTGATGGCCGGCTCATACACGAAAACAGGGTACTCGGTGTCGCAGGGCTGCAAGGTGTCATGCTTCTTGTGCTTGTGAGCTGCAATGGTAAGGAGACAAGGTGAGAAAGGGCACAGGATCGCATAGGAGCGCTCTGCACCGCGATGGAAGCATTTAAGACTGGCAATATGTAGGCTGGAGGAGCAACTCTGCGTGTGTGTCCCCTCCCCGACAGTGGCAGAGAGCAGGTGCCTACTAGAAAGAAGGGGAAGGAGATGCTGCAGAAATCTGCCAGGCAGTGATCCCTGTTCCCACTAGGTGGTGTGGGAAAACCGGCCTATGTGAGAAACGCACCCAATATTTCCACTCGCCTCCCTGAAGCAAGGCTGGACCTTGCCCTGCTGAAGCTGAGGGACTGCAGTGGCTGCAGCACCCCAGGGACCCCCGCGGCCAGTTACGCAGGGGCATTTGGGCACTGGTACCCCTGTGTTCAAAGGAGGGGAGGGTCTACTGAACCAGCAGCATCAATGAAGTCCCTCCTGCCTAACGCAGCCCTGGTTCACGCACTTTTTTAAACATTCAAAGCCATGGCTGGGCTTTGGATGGACAGGAGGCATCCCTGTCCTCGGTGCCCATGCTGAGGGATCTGGCCCTGCGGGGACCCTGTGTGTCTGTAGTGGGGTTCCCCAGCCACCGTGGATCCTTCCTGAGCCCTGTGACATTTCAGAGTGAGCCCACAGCAGGCAAATTGAGGGGTTGAATATGTGTCACATTAAAAAGAAAACATCTCCGGCAAACAGATCTGGCCTGAGACCGCAGAGAAGCAGACAACAGCTCTTGAGGACCAGCAGAGACCTGGCTAACGCATGGCAGTGGGTCCTGGAGGGAGCCATCCGCCGCAGAGGCAGGGAGCAGCTGCTCCATCACTCATCAGTCACACTCTGTGGGACTCCCAAACTAATTTGGGGATGAGGGGGAGCTGAACCACCTTACTGAGCCTCCCTCGAGCAGCAAGGACATCCTTTCTAGCAGTTCAGCAAAGTCTGCCTTGCCTGAAACTACTACCCTGGGCCCTTCTGGCAATTATTTTCTGCAGTCGGAGGTAGCAAAGCCAGCTCCTGCCTCTGTAAGACACAGGGGAATGTCGCCGATGGAAATGCGATGCTTTGTTGCTAGGGGAGAGGTGGTTCCAGCTCAGCCAACGAATATGAGAAATGGTTTCTACATCAGCTTTGGGTCTGAGCACAAAAGACTCGCTCCGCAGCCCTCCACCCACACAGCGGCTGCAGGCAGCCCTGCTGGGGGGGACAGGCGAGGAAGAGAGTCCTTCTGATGCGCAGGACAACCAGCTTATCCCTTGCAGGAGCAGCGCTGAAGATTTATAGAAAAACGCAGCAACGTGAGTTTTAATCAGTAAATGTATGGTAAGAAGGCATCAAGAGGGTATCTGTGATTCTGAGGGGTAATTTGCATCACTGTAAAACCCTCACCGAGAGCCATGGTCTCCTCTGCGGACATTGCTGGAGCACACAGAAAGAGGCAGGCACCACCCCAAGGAGCTTGCCATCTAAACATTGTGGATTAAGTGAGAGAGGAAAAGAAAAGCCGGATGATTTTCTCTGATTTTTCTCTCCACCACAACGATCCAGCAACAAAAGACATCCATTAAGAGCCAGGAGCTGCAGCCCAATGTCCCCTCTAATGCCTTCCGCAGGTGAATACGATGGGTACTCAAACACCTCCCTGCAGCACCGAGTCCCTGGCAGTTGTGCCTTGTGCTTTTCTTCTGAACTCTCAAAAAATGTCACTTGCAAGGCAGCCTCCTACTTAAATCCTCCCAGACTGTGAGACTAACCTTTTGGTAGGATGGTTAGGTTCATTTTGCCCACATCCAAAAGCACACAGGACTTGATTTCAGCATGATGCCTTGCTGTGCATTCACCCTGGATTCACACTAAATTAATTAACTAAACGTGTCATTTCAGGGTCCAGCAGCAACTTTGCCACTAGTCAGGAGCTGCCTGGCTGCGCTCTGCCACCAGCCGCTGTGCCTCTGCAAGCAGGTACCGCACCCAAATCCCCACACTGCAGAAGGATGGAAAAGCCTCCCCCATTTTTGCTAGTGGAGAACACCTCTGATGGAGTACCTGTCATGGGGATGAACAGTCCCAAGAGGACCTTTGGGATAAGCAGTAGAAGACCCTATTATTACTGAGGTGGATTTCAATGGCTTAGACATTTCTGATGAAACACACAGAATATGCTTGTTTATGCTGTAAGGAGAGAAGCCACCTTGCAGCTCAGACCAGCTCCAGGGCTGGTAACCATATTCTGGCCAGTGAAGTCCCTGATGTACTAAAGGAGTGTGAAGAACAGAGCTGGAGCCCTTTCCTCCAGCCTTAATTCACTGCACCAGCAGATGGAAAAACAGCTCCACACTCTGAAACATGCGGCCAGACTATTGTAGTCTGGGCCAGGGACAGACCTCCTTAGGGACATGCTTGTGGCAAGACTATGTGTTGGTTCCTCAGCCACCAACTATTGAAGTCCTGTTGTGTTACCCCCAGATTGGCAGCACTGAGTGACCAAGGCTGTCACTACAGCGCAGCTGTTGGTGACAGACTGTGCCTGTTCTTGCTCAGAAGAACAGCTGTGATGACCACAAAGGTGACCTGATAAAGTCGGAGCACAACTGCTTGCAAAAATTTTGTGTATTTCTCATGTCAGGAATGGCAAAGGATCCTGACATTGCAGAGACTTCACCCAGGTCCTCATTTTTCGCCCTGTCTCTGGTGAATAATGACATTCTCCACCAGCCCCAGCTTCCTGATGCAGTGTCATCAAAGTGGATGGAGTTAAAGCCATATCAAAAACAGTGGTGTGAAGGATAGGGTGTAGGAAGGGGGTGAATCAGACCATCAGCTTGGAAAATATGGGATGGAAGGAGATTTGAGGCCTTCCAGCCTCAGCTGGTATTGAATCAGGGCCACTGTGCCAGACTTGGTGGGCTTGGAGAACTGGGCCTCAAGAAGAAAA
Source organism: Chionis minor (assembly GCA_013398295.1). Taxonomy (NCBI): domain Eukaryota; kingdom Metazoa; phylum Chordata; class Aves; order Charadriiformes; family Chionidae; genus Chionis; species Chionis minor. The sequence goes on from VZSF01008599.1 coordinate 20,155, forward strand.
GCAACTAAAGAGACTGCACAACCCACACCCGGGACAAAAACGGCCAGCTCTGCTCTCTGGCCTGACCTGCACACGTGGGCAAGAGCTGTACCTCAGCTCTGGATACAGGACCAGAGAGGCAGCACTTAAGCAGTAATCCTGGGCCAAACCACACCGTGGCGGCACTCAGAGGAGCAGCTGGTACCTCTGGATGTAAGCGGTGGGCAGTGCACCAGCTGTAGTCCCTTCAGGGGCAATTTTGCCACTAGCAGTATGGGCTAAGTCATGAACAGAAGCTGCATTTCTGTTTGAGCCTTTCATGAACATCTGCAATTTGACTTGCGCTGGGTTAACGTCATCACGTGCACCAAGCTGTATTTTTAAACTCTGCTAAATTGGCACAAGTTCCCCGCACAGACCATCTTAAATCAGTTTCTTGGCACAGGCTAAATGAAAAGAAGCCACTTTAAAATCCCCTAACTTCTGCACAGAGACAAGACCTATGACAGAGATTATGCTTAAGCCTACTGCCATTTAATTTGCTTGGAAGCTGTGCAGCTGCAGCAGTATTGAGGAGTTCAGAGGAGCCCAGTAGCATGTACCTCATCAGCAAAACGCTTGGGCTGAGCCTCCACAGGCACACGCTGGACATCAAAACGTTATCGGGGCTCTGAGAGCCTGGTGGTCAGGGATTAGTAAACAGTCAGAGTAGCTGATAACAAATTGCAAACTTTGTAGCAAAGAGTGAGTTAATTCCAGGCTGTCGTTGCTACCATCTGCACTTCCAGAAAGACTTTGTCAGACATTTGGCAACCAATCCTTCTGAGCAGCAAAGGCAGCCGCTGCGCCTTGTTATGAACTATACAGCCCAGATTGTGAACTCTTTCGCACCAGCATAAATCATGGATAAATGCATCCAAATCAGTGGGTTTACTCTGGGACACATGAGACAAAATCTACAACTTAGTTACAAATACAAAGCACAGCATTTAATCAACTATCTTGTAAAATATCCTCTGTGTACATTACCATGCAGTCAAAAAGAAACTTTTCTGAGCTACAGAATTCTAGAATTAGTCCTTTCCAGGCTGCATGCCTTGTCTGGAAGTATTTTTGGCTTAATTAAAGGCTTTCAAACCTGTGGTGATGTCCATAAAAGCAGAAGCCCTTACAAACACAGAAAGGAATGAGATGCTGAGAGCAGTGAAAAATCTGTGGAAGCAAACATGTCTTCTCACCACCTATGAAAAGCAGATTTGCATGATGAATGCAGTCAATATATCATATTCCAATGGCAAGTCTTGCCTTCCCAGAAAGCAAGAAGACTTGGGAAGCAGAAATAGGCGCAGCGCTGCAGAGCCAGAGGTGCATAGTCAGGCGAGGGTAAGCATTAGATTCCCAATCGTTAATTCCTCTGCACGTAGCCCTGACTAAATGTGTGTTCAATTTCTCTCTCACAAAATGTCTCCTTCTCTCCATACTTTTTGCATACACCAGCATTGGCAGGCAGTCAAGAAAATGTTAACATCTCTGGCAAAAACCTACAGCCCATTCTTAACAACATGTGCAATCCATTTCTTCCAGCCCCAATAGTATTCTACTACTCCCTCCCCCACATACGGACACTCGTTTTTTTCATCCATAGGCACACTCTTCCTCTTGTTCATACAGTAAGACACATTCCAACTGTCTCTGTTTCTCTATCTTTGTCTCACACATACGTCTTGTTGGGCAGAGAGCAAATCAGCGAATACAAGCTAGATATGGAAGCAGGGAGATACAAACACAGCCACAGTCTGGTCTCTGTCTTGGAGGGATATCTAACTTGCCTGCAGGAGCGGATTTATGAGCTAGGGCGTATACTTATCAGTTGAACTGTTTGAAAGTAATTATGCATTATCCTGGAGCTGGGCTGGTATTCATCAGAAGGAGCTAAGCCATGGGGTGTGGAAAAGAAGACTTAAGTTGCCTCGTAATATCTTAAGTCTATGAGGCCCATATAGTTTTTCCTGCAAGAAGGCATGGTTTGGCCTTTGGTTTTGGCATAACAACTGAAAAGAAAGGGGCAGCTGGGAACCAAAGCAAAGGATGTGCCATGGTACACGGGCTACGGGCCCACCTATGCCATGGTAACGAGTGATGGTTTTGTCTGCACCCACAGTCACTGAGGAGGCTGGTGTGTCCCTTCTTTTATTGACTTCTCAGTGACAGACCTTCAATCACCGGCTCAGTCTGCTAAACGAGCAACAGCATTGCTTCTTTCTTTGTGCAGTGCTTTGTCCCTGTCACACCTTTCTGTAAGTTCCCCATTGTCCAAAGAGTGGAAAAAAGTCTTTCCTAGACTGGGATTTCTAGCTAAATCCTCCTCTTTTCACTGCTAAGTGGTTCTACTTACAGTGATGGAAGACAGCCTTGGCTGGAAAAGTCACAGGACACACATGGACAGACAATGAAGATGGAGCCACGTCACAGTTTCACATGATGGCCACGCAGCAGAGAGATGAATTTGCACACAGCAGTCATGGAGGTGATGTGGGGGAGAGATGAAGAAAGCACAAAAGGAAATGGTGATGAGCAGGAAAGCAGTGAGAACCCCCTCTCTTTTTCCTCACATCTCCTCAAGCAAAGACTAAATAAAACTGTAGCCATTTAGCATCCACAGCAGTTCCCTGCAGGAACAACAGATCTGTCCTCCAGAAGAAGCAGTCCCTCCTTGCACTACCACAGGTACTCCACTTGCTCTCTTCCCCACTGATTTCTGCATGGGGCACTCCCATTATCCTGATGTGTGCTAAGCAGCAGCCAGGACTACACAGAAGAGGATGGCTGCAACGACTACCGCCATCTCTGGTGATCCTCTTTGGAGGAGGTGAGTGGAACCTAAACAGTACTCAAACATCGGGCTGGTTTTCTGACTAAAAGGAAATTTTGCTTTCTAAAAAAGACTGCTTCCCTATTATGCCAGGAGAGTTCAGTGCAGAATACTCAGCCCCACAGTTAGCAGGGAAGGTTATCACTGTCTCCACTAAAAGCACCATTAGTGCTTTACTAATTATTAGTGCTTTTCACCATTAGTGAGGACATAATAATGGCACCTGCACAGCTGCATAGAGCACCCACCTTTCCCTTCAGGTCGCTTCAGGGCCATCAACATCCCTCCTGCCTATGGGGCAGGGATGGGACCACAGGGACTCCCGGGATGTTTTTAGCAGGCAGCACTGCAGCTGCAGTGCAGGTCACTGGATTTCCGCCCAGACAGATCCCTCTGCTGCACTCAGCTGCTGTGCAATACTATGTGCCATCATCTTCTCTCTTCCAGAGAGGGTCCAGTGGGTGAGTGAAGACCCTCCATGTATTACGGAACAGGTTTCTGGCTAGCTTCCTGGGACTCCTGCTATGCTCCAGAGAGCCTGCTGCTCCACTCCTGCTCTGTCCTGACCTGTAGGCCACCCTCAGGAAAGACTAGAAGGGAGTCTTTCCAACTGAAGGGCTTTACCGCTGATGGTCTCTCTCATGCCACTGCACGCTGGGTGGGGGTCCTTGGAGAGAAGAGCCTCTCCCCACCCCAGCAGTTACCTGGAGCAAAGCAAGCAGCACGCTCTGACCTGCGCACACCTCACCCTGACCGCTCCAGTCCTGTGGCAGCCCGAAATGGGGGTGGGAGTGGAGGGAGACAGGGTGATGGTGGGACCTGGAAGCTGAATTCCAGTGTCTGTGGAGGGAGAGGTGGTGGGGCAGATGGAAGACTCCTCGCATGAGGCCAGGCTTCCCCATGCAGCTTCTTCTGCCACCAGCGGCTGTAACACTCATGTGCTACGGGGTGGCTGGACTCTTGTGTACTCACCATCTGCCAAGTTGTCTGAGTGCCAGAAGCTACTCATGTTAAACTCCAAAAGGAAGCTGTCAAAAGAGCAAGAACAGAGGATGCTTTTTCAGCAGCCTGGAAGGATGCAGGTGTCAGGGAGATGGCCCCGTCGCCCGGCGAGTATCAGTTCTAAAATGTTTACTATGAATTTGCTGGCAGTGGAAGTCTGAAGGTTTTTTTTCTATTTTTTTTTCTTTCCTCTACACATGATGAGAGCATAGTTCTGTATCATGGGATCTGTACTGTGCAATAACTGAATGGGCTTTTACCTGAAGTACACGCTATGCCGGGGCCTTGCCAGCGAAGGAAGGACCGAGTATGGCAGCTGCCGAGGCTGGGAGGGGATTCAGTCACCACGAGAACCACCTGAGGAGCGGGCACGGGTGGCCATCAGGGAGCCCATACTCTGGCTATATGGAGGTAGCTGCGCATCACATTGAATTATTCTGAATTACGCACAAGCCCTAGGAGCTGGATCTTTCCAACAGCTTGCCTTTTGCACACCCACCAAGCTGAGCAGCATCACTTTCCTCCTAATTTGAACTTGAACTCTGATTCCCCCCCCCAGCAGTTTGAGGTGAGCCCAAATCCAGAGCTTGATTCAAGGCCTCCCCTCTCGTCCCTCACCTGTCGCTTAGACCTGAGCTCCCTGGCTTCCTTCCTTCCTTCAACCTTTGCCCTCTGCGGGGCGAAGGTGCGCATTCGCTCATCATGGGCAAAGGAGACAGGCTAGAGGACTTAGCATCAAGGATCTGCACGGGGCCCCAGGAGACCCGAGTCCTATTTCTGACTCCGCCACTTTGTACTGAGTGACTTCAGGTAAATCCCAGACCCGCTCTGGGCCTCTGCCTCTCCGTTTGCAAAATGGGAATAGTAATAGCTTTCTGTCTCCCAGGAGCAAGGCACCAAGCTGAATGTCAGAAGGCTGAGAGCAATGCCCTATGCAGGGGCCTCCGCTTGCAGCTTTCTCAGCTCTCGGCCCTGTTGGTCTGAGCCTCCCAAACACCCCCATCTTTTGGTACTCACATGAGGAAATCACTTATCAGCCATTTCACTGCAGCTAGAAAGGCATAAATTGGCTGGAGAAAAAAAGAAGAAATGAGAAATACCATAAGGACCTGGTCAGAGAGTTTATAATTGTTATGCAGGACCCCAAGTTTCAGACCAATTCCCTCCACTCATCAGAGCTCTTGAAGACAGGCTGGAAATTCAAGGTCTGGGCATCACTGGAAAATGTTCAAAATACATCAAAAGCCAGCAGAGCTGCCTTGCTACTAATAATATCTCCTCACCCCCTCCCCATCAGGGTCAGGGAGTTTATCACAAATGTATGAAGGACTTTGAAGATGTAATTGCTTGATGATTTCTCTCCAGTATGGATGACCTTGAGAGCTCAGAGCAGGAGAGAAACACAGCTAAATGGGACACCACCACTTTAGGATGCTTTTATATTCTGATAGCAAGTGGTGTTTCTGGGACAAGCTACAGCATTGCCCAGGATTTAGTATTATCTGCCACTGATTGATTACGCTTAACTGTGCTTTCATCCAGCTTTTCCTCAAGATGGCAAAACTTCTATCATCTTCCTGCTTTTCAGCTACAAATTGGAAATCCAGCATTGTCCCAGGGACAGTTCATCTGCAGAGGATCCTGCTGCTTCTTTTCTTCGTGGGAACCACGTTTAATTTTGATCTCTCGCTCTAATAATAATGCCCATATCCTCAAACCCAAAACAGATGCAGCAGTCAGAGGCACAAGATAATGTTCCGTTACTGCTAAGTGACTTATCTTCAACCAAAATAAGTCAGCAAATAGTAAAATGTATAGATGGTTGGGAATTTGACTGATTTTTTGTTTGAACAATGCATATGAAAAATGGAATTTTCTTGATTTCTTCCTTGTTCAGGGTTTTGCTAAGAGGGGAAAGGGAGAGAGGAAGGCTGAATGCTCACCCTTTTATTCTCTTCACAATTCACCTGGGTTTTGGCAGCTCATATTTTGTGACATTTCTTTCAGAAATCGAAATTCTCGAGGATATGATCAAGCAAATATTTTCACTGCAATCGCGATACTTTATCCAGCTTAAGTATAGTTATTGCCAAAACTGATATAGTGTTAAAAATGTACCACATTATTAAAAAGTAATATTTTGTTGAAAATTTTTTTATGGTAAAGAAGTGACCACATCATGCTGTAGGATGTACTTCCAGCACACCAGATTTTAAAGCATCAAACCCCCTGATAACAACAGCGATAAACACATCCCTGTTTAGGGTTGCTTCAACTAGTTTGACGTGGCCGCAGTGTTGAGGAATTACTTAGTTCAGCCTAGTCAAGGCCAGGTTAGGAAGGTAGAGTGGGACTGGATTATTAGCTTGTATCAGACTGAAGAGAGATTGCATTTGGATACTGGCAAAACTATTCACTCCAATAGCTTGTTCCCTGGGCTATCAGCATTTCTCAGCAGCTTTAACCCCTCTCTTTGTTACTCCAAGCCCAATCACGCTTCCCTGAAAAGCTGACAGCTTTCTCCCAGATGCTCTCTTCCCTCACAGTGCAACTCCCCTTTTTGAGCTGCTGTGTAAAGCCATGCCCTGTAAAAGCAGTTCTGTTCATTTCAAATGCAAGCTGGTTCCTCGGCTTTTAGGAGAAGCCTGGCATGGCCTAGTTCCTGTCCTCTCCCTGGTCTTTCTGATTTTCACTGAGATCCTATATGCCAATAGAGAGCCAAATTGTAAACCACTGTCAGTGACCATCACTGCGTCAGAAATCTGCCTTAGATGAGTTTGGACATTCCCATCACTTAAAAGCAAACAGCTACTAAGCGCTTTTGGGGAATGTGCCACAACAAAGTGTAGGAGATGTCCTAGAAGAAAGTCTCCACAGCCAAGGCCAGAGAGGGCTGCGTGCCAACAGATACGTACGCTGAGCAGAGGCCGGGCACCGCTGTGGTGGTGGTAGGGTACTTTGCACATCGCTTGATAATCATACATGGTCACCCTGCAATCAAAACAAAACAAGCAAGCAGTCAAAAGCAAGCAATGCAACTCCCTAGGGGACACAGGTCAGTATGCACCACTTTTTCTAAAAAAATCCCTGCATGGAAGAACTAAAGCAGTGGCCTGCTTACACGTGTCTTTGCTGTTTGGTCAGTGCTAAATTTCTCAAAGTGACAAATACAGGCTCCAGATTAATGTATCTGGGTCAGCACAGATGTCCCTAATTTCAGATGGTGAGTAAAGCAGGCTCTGAAGCAGTAGAATTATAATTGTATCTGCCTCAGGTCCCCCTAGTTCCTGTTTTCAAGCCACTGAAACTCTGAACTCTCTTTTGACATGGGCTGGGGGAGTGGAGTAAGACGAACAAAGGTATTTTTAGGAGACGGAAAAGTGCTCAGCCAGCTGCAACGCCATGTCTGAGGGGCTCTCAGACAACTGCTCACAGAAGGGCTTTCCAAGTGGCAGGACAAACTGAACCACTTCACCCAAAATGCCAAGGAGTGTTTCCCATAGCATCTTGCCCTGGAAAAGACAAAATAAGCTGCTTTCTGGCCTCACAGAGATCGGGGGTTACTGTCCCTCTCTCAGTGCTTTGCAGCAGGTGAAGAGCAGGAGATGAGGAGAAACAGGGTGTGCAGTGACAACGGCTGAGCAAGTCAGGGGAAAGGGCAGGTAGCTAAAGGAGCTCTTGTAGCAAAATAAGAGAGCCACAAGCATCAGCATGTGCATTTTCCCCTCCTCAAGTGCTGCTGATGGGGACCAATATGTTCTGACCCACACACCAGATGAAGAAAGATAAGGACAGCACAGAGATCCCCCACTTACCGCCTGAACATGCCCATATTTAGCAGCTGGGTCATTACTGAGCCATCCACTGCACCAAAAAATTTTCCAGTCTGCAAGCACACGAAAGGAAAAAAAATGGAATAAACTGTCAACAGTAAAATTTCCAAATGCTTGATGGCTCCAGTTGATCCAGTTTTTCTGGAAGCCTACTATACACAATGAGTGTTTCATAAAGAGGTAACACCAAGCTTTGTCCTTTGGCCGGCTGGAAAGCTTGAGGGAGGACTTTCCCCATTGCCTGCTGGGCACCCTGCATCATTCCTAGCGCGCTTGGAAAAGATTTAGCCCACGTAAGTCCCTGCAGCTTGTGACAGAAAAAGGCAGACTCTCAAGCTGCAGGGACCCAGGAGTGTTGATTCAATTCACAGGGAGCCTGGGCTCTCCTGTGTTTTTTTGTGAATCCACATTCTCTGGATCTGAACGCCCGAGTCTTTTCCACTTGAGTCTCTGCTAGCCCACAGCTGCAGCAGCTTCGCAAACCTCTGCTCTCGTGCTGCCCTAGGCAAACTGACTCACCACGCGTAAGTGCGCCATAGACATTTATTTAGGTAGCAAACACAATTTTACAACTCACTACTGTGCGAGTTCCGAGCAGGCACTAACCCAAACAACACAATGCCCACCGACCCATCCCTTCAGCTTCCACACTGTGCAGTGGCACAGCCAGAGCTGTGTTAGGACTGACTCCACCCTAGCAAAAGTTCCATTTGGGGGGCAACAACCCCCCAGATCCCACTTGCACGCCTGGACTAAAAGTGGAGCTTGTGGCCCTCTGGTCCCATTTACATTTTTGGAGTCAATAACCTCAAATACAGTCCCAATTCCAAATCCAGGAACTGCTGCTCTGAAGAATTCTTCAAACAAACAACAGTTCTGGCTTTCCCGATTACTAAACCATGCCAAATCTATTGCAAAAATGCTTCAAATCTGCCAAGTCCACTGCTTTGTTTGCAAGCAAGTAAATAAAATACTCGTAAATAATGAAAATGCAGATGCAAGCTGTCCTCCATCTATTTTCCTGGCCCATTGGTCTTAACCCAGTAAATAGCTCCTGTATGTTATGGAAGCGTTCACACAGCTTGTGGGGACATTTTACTTTTCTACTGATAGGCTATCAGTCATTTAGCATGTATTGCAGATGACAGATGACTTCATTTATTTGAGTGGAGCATTTCTACTTAAAAATCCCAAACCCTTAGGCAGATTTACCTAAGATCATATGGTAATCACCTAACAATAGTGTTACATGGTTATGAGCCTATTCCCAACAGGCTTGAGAAGGCGTTTCACTGTATAAATCGATATACAGCATCAACTCCCCTTCGAACTCCCCATTTAGGCTGTAATCATCTCAGACATAGTCAAATGTGTCTGAGCAAGCGCTAACTTTTTTTCACCTCCCTCACTCTTTCAATCTGATTAGGGGTGAGGAGGCCAGCTGCTTCCATTTAATACCAGTCTGCAGCCCCAGCAGGAGCCTGAGCAGTGGGATTTAATGCAGGGCAAGCTGCAGCTGGTGTGGTGAAGTGTGTGTGTGAGGGGGGGCCCTGGGGCCCACTGCAGGACTGTAAAGGGGGCCTTTGCTGTCCAGAGATGCTGATGTTGGACCAGATTTCTCCAGGTAGGATGCCGTTCCCATAGGTACAAGTATGAGGAGCTATTAGTGTACTTGAGAGTAAGACCTAGGGAATGTGTTCAGAAAAGCATCAGCAAACTGGCTTTTAGCACCGAATCAGACACTCAAAGCTTGATGCTGTTTTAGATTCCCTGTGCAGGTCGTAACACAGGAAAGCATCCCTTCGCAGAAACCAAAGCAGTCCTGTACTGAAGCGATGTTTTGCAAAGCAGCTCTCATTACAACCTGCTTCCTCCAGCGACTGGCTGCTGGTCTTCCAGACATCCCTTCCCTCTGCTTCTCCTAACTCCCAGCTCTGGGCAGATTTCCACAGGCCCTTGCAATTTCAGAGGCTGGCAGCACAGCGCATCGCCTCTGACATCCTGCATGACACATGCTGCATCACATCCCCCTGCAGCTGAGAGCGTACAAGTACATACGCAGGCTACCATCAGAAAGAGACACATCCCAGAGCACGCGTACGGCTCAAAAGGTACACGGCTACTCACAGATATATGCGTCCCTGCTTTGCTGGCTTGTTGAGCAATTAGCACTTTTGGTACATACAAAAGCTGCAGACAAACGAGATCTGCCAATCAGGCCAGGCTTTGGGCGAGCTGGCAGCCTCCTCACTGCATGGCTCAAAGCAAGCCAGCCCTCGCTTTTCCACAGCCTCTGCTCATCCCTGGTGGGATCCTGGCCTTTTAGCTGTCACCCTGCACCCTGGAGTCCCACCCGGGCGCAGCTTGCAGGCATACCCTGTAAGATGCCCCAGGGAGAAGGCAACAGTCCTAAAGAAAGAGGTTTAGCGAGCGAGGGGACATCGGGATGCAGCAGGTGGAGGGAGCTGCAGACCCGTGATCCACAGCCATGCCTCCAGATGGCAGCGAAAGGTGTCTTAAAAACTCAGGGGTGGTTGTGGGGCCACGACTGCAAACATGCGCAGAAACATAGCGCGGTGCAGCCATCACTGCAGCACAGCCTGAGCCTCCCATTTACTTTCCCTTCCTTTACTGTCCTAGATCGACGGGTCCTCCTGCTCACCCACTCCCTTCTGGGCCTGGCTATTAACTCTTTGTTCCCTGTGTGATGAGTCTAGATGGGGGGATTAGCCCGAATTAAGAGATTACCCATTCTTCCCCAACTAATCCTGCAGGGAGCTTCCAACTTGTCCCTCATTAAAATCCTGAGTCCCTGTTTCTTCTGCATTGGCTTCTGGCTGCCGGTAAGCTTCCTCATGCCTTCAGGCAGAGGTTTTAGAGCTGATCTCCCATCCCGATCTCCCATCCCAAGGGCAGAAGGGGGCAGAGCCTGATCCAGGCTGTCCTCACCCCATTCCTGCATGAAGCTGCTCTGGTTTCCAGTACGGTCATCTAGGGAAGGAGGTGTGGGCAGCAGGCATCGGGCTGAGTGCATGGTAAAGCACCTCAGCCCTAAGGGAATGAGCAGAGAGATGGAGCAAAACATCTCAGAGCCCCTGAAATGGGTCTCCAGCACCAGCTGCTCACCCTGGGGCACTTTGGCACCAGTCTGCTATTCTTAGCTTGCACTTTGTCCGAGGAAACAGGCATTTGGGATGTGAAAACGCCTCAGCTGCCTCCTCTGGGGAAGCAGGGATGAGCCGGGGGCCCTGATTGTGCTGGAGCCACCACAGCCCGCGCAACACAGTGGGGTGGATGGCTTGCCTGTGCACCCTTACTCCTTCAGCATCCGATAAACTCCCTCCCATCCCAGCCGGTGGGGCAGAACAGGCAGCAGGCAGGCAGGCTGCCCTTCTCCCTGCCACTGGGCTGAAATGCTGACCCCTGCAGCTGAGCCACTCTTGCTGGTCCTGGTGTCAGGTGTGAGGCAAGGAGGGAGGGCAGCAAACAAGCTGACTTCTCCAGAAAGGCAAAAAAAGCTGCAAAAATCCAGGTCTGGGATTTTTTTTTTTCTTCTTCTTTTTTGCATTATGTTAAAGGATGCACTGAGGGATGAGTTCGGGATGGGGCAAGGAAAGCCACATAGCAGCAAGTGATCTCACACAGCAACATTCAGGTAGCAAGGCTATGAAGCCCAGAGTATTGATTTAATGCTGCAGCTGTCTTGAATTCCCTGTAGGGTTTAACAGTGTGGACACTCATGGTGCCACTGGGAAATAAAAGCAGTAACTGGAACAAGATAAAGAAATCAGAAGAAAAGCAGTGGTGAACTCTCCAAGGTCAGGGGAGGTAACAGCTGGAGGAGATGACAGCTGTGGTGCCTGCCAAAATGCCTTATCTTGGAGGCATGTAGATAATGCTTATAATTTACCCAAATCCACTATAATGCTACGTTTCTGCTAGTCAGATCTTTCAGAGACGAGCTTTTTGAAAAATCCATTTTCCATAAGACATAGGAAAAATACACAGAGAACCCAGGAGGGCGGTTGCTAAAGATGAACAGTAGACATGGTACGTAAAGGGCGTAGTTACCTTTATCTATCGACACATGCCATGGGACTCAGTAAAGCACCTTTGAAAGCATCATAGGGATCACAGGAGGAAACAGTGACTCCTAAGACTACCAGCCCATCCTGAACATGCAGCAGGACCTGGCCTCCCAGAGTAGGGAGCCAGTACATCACTTTCCTCCCTTATTTTTCAAATGTTCTTTGCTTTTTTTTTTTTTTTTGGTGCACCACATCATTGAAGGGGTGCTTTTACGGGTACATTCAGTGTGCTGGGTAGGTCACTTTCCCCACAGAAAAGAGGTTGCTTATTCCTTGCAATATGCCCCCCTTGATATCTGTATTACCCACTGGCGTGACTGTTGATGATTCATCTTGCTTTGAGTTTTAACAGTTCTCATCTTGGCCCCTCTGAACTTACTGTGTAGTGCCTGTAGAATTCACAATCTCACTTTTTCTTTTGTCAGCCTATTCTGAACATGCTAACCAACACAAGTCCAGATGGGAAACCATGGGACTCATACAGCTGATGTTTTTCATCTATATATCCACCCGAAAATTTCTCTTCTTTCTTTTCTGTCCCAGCTACTTTGAGATCAATGCCACTACTTCAAGCTTCACCCTTTAACCAGAACTTCTTTAACAGTCTCTTGTAAGGGACTCTGTTTAAGGCTCTTGGAAAAACTGAAATGCAGTAGGTCATCCATTCTCCCTTATCTCCTGATTTACTCACACTTTCAAAGAACTACAGCTGACAAAATAGGGTTTCTTCCTTTATAGGAGCTGTGCTGCTTGTCCCAGTCACAGCCATCCAGTGCTCTGTTACTTAAATTTCCATTTCAACCTGTTTGTCACATCTTGAAGAAAGTAATTTCTGGGATTTGATCTACTGCCTTTTGGAAATATGCATACAGTATTTATTAACTCCAGTACTATGACAATTTTAATGAAACTCCACACTTCTGTTAGTAACAAAACTGCTTCATTTCCCAATTCTTCTGTAAGCCCACTCTTGCTATTGACATATAGCTTTCTAGTTTATGAGACTGTTCCAACAGATCACTTTCTGGCACCCAAATCTATGGCCTTTTATTATTTTGAAACAAATAGCTCTGTGGTGAATTTACCAGAAAGTAGAAAAGTATAGCTAAACCATTCAGTGGCTGGTAGCACGCGCTTTACCCAGGCTGCACTGGACGTCACATCACAAACTGTGCCCCTTCAGATAGCTAGAAATGGTCATGGAGGTGCTGGCAGCAGTAGGAAAGGAAGCAACTTTTGTTGCTTATATTTTTATTACTATTCTGAATCTTTTTCCTTACTCCTTTCACCTCTGCAAATAAATCCTCCAGCTCTTCAAGTGTGCTCCTGTTTCCAGTTTGCTTAAATGATTGTGTTTTCCTTTTTACCTTTGCCATTTTGCTCTTACCATCCTCTCAGTTTCCTTTCCTGAAGAATGCCTGCTTTGACTTCAGAGGTGCTCAAAAGCATGCCCCTTCCCTTCCCACACCTGCCTTCTGGGACTGTCTCAGATCATCTTTCAGTAGTATCTGCACCAAGGGAAAGGAGTCTGATTTCCTCACTTCTGATAAAAAGATATTTTGACTAGTTCCTTCCTTATCACAGCAAACTCCTTCCTTACCTAGGAAGTGCCGTGACTCTGCTGGGAGCCTTCCCCCTCACCACACAACTGAATTTAATTATACCCCGGCCACCCTTATTACACAATTAACTTCATTTGTTTTAACCAGCTCTGGTGGGTTATTTAGGAACAAGCCAAGCACACTCCCCTTCTCGTCTTATGCTCTCTTACCTCTGTAGGTCTTTTGGAAACGAGTATAAAGCCGTTATTATCAATGAGGAAGCAATTCAGAATCTGCAGAGATGAAAGAGAAGTAACATTAAAGACAGCGTTTTCCATGGTTGTCTGGTATGTACAGCTGTTTGCAGGGTGGATTGGTGCGGGCTTGTGCTTATGGCAACAGCCTTCCATGCCTATCCCCACAGCTCAGCTACCATGGGTTTTGGACAATTGACTTTTCCCTCTCTGCCTCCATTTTGAGGTATTTACTTTGTGAGCTGTCTGTGACAGAGGTTGTCCCTTGCCAGGGTTGTGTGCAGGCCTAGCAGGCTCTGAGACACGCTCGAGAAGACAAGACATCCTGCAGGAAGCAATAGGATATTTGTAGAGCTCTTTAATAAAATGGTATCTAGTGCTTTCCATCTTCAGATTTCAGAGTTTTATAACCGCTTATGAAATAACCCTCTCCTCACCACCGAGTATCATTAGTGCTCGTCTCTTTTTATTTTGTAGAGTGGGAAATAGAGGCACAGAGTTTAGATGAAAATCTTCAGGTCTCACAGGGAAAAACTAGGATGCAGAGAAAATCCTACATGAACAAAGAAGGAAAACCCTCTGGTGATCCCATGCTCCAGGGCAGAGGAGCTTCTGTCCCAAATATGCCTGAGACCAAGGTTGAAGCAGCGGAGTAAATGCAAGGTGGGGTGTCCAGTACGCATGTCATGCTGACAGCCACTCTCTGTAGCAGAGCGGCGATGCCAGTGAGGCAGCCTTAGAGGAGATGAACTCGTCTTGGAGTCACTGGCTGGAATCCCCATGTCCCTGTCCGGGCTCAGCTGATACCTCACAGCTAAGGGGAGGTCCTGAACTGCAGGTTTGTCTCAGCAGCATGAGGTACTGCCCCACCTGTGCAACATCTAGTGAGGAGATGGCAGGCAATACCTGATTTTTGGGGAGACAAAGACCTTCACAGAGCAGGTTGTCAATCACACCCGCCACAGGCATAGAGGAGAAATCTGGGCAACTTACGTCATCCTGACAGCTTAGTGGACAGGCACCATCCAAGGCACTGCACTGGGAAGGAAAAGCAGGGCATTAACCACAGCATGATCTCATCTTACAGTCTCCCCACTGGGACCACTGAGCTAAAGGTCTCCATACCAGCATCTCATAAAGCTCTGCAATTTAGCTGGGGTGTTCACCAAGACAAGCTCTATGGCATGCACCAGTGCCACCTGCCGAGTCGGCTACTCGGTGGTGGCTCTGTGTACTCCCCACCTCTCTGAGCAATGTCCCCTTTGCTGAGGGCTCTGATCCTGCACCTGACACGCTTCCAGCAGTACCTACACACTTTGAGCAGAGACTTGTTAATGAAGGGGGCAGCATCAAGCGCTCTGTCTGTGAAAGCAAAGCAAAGGTTATTGTGCACCGGTGAGAAACCAGCATGCGTTTCAGCGTCTGCTAGTATCCGGACTAAACACATGGCATGGTATTTTAGATCAGGATTCTTCTCAGGCAGGGATTTTTTGTTGTTGTTGCTGTTGGTTTCTTTATTCTCCAGACAGCTAATGATAAAATCGGATGTGAATGGTGCTCATGTAGCCCAAGGCACCATCCATTTGTTTCATTTAGGATTTCTGTGTACCGGACTTGACGTGTTTCACAACACTGAACCGGGTGGGGACATGAGGGGTTAAGTGGTGAGTAACAAAGCCCTTCAGGTGCTTATTGATTTCATAACTGTTCTGAGTTTGCGGTGGCTGCGTGTGTCTGTCTCTTTGTGTTATTTTTTAATGCTATTTTCTTTAGCAGCAGAGGGAAGAAAGCTGACATGGTGTTGCCATTTCTGTACACGGGGTCCCCTTCCTGCCAGAGGTTTTCTGGGGTCAGGGAAGGACACTGACGTGTTGTGTAGCCTCTCTGCTCTCAGCCAGCTGCCTTTTATTTCCAAACAACCCTTATACATATAAACCCCAGCCCCCTTTCGGCATGATTCGCAGTAACAAGAGGTGAATTTGCCATTTCAAACCACAACAAGACCATTACTTTCAGTTAGGATTTGTTTCTCCTCTTGAGTTTTGCAGAACAAACCCAATAGTTTCAGGTTTCCATCCCTCTGCTCAACTTCAGGGGAGGCTCGAAGATGCCTGATTTTGTTTCAAGCCCTGTGGCTTTGCAATATCATGTGCTGATGCTCCAACCCTGACTGGCTTTTTGAAGCTCTAGGGATGATGGTTTAAAAACATCCCTTCACCCACAGTTGCAAGCATAGTCTCACTCTTGCCTCACCATAAAACAGCATCGGGTTGTTTTGTCTCCCCTGGATGTACGCATAGAAGTGGCCCTGTACTTCAGCCCTGGTGGGTTCCTTCCTTTGGTCAGCAGAGAAATACAGCCGCAACAAACCACTATTAGGGTCTTGGGGGATAAAAAACAGAGAGCCCAGAGCTCAGAAAGCACAACAGAAACCCAAGTGAATCAGAGTGGTTTCCCACAGGAAGGGCCCCTGTCTCACAGCATCTTCCTCGGCATTGTGATGATTGACTCTCCCTGTCACTGCTCTGCTCTTCCAGACCTGGAGAAACTCAAGCAGTGCCTGGTGCTGGGCTGGCCATGCAGCAGTGGGATTGTGGTAAGGAGCCCGATCCGAGAGCACCGGCAGCTTGCAGGGAGCCCTTGATGGGAAGGCAGAGCTGAACCTGAGCTCCCTGGTCACTCTGAGACCACATCTACTGCCTTACGGGCACAGCTTCCTCCTCAGAGACCAGCCTATCTCACAGTGTCCTCCTGCTGTTGGTCAGGTCTCTGAAACGCTGTGACCCAGAGCACTTTCAGCTTTGCCAAAGACACTTAATTACCGTGAAGACAAACACAGCCTGCAACAGGCTTGGACTGTCTCCAGTGATTACAGACAAGGGACAGTGCCTATAATATGCTGGCACACAAATGACACAATTATGAAGTCAAGCAGCGGTGAGGCATGCCGGGATGCCTCCCCGTCCCCAGCTTCTGTCTACTTACATCACTGTCATTGGGCTGGGAGATGGGAGGCACAGCATGGACATCCAGAGTGGCACAGCATGTGGTGAAGTGAGAGAGAGAGAGAAAAAAAATAATCTGTTAGTCATTCCTCTGTCAAATGGCGGTCATGTCCTGGGAAACCATACACAGGTTTTTCTCATACCAGCTCCTACCAGGGCTGTGGCATGCAGGCACTTGGCACACAGGCCTCCTTTCAGCTTCTTCAATAAGCCTTCCCGGTTTCACTTAATGCCCGCGTGGGCTTGTTTATGTGAGAACTGCCTGGGTATGGCCCTCAGGAGTTTTTTTAAAATTAATCTCTCTGCTGATGCTTCAGGGTATGCTCACGTGCTTTGTAGAAGTCTTTTTAGCTCAGGTTAGGTTTATACAATCTCCCACCTGCAAGGATGCTCCTGCTGCCGAGACCAACTCTGCTTTTCTGAGTTCCCCACGTGTGCTCGCTCCCAATGAGCAGCCTCCTGCTCTCTTATCTTCTCTGTCATCCCCATCTGATGACAGTTCCCTCTCCTGACAGCAGAGACGCTTCTGCTGTGTGCTGCTTTGGTTCCACCAGTCTCACCCCTCCGGAATACCTCCCCAAAAGCAAAGCCTGAGGGGAAAGCCCCTGGGTGGTAAAGGGAAGGTGTTTCACTTTTCCTGCCTCTCAGACTGGGGGGGGCTGTTTTAATTATTCCACTTTTCTCAGTCCAGCAAGAGTGTCCAAAACTAGGACAACACTGAAAGCTTATCCCTGGAGCAAATAGTTTTTATTTTGGCAAGCTGGTAGCATTTTGTTACCATTATCAAGATGATAAGACAGAGCAGTAGGTTTTTTTTTTCCATGTGTCCAAAATTGCAGATTTCCATGAGGTTTCTGAAAGGCTGAATGAGCACAAAACATATTTCCACAATTAAATGTGTCATATGCAGCAGAGCTAATGCCAGGCCAAGATGCTGACACTGTCAACACGGCATTTGCAGAACAGACTCGTGGCTCACACAGCATTAGTGCCATCAAAGGATTACAGAAATGTGTGACTTCAAATCTATCTACTTCATAAATCTTTTAATATGAATTTCACAAAAGTCCTCATCAAAATGCCATTGTATAATGTAATATAGCATTGACCTAGCTGATGAAGATCATTAAATTATCTCTCTGCACGATTGCTGATGTTCCTACCTGTTGCATGGCCATCCAAAACTTGCGTTGGAGCAACTCCAGCTTAATTTGCACACCCACCGCTATGGGAAACAAAAAGAGGGGAGGACGAAAAGAGGAATGTGCAAGAGAGAGAAAGACAAAACACAAGTTAGGAAAGGAGGGGTAAATACTTGCTCAAAGCGATGGGATGGAAATCACAACTGCAACCTGCTTCCAAGTGTGAATGATAAGCACTGGGGGATCAGTGCTGAGTCAGACCACCAAGTGAGAGTCAGAGGTTTAACAAGGTAGAGGAAAAAGGGACACGGACTGCTGTACCGAGGTACTGACACCTCTCTCCCACTAAACGCTACAAAGCTACAAACAAATTAACAACAACAAAGAAATCCTACCAAAAAAACCCCAGGAGACGAGCGCGTGAGCTTTCATCTTTGTCTTTTGTAGATTTACCTGGCCAGAATGGATGTTTCTGATCACTCCAGCCTCAACTCCTGCACCCCACAGCATCAATCAGAAATAAAGTAGGCCAGTGTAAGGAAGGGATTGATTCGAAAACCCACCTGTCTTCACGGGAGACCACAGCTATTTAGATTGCTCCTAAGCGACTACAAAAGGACAAAAATATGAATGCCACTTGACAGAAGTGTCGATTAGAAGTAGTGCTTTGTCACCCGGTCCCTGCCTAGTGCACGCTCTGCTAAGCAAAAGTGTGTGCGTGTGTTTCTTAATGAAGTGCGTCCTAATTTCTTGGCTTAATTTCTCTTCTATTCCCAGCATCATGTTCCTGAAGTAAGGCATAGCTCCGCAGGAGAAGAAACAGTGCAGGGTCTCCCCCACAGAATAACCTGGCTGTGCCCGGCTAAGTTGCCTACAAGCCGACATAATAACCAGTGCAGTTGTGCGCAACCTGGCACAGTGATGGGGAATAACAGAGCTCTGTGTCAACTAGTTGAATCCAAGAGCTCTGCAGGAATTACAGCCTCAAGCAGGACCTTGAAATAGAATATAAAGTGCAAGTGAGGGAGAAAAAGAAGTACAGAGAGGGAGAGTTTGAGCTTTTTTTCACAACCGCCAATATTGGGCGGATGAAGTGTTGCTGGTTTTACAGATTTCCTCTGAATTAGTAGGAGCTTCAAAGGGGGGAACAGATCCTTTAAATCTGAATCATGCATGTGGGTGCTTTTAAGTTAACAGTATGATCTGATGCTCTAATTCAGATGTGTATGAATTAAATCTGGAGTATGCAATGGTATATTTTGTTGCAGCCTGTTCAGAGACCCTGGCACCTGGCATCAGCTCTGCCTTTTATGCCAGTGTCAGTGTCCTCCTTGTCACATTCTGGTGACAAGGTACATCTTACAAAATCCCATTCACAGGCACGTTTCTTATCCAGCTCTCCCTGCCGTAGACTGAATCTGACTGCCTGTACGTGGGGGGAAGGAATGATTTTGTAGAGCTGCCTTGCCCTAAGCCTCACAGAGCACAAAGCAGATACGACAAAGACTGCAAATAAAGGAGAAACAATGGGGCTGAGTCCAGCCCAGGTGAAGATTCATCAGCTTCAATGGGGCTATCGCAGGCATGGTTTGCCGTGGTGCCCCTGCTGACAAATCAGCAGTCCATGACAGAAGGCAAATGGTGCTGCTGCTGAGTCCAATGAGACCCACTGATTTGGTATGTACCTTGAAATACATTCACCATTATCCTTTAAAACCACCTCAAGAAAGAGGTATTCCCCTTATCAGAGCAGATCACATCAATGGGACTGAACATTACCCAGGACATATAGTTTTTATGAGACTCAAAGATGAGTTGATACCTACATAACTAATGTTGCAACACAGAGACTTACTCTGTGGTTCATGTTTTTGCAAGTGGGAACATCTATCCTCAAATTGTTTCTCAAAAGGAGCTTCGCCCCTGGTTGTGAATCCTTGCCTCTGCCCAGGAGGCATGAGTAGCATGTACGAAACTTGGACAAGAGTTGCCTGCAACATGAGGAAAGAGAATACTAGGGGGCTTGCACTGGTGGCTGGTGGCAGGGACAGAAAGTGGAGTCTCCCAGCTATCTCCTTCCTCTTTCCACATTGTTCACAGCCATGTCTAACCCGTTCGTGTCATCTGTCAGCAAGCCTTGTCCTTTGGATGCAATCTTTGCAACCCTAACTCTCTGTAGGGCTTGCATTTACTCATCTTCTCTGCACCAGCCCTTTCTTTCCTTCCCAGCGGTCCAGCACACATTTCTAGCTGTTCCCCATGGAGCTGCAGCGAGCACCACTCTGCTCATCTCAGCACAGTCTGAAGAAGTCATTGAAAGCAAAGCTGGGGGCTATTCTGCCTTGCAGCTTTGTTTGTCTGTCTGGATGGTACCCATCACAGGGAATCACACTAGAGGAATTGCTCCATGCTCCTGACTGGCAGCAGCATCACTCCTCGCCAGTCGGGGTGGATTGGCAGGTCCCGGCAAGAACTGTGAGAAACTTTGATGCATTCAGGTGACCTGAGGAAGATGTGTGAGCTGAGGAGAAAGAGGCCACAAACACCCTCCCAGTGCTAGTAACAAGTAGTTGCCCTTTAGGCTGTTGGTGAGGACAGGTAGAAAGTGCAAAAGAAGTGATTCAGTCTGAGCTAAGGATGATGCTACAGCTCAGGTGAGAGGGAGAAAAACCGAACAACCCTCCTTCCTGCTTGTTCCAAAGTATAACTGGTTGCTAATCAGCCTTTTTGCTCCAGTGCCAAAGAGCACACTGCAGGAGCGGGAAGATCTGAGGTCCGTGAAATGATGAGTGGCCCTGGTGTGCAGCACAGCAACAACCATAGAGTCCTCGGAGAGACCACGGCTAATAGTTTTATTCCTACTAATGTGGAAATAACCTGTGCAACTGTGGCCTCCCAGCAACGGGATAAAACACGAGGACAAGCAATGCTGCACATCTTGCATTGTTAGATGTTGCTTCACCATGTTGACGAGCTACCCATACCTGTGCACAACTTCTCACCAGCAAGCATCCTGCCTGCAAACCCAAGCGGTGCCTGCTGCATGGCTGCAGCTGGCTTTCTCCGGAGTTGTGTGCTGCCATTCACCATGGAAAGAACCTTCCCCTCCACCTGTTCATCCCTCCGTTGAGCACGTCTGCCTCATTAGCTCATCCTCTGCTTGCCTCTCTTTCTGCCTGCCTTCCCTGGCTTGTCTCCTTGATTATCCATATGCTGTTCTCATAAGGAGCTTTCCCCAAGATTTAATTCTCAGGCTTGCCACACGACAAAAAGACATAACAGAGTCACAAGATTACACCCTGCTTATCAAGATGTACCTTGCCATACAAAACCTGTTTTCATGGCTGCCAGTTTGATGGTTAAATAAAAACCTGTGATTCAAATGGAAGAACATACCAGAGCATCAGGGCAGTCCTGCCCGGACTGTCCATTTGCATTCCCCGCTCCCTGTTTCTGAAATATTCCCATTTTCCCTCTCAAGCCAGCAGCGGAGCTGCCCCACTCATAATTTTACTTACAACATAAGTTCCCGGCAAATTAAAAAGAACAAAAAGCCCAAACCAAGGGCATCCTGACTATGCTACGGGACCTGACAGAAGAGGCAGTTCAAGTGGATCAGCACAACAGCAATTCTTGTAAACATGTCTACCGAAGTCCTCAGCAAGCTGGAGGAGGGCGAGCAAGGGGTCTGATTTTGGGGGGGTGGCAGGCTGCAGGAGCCCACGGGACAGCCTGACAGAGAAGGTGGGTTGGATTCAGGTGCTTACTGCACCCCTGTACCAGCAGGCTGTGTCAGGGAGGGCAGGGGATGCCTCTGCCATGGCACGGATGTAACCACACCTGACACTTGAGCTGGACATATGGCTGAGCACACTCTCCCCGCTGCATCCCAAATCCAGGGGGGCGAACCCTGGGTACAAACGCTCTTCTCCCTCACCCATTCCCTTTGTCCCACTACCCCCACCAGCACTCCTAAGTTTTCCCCAGATTCCCAAGGAAGCTGAGGCTGAGTCATGCTGCATCCAAGCAGGGAAGTGTTACAGCAGCCCGTGGGCTCAGCCACTGTGGCTGGGCAGGATGCGGCCAGCCTGCCGTGGGCACCTCTTCCTTAAGTCTCCGTCTCAGACACACTGCCTCCCCCCGCCGTCTCTGGAGCGCCAGTGGGAAGGGGGTGGATTGCTCCCAAGCCCCCTGCTTTCTCCTCTGCTGCTTCCCCTTCGCTGCAGCCGCTCGCCTCACCCCCACACAAACCCCAGCCGGCAACGGGGCTCATCCCAGCTCCTCCTCGCCCCTTTCTCTCCGGGTTTGTTGTCATCAGCCACAGCAGGCAGGGGAGGGATGGAAGAAGGGGAGGAGGCGTTTGGCTCGGTGCCTCCTCTCATAACCTGTGCCTGACCAATCTGCCTCCCGAGGGGCTGCAGGGAGCTCCCCCGGCCCCGCCATCTCCTCACCCCTCCTCGAGCCCCTCGGCTGCCGGCACCCGAAGAGGGATGGCAGCAAGGTGGGGAGGAGGGAGACAGAGGGACTGACAGCAACAGCCCTTTCTCCAGGATGGGTTGAGAGAAATGAAAACCTCCGGAGCTCCTTCCTCTGGGTGTTTCGGAGCAGATCCTGCCTGCCTGGCGGGGTGACTCCTCTGCACTGTCTGTGCGCGCTTCTGTGCGTGTGCTGCTGCCATCGCAGATGTACCCCCAGCTGTCACTCTGCCGCACGCAGTCGCTCCCTCTCCCGCCTCTCTCTCTCTTTCCCTCTTCCCCTATTTATTATTTACGGAGGATTACAGTCCCTTTCCCACGCTGCCATCTCACCGTGCGGCTCCTCTACCCTCTGTGTGGGGCGAGCGGCTGGCTAGGAGGGGCTCCTGCCAACTAGGGTCCACCAAGAGCCCAGCCAGCAACGGAGGGACTTTCTGCTGGATTTGCTTTGGGATTGTACCGGGTTCACTGGAAGAGCTGCTGTTCTCACAGGAGGGTCCATCCCAGCCTGACAGAGGTAAGTAAGATGTCTCTCTTTTGTATTTCCACCCNCCCCCAGGCACCGGCTTCCCCTGGGAGGAGAGTGGTGGTCGGGGACAGCCCCGTCTGCCAGACAGCACGGTGCCGAAGTCCCGGTTGCTCGAGGCTGACAGGCAGCAATCTTCCCAATAAAGCAGAATGACAACCCTGCCGCAGAGGCTGCTGGTACTGGTTCCAGTCCAGTTTCAGTGTGGGCAGCTGGGAGCAACTTCTCCCAGCTCTGAATGGCACCAGTGTCTTTCGATGCAGCACGGGCAGCTCAGGTGCAGCTTTGAGGTTCAGCGCTCGGTGCTGTGGTCACCGGGCAGCTCCCGGAGATCCTGGGCTTTTGTCCCCTTCTCCGGGCTGTGAGGGGCCAGCATGTGAGCTGCCACTGACCTGACCCATGCTGGCTTTGCTGGGTGTCTTATTGGTCTCAGCTGCCTTAGTAAGAACAATTTAAAATGGAGAAGTGAGGACCAAAACTGGACAGGTCCAGCATTCAGTAAACAGGCGTTAGCATGAGGGGTGTGTATACGTGCGTGTGCGTGTGCGCGTGCATGTACAATTTCATGCACAAAGCTCACGGGCACGACCAACAGGACATGAAGTAAAGGATGCGATATCACAAGTGAAGCCAAAAATAAGTCCCAAGTTGCTGCCAGCATCCCCGCAGGCTGAGCCTGCGATTTCTGAACTTTTGGGTGGAAGGCACAGCACCGAGGGTGGGGGTGAAACACAGCGCAGAGAAATTTCGCAGCCTTTTCCAGCCCTGCCTGGGAGGAAAGGGGGAGAATAAGGTCCCGAATGAGCGAATGTGAAGCTGCCTATGGATAGGGGTATATATGTGAGCGTTAGCATGTGTGTATGCATGTGTGCATATATACACGTGTGCATATATACACATGCACAGACACGTGCACACATACATCCCACTCAGGGCATTCTGCCTCCCTCCTCCCGCTCCCTGCCCAGTTTATTACTGCCACTGCATCTCATGCTAATTAAGAGAGACGTGTAAAATCGGAGCTCTCCTGGTTTGGGTAGAGAGGATGTTTGAAGCTGTTGCTCCAACCAGGTCATGACCAAGCTGAGCCCCAGACCCACCATGTGGAACATCAGGTAGCCTGAATGTGCCACGTCCAGTGCATCCCCAATGGCAACGGTAGTGAGCAGGGCACAGCGCTGCTCTGCTGCCAGCGCCTGATCTGCCACCCAAGTATGGAGGGAGAAAGGCAGAACACATTTGGGGAAGGTCTGGAGCAGCTGCTATTGCAGGGTTTAAAGAGGGAAACCCCTAAAAGACAGGGGGACCCTTAAAGTCACACAGGGACTTCTCACAAAGCAGGGGACATTTCTAGCAGTGAGGAGGAGGGGGTGTCTTTCCAGACTTGCAGAGCATTTTTCTTCTGAGGTTTGTTGCTCGGGTCTGTTGGGGGGTGCGGGGCGGATCTTCCGCTAACTGCTGTGGGCAAACAACATTTGCAAGGGAATTATTCCACACGAGCGAAAGGCTTGCGGGAGTTGTCTCCCTGTCAGACATCAGTGCAGCCTCTGTTAGTGTATCTTGCCCACTTGGAGGAATGATGGTAAATCCTGAGCAAAGGGGCTGTTTGCAAAGAGAAAGGGGGGAAGCCCTCTTATGTAACTTTTATACCAGATCATAGCTTTACCCTTGCCTCCAGCAAAGTGAATGCCACACGCTAGCAAGGTGCACTCCCAGCTCCCATGATACCTTCACGAGCCACTCCAGCTTCCTGCCCTTCCTCTGGCTTTTCTAAGCCTGAGGCAGAGAGGCATTTCTAGGCTCTTCAGCACCGCAGAAGCCTGATGAAGGCAAGACGTGCAGCAGGGACCGCCAGCAGCAGCAGCAGCAGCAGCAGCACAGGGCCATGAGGACACCTGGACAGGAGCATCCAGGGAGCAGCAGATGCTGGAAGAGGATGGGGACAGGCTCAAGCCTGTGGGAGGGCATTTCTGGGCAGTTCTTCCGTGACTCTTCAGCACTTGCCTGTTGCTGATTCAAAAGAGAGACCAAGCAGTTTCCTTCACTTGCCATGTTTGGTTACAAGCAGATGCTTACAACGCTTGACATCTGTCCCAGCCCTGGGTGGCTCAAGCTGTCATTCAAATGACCATACTGGGATGCTCCTGCCAGCTGGATAACGCTCCAGAGTACTACACCATGACACACACTCCAGTTCTTTGTGGGAAGGAGCTTGGAGTTGGAGTCCTGGGCTGTTTCTGTCCGTGCTGCATGGAAATACCTTGTAACACATACCTTATTCCTGCCAGGGCTTTACCAAAATGCTGGCTCACAAAAATGCTTTGTGTGGCTGAGGGCATCCTAACAGCATGAAGAAATTTTTTTTTTCTATAAACCAGTTCAATTCCAGGCTGGAGAGGTGAAAGGAAAAGTTGCTTCACCTGCAAGGGGTGGGATTATGTGAAATACGGTTTTATTCACATTGCAAAAAGAAGCAGTTGAAAGTTAGGAAATGTCGGGATTTGGGGCAGCATGCCATCTGCACCGGGTTGCAGTCCTGACTGGTAGGATCACACGCTGTATTTTCATCAGCTGCCTCATTCAGGGCGCCGACTACACGGTGCTCAGGGTGTGAAGCAGGGGGCTGTTATTTTTTTTGGTACTGCAAAGTGTGTGCCTGTTTTATTTGTTTACTGCCTGCCATCCAAGCCCTGCAGGCAATACATCATTATTCATTGTCTTGTGGTGTTCTGAAGATGTTCCCTGCTACAGTTGCCTCGTAGCTGGTGATAGAGAATTTATGCTACTGATGAGGCAAGAGAGAGGGATTATTTTCCTTGCTTTTGAAGGGAAAAGAAACTTCCTCTTTAGCCACACAGGGAAGAAGCAGCAGGTGCAGGACCAGAGCTTGAGGCCTCTTGGCTCTTGGTGCCATTGACTCCTCGAGACCGGTTTGCTGGCTAAGCTGCCAGCATTTTGGAAAACAGCTGTGAGTGCTCAGCAGTTCTGCAAAATGGCCCCTAGGGTCTCATGTTGGGCACCCGCAAAATTGGGAATGTACAGGCTGTGGCCACCTGCCAAAACCGTGGCTTAATATTTAATGCTGACCGTATAAAAATAGCCTTATTTATTAC
Organism: Chionis minor; assembly: GCA_013398295.1. Lineage (NCBI taxonomy): Eukaryota > Metazoa > Chordata > Aves > Charadriiformes > Chionidae > Chionis > Chionis minor. The sequence continues at coordinate 45,985 of VZSF01008599.1, forward strand.
AACATCCTTATTGTTAGCTTGAGTATCGTGTGTCCTTTGCACAGAGTATGGGACAGGGTCCTGTGAAAAAAATAAATGGTACTTACTTGGATAAGCAAAGGCTGCGTTGTAATGCATACATGCAAGTGATTGAATTAAGGTTGTGCAGGTATTAACTCACATTTAAGTGCTTGGCTTTGCAAGCCAAATGGCATATTTTATCATACGGCAATTTTTTTAAAAAACTGAAAATTTTCTTGATTCTTTCTTTATGAATGGGAAAACAAGAGACTTTCCATTATTTATACACTGCAACGCCTCATACCCATCACACGAAGACTGAGACCTAAATTTACAGCAGGGCCATACAAGTCTGAACTTCATGACTGATTGCAAGCAAAGGCTGTTACTTTGAAGACAGGCACTACTACCATGCTCGTCCTCACTCCAAGGAGGCTGGGAAGCTAGGGAGCTTCCTTCCCCATGGACCATGCTCTCACATGAGGAACAAAAAGGTAGCACCGCATACCGAATCTGGAGAGGAGCTGTTAGAGGCAACTTGGCTTAGCACTCACCACTTGGGCTCTCTTTCCACTCTTGGTGAGGCTCTTTGCTGCTGGTGCTCCCCAAAGCAGGGCATGCTGCTGCTGCGATTTTGCTGCAGGGTGCCTTGTGTGTGGGCAGAGCAGCTGAAGGTGGGCCCTGCTCTCCACACTACTTGCATTTAGTAATTTTGATGGGATGTGAATGTTGCCATGCCTGTGTCTCTTCTGTGGCTGCAAACCCTCCAGAAAACTAAAGTCACATTGGATCTGAAGACCTTCTCCAGCCTCAGCAAGCTCTGCAGCATGGGGCTGTGATGTATGTGCTAACCCAGATACATCCAAGGATCCTGGCTGTAGCTCTTGGTTGTGAGAGCTGTCACCACATGTTGTTGAGCTATCAGCACCGTTCCGAGCTTGTAAAGTGTGTAAGTGTGTCCCAGAGATCCTCAGGCACCCCCGGAGCTGCAGGCAGAAGCCTGGACCCCGTGCAGTTTGTGTAGACTTTGCAGGGATGCCCCTCTCAGATGCTCTGGGAAGGTGATGGAGTGCAACGGGGAAGGAGAAGAAGAGCTCCAGGCTCTCTCTAACAGGCAGGACCACTGACCTTGTGCCACAGTGGCAACCAAGTGAAACAGATCTATACAACTCACTAAGGCAGAAAAAAAATTCAGCAAAAGGTTTCCTTCAGAGTTCAGTTTAAATGCATCGTGTGCGAACAATGAGAGTCAGCGTTTCCTTGGGAGGTTTGCCAGGAGCTGTGTGCGTGCTGGGTCACTGATCCCCTTACGATAAGAGCAGAGAGGATTTTTACTGCTGGCGTCGTGTGCTCTGCCCCACCGCTGCGCATGCATGGATGATCCCTGCCCCTGTGAGCACGCTCAGGGCACAGGCTTGTGAAGTGAGAGACAGTAGTGAAGTTCTTCCTTCATCCCGTCATGTTTTCTACCTCCTCTCCCTCCTGCTCCAACTGCTGAAGTGGCGTGCCCTTGCAGCTGGTGGTCTGATTCGGAGAGGCCGGCAGCCAGGGAAGCACAGCCAATGTTCTGGGTGAGGAAGAGAGGGAGGGACTCTCTCACTCAGCAGCTTAGGTGGCAGCAGTTCTCCGTCCCTTTGGCTTCTCCACAAGAAGCAAAAGTAGCCAGTGTCAAGCACTAGGAAGGCTAACAAGCTTGGGATCCCAGCGTGTTTCAGAATACAGATTATGAAAAAATGCAAAGCCAGTTCTTGGGCTAATGTTGACATGAATGATGGTAAATAAGCAGGCGTGGGACATTTTGCGTGTGTGGGATCACCCAGGCTTGCAGAAGCGCACCTGATTCTAGGAATGAGGAAGCACAAAGAGAAAGGCTTATGGCTGAAGTGCCTTGGCCCCCATAAGGTATAACGGGTTTCTAGGTATTGATATGGAAACCCCTTGATTTGTCAGTCTGGCCGTACTGTACTATAGAATTATAGAATAATAGAATCACAGAATGTTAGGGGTTGGAAGGGACCTCTGGAGATCATCCGGTCCAACCCCCTGCCAGAGCAGGTCCACCTTCAGCAGGTTGCACAGGATGGCATCCAGGCGGGCTTTGAATGTCTTCAGTGTCGGAGACTCCAGCACCTCTCTGGGCAGCCTGTTCCAGTGCTCTGCCACCCTCAAAGGAAAGAAGTTCCTCTTCATGTTCAGATGGAACTTCCTGTATTCAAGTTTGTACCCATTACCTCTTGTCCTATCACTGGGCACCACTTAAAAAAGACATCTGGCCTAGCACTCCAGGGACAGAACCATGAACTGAGAGCTTACATTGATAAAAAATACATTTTCCTATCTGCCTGCTAAATTGATGCACCTCCCATGTAAATATATCTCTCACCTCAGACAGGGTGGCACCTTCCCTGGTATGGATCTGCTGCATACTTTGCCCCTAATCAGAGACCCCAGGAAGGTACTGGGTCATCTCAAAATTTCTGAGCCTTCAGAGAATCCTTCACAAACGTGGGCCCATACATACCCTCCTCCTTGAACACCACACGAATAAAACCAAGAGATTACTTTGGGATCTGGAGCACCATCCAACTAAGAAGTGTGGAAAACACCTGTGTGTTTTGTGGGGAGAGGGGTGAGGACCACAGACCCAGGATCCTCCCACCAAGCTGCCTCCTCTGCAGAGCCTCTCCCTGGGGTGTGCCGCCCACCCACACTCCCAGGGTAGGCTTGGCAGGAAGGGGGGAGCAACATTTTAATTGCCAGCAAGCTGGAGGATGCTCGTGGGGTGTAAAGGAGGAGCTGGGAGCAGAAGGGTGCCTCCCTCAGACCTGCTGGGTTGGGAGCAGCTGCAGACCTTCTGTCAAGGGGCTGAGTGCAAGGATTAAGGGCCTGAGCTACTGCTGACCATGGGATTAACCCCTGCAGGAAATTAAAGTTGGAGAGAAGGCTCTTCACTGCACAGCTGAGAGAAAAACTGGGATCTGGATTTGAATTGGCAGGGCTGGTGACAAGCCACCACCCACAGCCAACTGTTCCCAGCTGGATCAGAAAATGTTATCTCAGTCTTCATGTAGAATCCCCCTCCACATCTCACTCGGTTACCAATTTTTGCCAACAGTGTGAGAAGAACAAAAACATCACTCTGTGGCAAGAAAAAGAAGAGGAAACTGAGTAGCCAGCTCACATGTCCCTCCTCTGAGCCCCTCTCCCACTCCCTCACCCGCTTCCCTTCTCAGCTGCCTCCGTTTCACACGGAGGAAACATGCACGTGGTCTGTCGCATTCAGTAATGCTCGGAGAAGATGCTGGCACACACATGGCTGGATTTCTTCCTGTCAACTGCCCCCTCAGCTCTCCTCCTGCTGCTGCTCTGGGCCTCCTCCATATGCTGCACTCTCGCTGTGCTGGGACTTTCCTGTCACTCCCGCGTTGGATATCCTGGTCTCCCCACCTGCTTCCACAGCTTCCCAAGGAATTCCACTTCTCCATAGCAATCTGGGTCTTCCCCATCCGTGCTACCCGCCCTGGCTCCCCTTCGGATGTTCTGTGCTTTCTCAGAGGGTTTGATGAGGCCTGATGCCCTTGGTATTTCCAGCCTCTCTGACATCTCCAAGTCCCATTATTGTGCATTGGGTCAGGGAGGCTTGGGATGCAAATAACGTTTCCCGGTTAAGGTATGGGATGAGGAAGCAAGAAAACTGGCTTCTCTCCTGATTTTGCCACAAGCCTGTACGGAAAATTTGGGGAAGCCTGTCCAAAACTCCTTTATTTTGTGCAACATTGCTAAGCCCTACAAATCATCTCTGCAGGACGGGAGAGCATTTACAAGCCTGAGTGATCCAGTGCAAGCACCGCACCTGGCAGCTTTGAAAATCCTGAGCGGGGAACCGATGTGGGCTCTCACGATGAAGTATCAAAAGCTAGGCAGCCGAAATTTCAACCAGCCAAATCCAGCAGCCATTTTTACCTCTACCATAGTTTACCTCTCCATAAAATGGGGATAAAGTTTATCTTTCTTGGAAGGGTTTGAGGAGGAAACATTTTTTAACACCAATCACATTGGCATTTCAGGGGTGCCTACACATTATCATTCCAAAGATCAGAAGCTTTTTGACCTCTTCACATCCCAGAGAATAGGGTGAGGTTTCTATTCACACCAAGTCAGGAATGTGGCAGAGTCCCTTACAATACCGACTGGGTTTTGCATGCTTTCTACTTACTTTACAGCTTTCTGTATGAGGTATTTTGCTTAGCTGTGATTGATCACCACAAGTCTGATGGCACCATTTCTTCTGCAGCTGGCTTTCTAGTGTGAATTTAAAATGTGCTTTCCATTGATTGTGACAGCATAACACTAATGAATCCTGAACACGTGTTAATAAATCGGCAAGTGCCGGAAATGAAGCCCCCAGCTATTTAGCTTAGAAGCTCACTGGGGCAGCGACACACACTGTATGTTTCTACAGTGCTGCTGAGCTTGGCTGCCACCTCTGGGTGCTTTTGCAGTCCAAACAGACAGCAAATGAGGAGCTGCCACTGAGACAATGTGACCTCTTGTGGTCAGTAGTTTGCATGACTGACCTCGGTCTGTTGGGGGACCAACAATGGGCATCATCTCCATGCCATCTAAAGTCACTTCTGCTAGTGTCAGGAGCATGATTCCCCACTAGGACCCATCAGCCAGGTTACTTCACGAACTTCCAGTTGCTGTAATCAGACCACATGGCTGTCACTTCTCCCTGCCCTCTGTGTGCCAAGTCTTGCCCCACTGATGTAGGAACAGACATAGAACAACATGCTTTAGTCACTGGAGGCTGGGGTGCCACTGTCCCCCTCCATTATGGGGTGGTGGTAATAAAACAGGAATCGTAAAAGCAACGAGGAAAGGGGAGGGAAAAAAGATAATCTCCTTAAAGCTTCCTCCATGCCCTCCCTCATCCTGCTGTTTTTCTGATAAAGGCTAAAGCAATTCAGCATTGGAAAGGGGAAAGGGACTTTGCCATCACTTATCAAGAGTGTGGGGGAGGGATGAATGTCTGCTTGTACTTCCTGATAATTTATTGCTGGCATCTGTTGCAGCCTCTGTTACCTACCCTTTTGTGATATAGGTCACCCACATGCCCTGCCAATGCTCGTAAGCCAGGCTGTTAACGGAGTCTGATCCCTGAGCCATGATCCAAGGGTTAGTGCAAAGGACTAGGAGAGATAATCAGAGGCAGAGGTTGCTGGGCTCTGACTGCGACTCATCCTAGTGACACAGTCACCTGTCTCTGTAGCCTCAGTGTCCCCATCTGGAAAATGGGATAGCTTTATCCACCTACCTAGAGCAGAGGCGCTACTGGCTATGACCTCAGCCTTACTTCTGGGGGTCATTAAATACAAAATAACAGCACCACCACCTACAACCATGGTAAGAGCCATTCGTAGAGCAGATGGAAAGCTTTGGATAGAAGGTGTCACAGAATTGGGAAGTGTTACTAAAACAGTATGTGGATGCAGTAAGCTGAAACCCTCCCCACCCTCACAGTGTGCTCTTTGGGACCCAGCTGAAGAAAGCTAAGGCTTTAGAGTGATACTGCAAACGTTACTGGTGTCTGGGAAGGGAGAAGGGAAGCACAAGGCAGTGAGAGTGCCTGCTGTAGCTTTTATGCCCTGGCAAGTGCTGCAGAGTTGTTACAATCTCCTCAGCATCCCCCCCCCCCCCCCCCNCCTGTTCAAGCTAATTAGGGGAATCCTCATTACAGAGTCCTCTAGAGTCTGTCAGCAGGCCAAATGTCCAAGTGGCACTTCAGCTCAGTGTATTTTTGGCCACTGGAGCCCATGGGCCAGAAATGGATGATTTCATTCTGTTGCTTTGAGCTGAAGCTAAAAAAGTTGTCTTTTACTGTCCTATATCAGACGGCAAGAAGAAAAGGACATCACCAGCCCCACAGGCGACTCTGTTCATTTCTCCAGAAATTTCTCTGGAAAAGAGATTTAACTCAAGCATGTGGCGGAAAGCTCTGGATACCGTGTTCCGTGGATCACAGGACATTTGGCTGACATGTTGCTCCAGGGAGAAGGAACCATCTAGTAAGCCTGGAAGAAAGACTAACACCTAGTTTGTGGAGCTCTGTCGTGGCTTCAGAGCATTCAGAGCCCCGTCAATGCTGATCAGTGTTAAGTCCCCAAACCCAGGCAATGCCATGCTAGTTCAGAATGGATGGCATGGTGCCTCTCCTCTGGGGCTGGGGGCATACGTGGGGCACTCCTAGGTCTGGCAGTGTCCTCACTGCTGGAAAAGTCCCTGGCTGTCAGACTGAAAGCAGCCAGAAAGATTTGGTGGTGCTCTGGAGAGCCTTGAGGTGTAGGCAGGTGGTAGTTGCCGCAGGACTAGTGGCTTCCCAGTGCTGCATTGGTAGTGAGTGCAGCTGGCCTGGTGCTCTGCAGAGTGGAAGGCATCTCTTGGACCACAGTAAAACAGCTAATTAAGTCAGCATTCAAGACAAGTCAGAGAAAACCTGTAAAAAAGAAACTCTCAAAAGTTCCCTCTGCCTCCCTGGTCTCTCCTGGCTGCAGAATATTAATCACTAAGGGTCTAACGTGTTTATGGGCAATAGATGCGTGGGTGAAACTGGGTTTTTCTGGATCCTTGGCATTAAAATTTCTCCATAAACACAATACTTCAAAGTATAAATGCAGAAGCTCATTGGCCCTTGCACTTCAGCAGTCACGAACCTCTACCTGTTCCAAATCTACTGCTCTGCCACCTGAGCATGTTATGCTTGAGAAGTGGGCAGTTTTGTGCAAGACACGGATGTTGATAAATATGAGTCACAGAAGAGTCGCCAGTACACGTGCCAGCACAACGCTGTGCACACATTTGTAAATGGAAACTAGATTGGTGACAATGTCTGCATATGTAGATGAAGACAGCTGCTTTTAAGTCTTAGAAATGTGTATGAGTGCACAAAGGGTGGCTGCTGTCTATGGGGTGGGGAGTGCTGTGTTTATGTGACATGCTTTTAAAATAATCTTGGGTTTATCAAGGCGCCTCCATCTTTATGTGTGTTGCAGAGCAGGAGACAGCATTAAAGCCTGAACAGGTGTTAATCACCATGCACTGTAATAAATTCTAAACATAGGGAAAGGGCTTATTTATAAACGGCTGCTCCTCCCACCCTGCACTTAAGCTTTGGTGCTGCCTGCGAGGAAGAGGAGCCCGTGAGGTACCAGAAACCAGGGCAAGAACTGGATTTGCCTGCCAGAGCAGAAGGAGCTAGGGGCAGAAACACTGACCCTGTCACCACCGTCCTTGTGCCTGGGTATGCCGGTACTGCTCCAGCACCGCACTGTCACCTGCGGATGGTGTGCCTGGATTGCAGGCAGCAGCAAGAGGAATGGGAGGGGACACCAGCCCATGGCCTGAGTGGGGGCCTGGGCTGAGGGGAGACCGCAGAGGGAAGCCGTGTCACAAGGCACCCGAAGAAGCTTTTTGTTTTTTTTTTTTTTTAAAGCTTAGCCCCCCTGATTGGAGCCAAGCCAGCTGATACAGATGGGGTGTTACAAAACAGAGTCAAAAGGCAAGAGCGCAAGGAACAGAGCTATCTATAACCCTGACAAAGTTAGATGGAGTGAAGGTGGGGAAGAGGGGAAGACAGAGCATGGCAGGCAGCCCCTGATGCTGAGAGCAAGGACGTGATCGTTCGGCAACGGGATTTGGAGCTGATCGACTCCTGCTACCCAGCAGGCAGATAAGGCTCTGTGGCTGTCAGCTTAACTCTGCCGTTTATTCCTGTGCTGTAGGGAGTTAAATAGAGCACACGGAAAGCCTGCTGCCGGGGAGTGAAAGTCAAGGAGGGAGAGGGAAGGAAGAGGCTGTAATTGGGCAGTGCCCAGGGAGTCGGGTGGAAGTGGCTGCGGGCAGAGCCCCTCCAGGTAAGTGCTTGCAGTTTTTCATCCTCCTTGTCATACTGACAGCAGGGGACAGGAGACTTCAGGGGTGGCATTTAGGATGGAGACATTGATATGGGGAGGCTGAAAGTCTCCTTCTCAGCCAGGGCGAGCGCAAGCACTGAATAGGGATGCCTATTTGTTGCAGCTTCTCCTTCAGCAGGGACTGCAGGGCAAGAGCTCCAGCTCGGTTTGGGGAGTGGGGGGCTGCAGCAGGTGCAAGTTGGATTGATTTCGGTGCTGTGAGAGGTATTCATCTATTTGGTGCATTAACATTTGGGTAAATGATCTAAATAGCCTTGCAAAATGTACTAGTCCAGGCACTGAACCTGTTCATCTTTCTCATCAAGATGCTAATTTAAATATTTCCTGGTGGTTTACATTCCCATATAAAATAAATCAGTCCTGGGAGCCTGGGGGATGGGGAGTAGCTGGCACGTGTGTGGGGAGAGTGTCCCAGTGGGAGTGCAGCGCCCAGCTAAAATAACGTCTGTGGATGTTGTCAGAGCCCCTCAGAGGGGCTGGAGGAGGGTTTATTTCTGTACCCTGGTTGAAATGTGTCCATCTAACTGCTGCTGTGACTGTGGGCGGCACGTCAGAGAGCAAGCAGGGGGACAGGAGGGTCCATGGTGTTTCCCCTTTTCCTGCTTGCCTGTATCCAAAAGGGAAGCGGGAGGGAAGGAGGAACCTGTTGTCAGTCACTTATTGTCAGGGGAGAGTTTATGGTCTTTGGGTTTCTAATTAGACTGAGCATTTTTCCTTCTTCTAATTAAGATGTAATTCCTCTCTTTTCAACACTCCCACTCAGTCTCCCCCGCCCCAGGTCCTCCCTTCTCCTCCAAGGCTCGCTCGCTCTTCAGCTCCTGCAGTTGCTGCAGTGTGAAATCCCCAAGCTGGAGCTGTGATCTGCTCAGCCCCGCTCTAGCCACCACATCCATTTTACCTTAAAACAGCAAGGAAGCGCTGGTGGGGAAGACAGGGAGGGGGGGAGAAGCGGCTTGGCAGCTGCTGGTGCCCAGACCTCAGTGATCCTGAGCCGTGCGTCAGGGGGAGGATGCACAGGTGGTAGCAGCCTGCGTGGCGGCAAGAGGGAATGAGCTGGAGTCTGCTGCCCTGGCAGGGTCACCTCAGCAATTCATCAGGTTAACCCTGAGCGTGAGTCTAACGTAGCTACTGTAGCAGCCTATTCAAGCACAAGCTTGTCTCTCCGGCACTTAGGTGAATTGGGCCTTAGTTCTGCACTGTGAGGTTCACCTTCGTCATGCTGCACCTCCTGAAACATCCTCCATCTCTCCTCCAAAATGGAGCTCATGTCTCAAAGGCAAAACTCTAGTTGGGGAGGGGAAAGGACAACACTAAGCCCACCCTCTTGTCCTGCATCCAGGGAACTGAATCCCACATCCTCTGTTCTGCTTTCCTCCTCCAGGACCTGGCAGGCAGGCTACAAGGTCATTCCTCATCCTTTTGGGGCCGAGTGCCAGGCTGGCTGGTGGATGTGAAGACACGCTGGAGAAGACAATAATGCTGCCTACAACTGCTGGCCACCGGTGGAGGAGCAGGTTCCTCATGAGGTGGCAAGAGGCTTGTCGTAAGTAACGCCTACTCAGGTACTAAGTGTTGATGATCCTTTTTGTCGAGGGAGTGGAAACAAAATAGGTCACATCAGGGTTAAGAATAGGGGAGAGGGACAGCTAAGAATGGAGATGTTTGAACTAATTCCTGATTCCTTTAGAGGCCAGGCTAGCTGGGAGGGAGAGTGAGATTCTAAAGCTGAAGATGGCCTTAAAGTGGGACAGCAAGTGATGATTGCTTCTGAATTCCAGTGGGCCTGGCAGGTGAGAAACAGCGAGACAGATACCACTGCACAAAGATCCACCCTGAACATTTCTCAGATCAGCATCCTGTAAGCTGCAGGCTCCTCTCTGCGGTAAGGGTTTCTAAGCAGGCTGCTGAGCAAGGCTCCCAGCTCTTCATGGCAGAAGTCATGACAGATTTTAGAAAGGAGTGCAGGATGTAAATACAGAATTCTCCTACCGGGCACTGCCACATGTAGTGAAAATCAAGGAGTAAATAAAGAAGATATCTTTTAAATTAAGTTGTAAAAGTTCAGCCTGTGCATCTTCCCAGCGGACTAGGGCATCTGCTACAGTATCCCCGAGTGCAGAGCAGAGACTGTTAGGGCAATGTGGAAGCCCCACATCGGGGAATGTACCTGCACTTCAGAGAAGCATCCAGGCGCTACAGCAGAGGAAAGGGAGCACTTGGAGTGCGTCCATCACTACTGCATGCCCAGGCAGCTGAGCGGGTCTGTGGTTTCCCTTGCTCCTGCCCTCCTGATCAAATTTGGGTGTACCGCTGTAAGAAGCCGAGGGAATTATTTCCTTCTCCAGAAACAGGCATCTTTGTAATCCATCCTCACAGACTAGACTGCTGTATAAATTATTTATAATGAATGCTACTGAGTCTTGACTTAATCTGATATTCCTGGATCAGCTTTCTGCCACCTACTAGAGTCACCAAACACCCCACAAAGTAATTTCATCTTCCCCTAACACAAAAACACGTGCTACTCATCCTTCCGTGGGGCTGGAAGACAGCTTCAAGTTCTATTTGTTGCTTCCCTTCCTCTCCTTCCTGTAAAGTTACATCCTAACCAGTGCGATGAATTCGTTGGTCTCAGCTCACATCCTAGTGGATGTATCTCTTGCAGGTACTGAAAATGAAATCAGACCTTCTTCTCTCTATGAGAAAGTCTATGAATTTTTAGTAAAATATTTCCAAGAGTACAAAGCAATATATGGGTAACAAAAAGACATTTTTGGCACATCCTACACAGCTGCAGGAATTTGGCATAAATTCAGTTCCTGAACACAACCACAGCCACAGACTTTGTTCCTACCAGCCACTGTCAGCATACATACTGGTGGAACCCCACAGCCACCCAGTTGGGGCCAGTGGCAAGTAGGTATTTTGAGAGATAAGCCCTGAACAGAATGCCACCTGTATAGCATTACACACGGTCTGCTCTCGCTTTCTCGGTGTACAAAGAAGCTAAGTGTTATCTCATCATCACAGCTGTCAATCTATTATTAATACTGTACTTTTGTTAAGCATCCAGGAAAAGACAGGGTCACTTGAGTGACTCATGGCTCACTCTCTTCCCCACTCCAGCTCCTATTCTTTTAATTCTCTCCCTACAACAAGGGAATACATGATGTATTCTGAAGGGAATTAAATATCAGCCAGCCAGACGGTGCCTGCACTGCTCCAGTCCAGAGGCTATGATCTGCTTTCATGGCAATCTATGCTGTTGAACCCAACCTCTTCACTACAAAAAAGCACAGAGGTGCTCAGGGTAAAGATCTCTCTTGTATTTCACCATAAGGATCCATAATTATCATTAAAAGAACACACAGATTGGCATGGCCTTGGCTGATGTACACCTGAGATCTCAACTGTAGGACAGAAAAAAATTCTTGAAGGAATTGTGAAAGATGGATAAAATAAAAAAAGAGCTGAGACACTCTCTCTGAAAAATTATCCCTTGGTCCTTAATAGTCGTATAGCTTAGGATTCAAACTGTGTAGTTGTCCTTAGTCCATAAATCTGCCAATTCTCATGAGGACTGCGGGGAAGACAAAAAGGCCTGATGCAGGATGGCAGAGTTTGAGTATGAAGGCAGCATCACTGCCAGAAACCAAGTTGATATAAAAAATTGGGCTGTGGGTCAGACTAAATTCTTGGGACAGTGGCATGAGAGCAGAGAGGAAGAGCATGCCTGAGTGCAGAGCTGTTCCAGGCAGAGCTTCTCCAGAGCATGGGTCTCCATCGGCTCCCTCTCCTATGGCAGTTCTTTCACAATTCCTTTGGGGTTAAAAAACAAAACACCTGCTTGTTGGTTCTTTGGAAAAAAGGACAGAAGAATCTATTTTCCAGTCCAGGAAAGAATGGCGAGACAATAAATGCATTTATTTTAGCTACCATTCACCCCTAAAAAGACTCTATCAACCCCAAGTGACTGCCTTCTCTGAAGAAAAGTGAGAAATGGAGAGGACAGGGCATGACGTACAGACAAACCTGCTTCAGTTTTAGTCAAGCGCTCAAACTTGTCACCTTAAAAAACAGTGAGGCAGATGAATTTGCTTCCCACATTGAAGAAACTAATCTCTATTCCACAAAAGGAATTAAGATGAAGGATGCAAATGTTTTACATAGTCTGCTTAAACATAACTCCCACTCCTCTAATGACAGGAGGCACAAAGCTTGCATTCCTGAGAATTTTAAAAGCTGCTTGCTCCCAGGGAGGGTTGGTAACTAGTGCCCTGACACCACTTGTAGGGTCTGAAATGGTGATCCACAACAGCTCTAAAAAAATGCTGTTGTGTGGATTGTCTGACCTTATATTTGAGATACGGCCGGAGAAAGGGGGTGTGTGATAACCCTTTTCCTAACACTCCTTTCTTCAACTACCAACTGCAATTTTTTTCCTCATCTCTATTGCTACAGGCAATTTTGGTCAGAGGAGATACTTGTGGGGCTACTGCTGTGGGATTCAGAAACTATTTTGAGAGCAATGGCAAGTACCAGATGCCCAGTTGTCTCGGGTCTCCTTGTTAATTTTTAACAGCTTTCTTGGTCATTCCTTTATAATGTAATCTAATTCATTAAAAAGTCTCTTGCCACAAGGCCTCCACAACACACTGTGGATATAGAAAGCAAATGATACCCTGATTTAGAGGCTAACTTGGACCTGAGTCTGATCTGTCACAAAGGCTGGGCTTCAAACTGCAGGAGCCCAACTGAGATGTAGGTTATTTTGTTTTCATTCTTCTTAAAAGCTTTTCATTAACATGCCTATTTCTGAAAAAAATAGAACTTCTTAAATATATACCAGTCCCTCCTCTCTCAACCCTGATTGTTTAGAAAGAGCTGCCCTTTATCAGAGGTGACACCTCCCACCGCTCTCTGCTCCGTTCTCCTCTGACAGGTTCCAATGCTCTAGTATCTGGCAGCAAAGTCCTCTGGGATGCACTGTCCCTACATCCTCGTGAAACTGGAAGGACATTCACTTGCTTGCTCATAAAAACAGACTATGAGGAAACTCATGCTGTCAAGGTGCAGGCCAGCAGGAAAGGGATGTAGCTGTGAGGAAGCTGGTTACACTGCAGGGCATTGCAGTGAAGAGTCCTGCTGTGAAGGTCATACAGTAGCCGTAGCTGCATTCAAGGTGGCGATGGGTGAGGATGGGAAAGCACTGCTCTAATGTATGCGTTCTCTCTCCCCTGCTTTTCACCTACCAGTGCTTGGCTGTTGGCTGTCGCTGTGTACCGCTGAGTCCTTCTTTGCTTGCCCTTCCTCTTGCAAGTGTAACAGTGGCAACCTGGAAGTGGACTGTAGTGGCTTGGGCCTCTCTTCCATCCCCTCGGACATCCCCACAAACACCAGGACCTTCCTCTTTCTCAACAACAAACTCAGCATCCTGCCGGGAGCAGTTTTTTCCAACCTCTCTGCCCTACAGAGGCTGGACCTATCCAACAACTTCTTGGACCAGCTCCCTCAGAACATCTTCAGTGACCTGGGGAACCTCACAGAGCTCCAGCTGAGGAACAACAGCATCCGGGCCTTGGACAAGGACCTGCTACAACACACGGCCCTGCTGCGCCAGCTGGATCTCTCCATCAACGGCCTGGCCCAGATACCCTCGGGCATCTTTGATGACCTGCCGGCTCTCCGCTCCCTCTCGCTCAGGTCCAATCGCCTGCAGAGCCTGGACAGGGTGACCTTCGAACCACTAACCAGCCTGCAGCAGCTCCAAGTTGGGGATAACCCCTGGGAATGTGACTGCAACCTCCGAGACTTCAAGCACTGGATGGAGTGGTTCTCCTACAGAGGTAGGTGCTCGTGCAGTGGGAGCTGAGCATGGAAGTGTGGGTTTTCCATGGAAAAGCAAAGGCAGGCAGGGAAGACACATGGGCAGATACATCTGGCAGGTCAGGGTGACCACATCTTAGCCAAGGAGCATGAGGACTGTGTTTAGTGTCACCACACCTTCATACAGCAACACTGCCGGGTTGAGGAGTCCTCTGCAGCCCCAGATCTTCTACTTCCTTGTTTTGTTTCTAATCTGAAAGATTACCTTTTTTTTTTTCTTTTGGGGGGAGGGGAGGGGGAGGAACTTTCCTCAAACAGCATCAAAATTTTAGGATTATGAGTTCCCCTCACCCTTTCCGCCTAAAGAGAAGAAATGCTTTTCACACTTGAAAAGAACTGTCTTGTCCTCTTCCAAAGCAGGAGAAGTAAAAGCCAGATTTGGCTGTAAAGCATCAGGTTTACTTTCGACAAAAGAACCATAGGAAACAGTGACACTTAAGAAAATACTGCAACTAATATTGGCAAACCCAAACTAAAGCTCAAATTAATAAGCCAGGCCCCAAGACAGACTGGTTATAAAATCATAACTTCAATCAGTTTTGACAAGATTGTATTTCCAGCTTTCCCTCAAAATATGGAAGCCTGGAAAGGCATGTACCACTTAGCATGAATGCTGATAGGATGACATGCTTTCAGGAGCTGCAACTCAAAGAAAGACGGCACATTTTACAGGAATGACGATTGAAGGCCTGACCTTCTCTCGCCGGAGCCAATGAGTAGGAAAGGGCCTCAAATCATGCGGATAGCAACAGTCAGCTGTCACATCCCTGCTGATCACAGCCACGCTGCAAAGAGATTATCTATGCCTATGGCTACACTGTAGTCTGAAATATGCATTTGTGTGAGCAGAATCAAACAAGAATACAAGTGCCACTTTCCTCTTTTTTTTGTGGTTTGTTTTCTTTCTTGACTGTCATATCACAGAGTCGACGGAAAGCACACCGAGTTAATTTTGCTTTTTTTTCCCCCTCCCAAAGAAATTGCCCAAACTCACTCAAGCATTTGTTTCAACATCTGTCACTATTTTCACACAGGGGGGATGGACTAGTTGTTAGAAGATGGGACTGTGTATCTGTTGTTATTTTGAGAAGATACAGCCAGGTCCTATCTTTTTGCTTTAATTTCTCCTTTTCTAAAATGGTTCTACTGACACTTACATAACTCACTAAACAGTATGAGGCTGACTTAATAGACGGTTTCAGAGGGCTTTCATGTCTTGGCCTGAAAGACGTCTACGCAGATATGCACAATGAGCTCTACTGTCAAATCCAACCTAGGCAGAAGCATCCCAGCCAGCTGCCATGGTTGACACTGTTCCAGCTGTGGAGGGCTAAGGCATGCAGAATGTCTCCAAGTTAGGCAAACCAATAATTTTAAAGGGTATCATGTGTGCTCCTCCTGCCCAGTGCATGGAGGTGCACTCTCTCCCTCCACCTTTGACATGCTCTGTGGATATGGCAGGACATGGGGGTCTGCAGCACCTCCTGGCTTGACTGTCACCCTTGAACTGGAGAAACATCCTGCACTAGACCATGGCTGCCTTTTGGGGATGGGAGAAGCTCTCTGAATACTATCTCTACTCAGCAATGCATTCACGCACGAGGGACTGGATTTTATAGCCCCGCTGCCATAATAAAGCAGTTCCCCACTTGATAACCATAAAGCTACTATGCCTGACTTCTGCAGGGCAAACCCTTGCCAGGTGTGCACAGAGTCACAGGAACTTATCCCACCTGAGGATCTAGCTCTGCTGTCACTGTATTGGGATGAAGCTGTGGTTCACTCCTATTATCTCTATTGGGACAGGTGGGAAAATTGACCAGCTGGCATGTACCCTGCCCAAGGAGCTGAAAGGGAAGGATATGCGAATGGTGCCCATGGAGATGTTTAACTACTGCTCCCAGCTGGATGATGAGAACAGCTCTACAGTGCTGGACAATACTGGCCCACCCTGCACTAAAGGAAGCCCAACTCCTTCCAAATCTAAATTGGGCCCAGAAACAGAAGTGGAGCCCAGTGTGGGATGCCCTCAGAAACAGCGATATAGGCCTGTGAGTGTGCGCCGGGCTATTGGCACTGTGATCATCGCTGGGGTGGTTTGCGGCATTGTTTGCATCATGATGGTGGTGGCAGCTGCTTATGGTTGCATCTACGCCTCCCTCATGGCCAAGTACCACCGGGAGCTGAAGAAGAGGCAGCCACTCATGGGTGACACAGAAGGTGAACATGAAGAGCAAAAACAGATCTCTTCTGTGGCATGAAACTCTTCTAGGAAGGAAGGGACAGCAATGAACAAAGGTACCTGAGAGCAGTCAAGCATGGGGTCCTCCCAAAATACATCTTCCCAGACAGACAGACAGACTGTGCTATTGCTCCACTCACCCAAGTAGTGCAACATGCTTCTGGGGGGTCAGGGCACCTGGCTCAACTTCTGTTCCTCTGCCCCAGGCCCACTTTGTGCCCTTTCACCCTTGGGCCCTCCCAGACAAATAAAGTAGAGTCAGACCTCAAGTGCTTGCTGTGCCTCATGCCCTTGCACAGAGCTTCCCTTGCATGCCTGCTGTGGAGGCAGCTGGCACCTTCTGGGAACCTGTGTCATCCTCTCAGCTTCAGTCCTGAGTCATCCTGTATCCTGTCAAGAGCTCTCTGTGAACAGAGAAAGCAGCTCTGTGAAAGCTTGTGTGAGGAGCAGGACACCACAAGTGTCCATGCCTCGCTGTTAGGGTCACTGCTGTTGTGTGACAGTAAGCTGCTGCCCACCCTACAGGTCAGTGCTGCTGAAAGCACATCAGAAGGGAGGGAAAGTCCCTAGGGGATGACACCAGTCAGAGGGATATTTCCCTTCTCACTTTTAAAGGTGGAAAGATACCTGTATCACTCGAACACACTGCTAGGGAGCATAGCGTCCCTCCTCTTCCTCCTGGCCAAGTCAAAATCTGTGAGCTGACACACGCATGTCATTTGTTACAGATGCACGAATACAGAGCTGTCTGCCTATACACACACACACTTACGGACTCATTCTGATCCCAACACACACACACACACAGACTCCCAACTCCTGACATCCAGGCACCCCACCTGCTCACGTACAGCCACATGCACACGTGCTGATCTCTCCTCTGCGCGCTGCCATGAATAGGTTCAGCCACTTTACCTTACTCTCATTATACCAGTGCATAGCACTTTCTGGTTCAGACAAAATACATGCACCCTGCCACTGAGAAGCTAACAAAAACATCTCAGCCATAGCGCAGAGCCAGTGGAAATGGGCAGAAGAGGATGCAGAGAGACAAAGTTATTAAGGTTACAGCCTGAGTCTGGGGAAATGAGTACAGAGCATGGGAAAAATAAGGTGTGTTCTTGTTTTCTATTTTGTGTTTTCTATGATAAATGGAGAGCGTAAGGATATGAAGCCTCCATTTAGAAATGTTTGATTGGCAGAGGAGAAGTGGGTCATCAGGAAGGACTAGAGGAGGAGGTGGCTTACCAGCCTCGGCAGTGTAAGCCAAGTAGTGTGAGCCTAGGGGAAGGTGGCGGGAGAAGACAACACGCAGCCCAAGAGCTGGTGTGGCTGGCAGAGGGGCAAACATGGTGTATGGAGTAGGGTTCTGCAGCTGGGGTGACTGAAGAGAGGGGGCACAATTCTGGAAGGTCTTGAGGTGAAGGTTGGAACCTAGACCACAGCGTGGCACAGGTGGGAGAGACCAGGAAGGGTCCGGCACGGTAGGCAGCACAGCTTGCTTATGCTCCCCTCACCATCACTGCTGTGTTCACTGCCATCCATAGCTGCACACGAGTGTGCCCACACACACAACTGCGCACACTGCCACTGTCACGTGAGGTGACTTCCCCCAACCAGATTTTAAAGCCCTCAGACTGCAGTGCCTCCTATTAGTCTTAGCTCTTTCCGACCTGACAGAAAAAAAAGAAAAAAAAGTGAGAGGGGAAAAAAAATGAAAGGAACTCAACATAAGGACTCATTTTGTATCACTGGAAGTGGGATAAAATGCTGTCTCCAGGGAAGAGCGCACATTGCCATGGTAACCTGCTCTAACCCGTCACAGTGGGTATTCCTGGGCGAGGAAGATGACACTGGAGGTCGTGCATCCGCAGTGCCTGTGGATGGCATGATCCCTGCCATCAGGAAACAAGCTGGCAGCCAGCCCAGCTTTGCAGGGTGTTTCGCTAGCAACCTGTGTTCAGAGCCCAGCACGCGCTGCAGGTGGACCCTGCCAGGGCACATCACCTCTTCCCCCTGCTCCAGCTGGATCCCGATGCCTTCAGACATCTCACAGCCCTCCTGCTCACTGCTGTGGAAGTGATACACGCTGGCTCACCCCCTTCTGGTCCCAGACAGGTAGTTGTACTGACCCATGGGCACACAATGCCAAGTCGTTAATCAAAGCCTGGAGTGGCAAAATCCTTCCTGGCCTACCCAGGGCCACCAGAGGCAAAGAGACCAGATGCTCCGGACTGTTCTGGCATGACTTCCCTTTGACACAGGGATGCATAGGACAGAGGATGATGCTCTTCAGGAGACAGAACACCAGGCTGCTCTGGAAAAAGGACTGGGAGAAGCAGTCCACCCACAAGTGTGCGCACACATTGTGCCCACACTCCCAGCACACTGCTTGTGGGGAATAGGAGCAGGAGGGGACTGGCAAGATGTGAGGAGGAAGGACTCTTCCCCCATGCACTGTATAGCCACTCCAACCATCCCATCTGCTGCAACTGTAGCCTGCTCTGAAGGGCAGAACCGGTGCACTGCAGACTCCGTATGCGTGTTACTGCTGCTCCACATTCCCAGCAAGCCAGGACTAGACTCTGCCTGCTGGATCCAAACCTCTTCCCAACCTCCCTCTCAGGGGACCTTCTCCCTTTACCATACTGGACTCCGCAATCATACTTGAAATGGGACTTGTGTCAGAGCGGTATATTTATAGATCTATATTTTACTTGCATCAAATAATGGTGAAACATTGCACAAAACAAATGGGATCTATATGTGTGTGTGTGTGTGTGTATGTGTGTGCATGTGTGAGAGTGATCAAGAGAGTGAAAGAGATTGTTTTTAAGGGGATAGACTAGAGGTAAAACGAATGGGAGGGAGGTAGGGGACAATGCAGGGCTTGCGGGGTGGAATCCTCCTTTCCCTCCACCTTCCCTGTGACCTCCTCCTGCCCTGACCAATTTTTCTTTGTTGCTAATAATATTTTCTATATCTTGTGTTGTGGGGCTGATGATGACCTTGCCCATCCTTTCCTTTTTGTTTCATTTATAAGGCAGAAAGTCTGGATTCATCTCAACCCTAGACCAGGGATTGCTATGTTTAGAAACCCACCCAACAAAGGAGAAGACAGGACAGGGGAGAAAAGAGAGTTGCTGAGAAACATGAAGACTGGCTGCTATGGGGAGTCCCACTGGAAAGCAAATACTGTACTTGCAAGGACAAGGACTTGTCTGTCCTCTTTCAGGCAGCACAGAGTAACAGGGTTCACTGGGAAATGCCCTCTTTATACCACTGCCTGCAAGCAGGCTCTTCCTCTGTTTCCTAGCACACCTGGAAAACAGGCTGCCCCAGCATGACTGAGCTGCTGCACTGTCCACAGGCACACTAGGGAAAATGGTATCCTGTGCAGTCAGAAACTAAGCTCTCCTGTGGTATGGTGGATACAGAAAGAGACACAGCACTCCTGGTGTGCCCAGGCAATGGATTCCTCTGGTGTGTGGGGACAGGGGCTCCCGTTCTCCCTGCAGGAATGGCTAGGCATGGGGGGAATCCCCCTGAATGCACCCTTTGCTGCAGGCAGGTGTACCAATGCCAAATGCAGGTGCCTGCCCTCGGGAAATGGTGTTCTGGGGCAGGCAGGTCCAATACATGCCAAGGTGATGTAGGGGCTAGCAGGTCCACCAGAAACACCTCTCCTGCTCCCCCTGCTCCCCTACCCCACACACCCACCTGTGGTACAGGCAGGCACATTTCTGCAGGGAACAGATGGCACTTGTAGTTTCTTTTCTTTTCATTATTGTTTGAGGGAGAGCAACAAGATTTTCTAAAATGATTGAATGGAGGTTTCTTTGGCATGAGACAGAAAATTTTTAAAGGTATATTATATTTCTGGCTTGTTGTTACAGAAGAATAATAAAGAATGTATTTTCCTATGCTCCTTTTTGTTTAAATGAGATCTCTGATAGTAACTGTCCCTCTCTCCCTTACCCCCTGCAAAAGCAAACACTGTAGGGATACAGCCAGCCAAACAAAAAAGCCCTGAATTCCCACATATGTGGTGTGCTTGTCTGTACATAGTGTCTGAACCTGGAATGAACACGCACATACACAACACACATACACTACATCAGTGTAAGTCCTAGGCAAGCATGTACCTGTAGTCAGGGTGAGGCTCTAGAACTAAATACAACCAGTCAAGGTGAGACCCTAGATCTAGAAACACACACACACACACACAGTACTCCAGGGACACAGCCAGACAAGGGCGATTGTGTAACAAGGATAAGATACTGTGGCAATCAGCTCATTACATAAAAGTAGAAAGGGCCAAATTAATCCCCAGTGTAAGAACGTAGAAGCCAATGGAGTTATATTCAGCTCAAACTTGATTCCAAAAGCGCCTTTTTTTTTTTTTTTTTAATTAGAGCATAACGTTCAATAAAACTTACAATAACAAATAGTGAGCTATGGGTTCCTACATCTCCAGATTCCTGACACTCCTAAGCAAGGTTATTTTGAGATGAATGGAAATCGCTACCTAATCCTATTGCACCCCCAAGTACACAAGCTGTCACCCCTAGAGCTAAACGAGTCTCTCCACCAGCTGTTCACTGGCTAGGTCTGTCACACACAGCTAAGAAGTTTAAATTCCCCACTTCTCCACTTTCAGTGCTACGCGTACACAATTCATCACATGCTCTTCCTGTGACATGAAGTTCATCCTGATGCGCCTGGAACCACAAACGATATTAAACCCGGCCACAGGCAAACCCTTGTGCCACCATACTCACACTGTTATATTCAGCCACCCTGTTACACTCAGGCTGATCTTCAGAGAGAAACTGGGAGCAGAACCCAGATACTCTTAATCCGATAACAGCTGAGGCATCTGTTTTGCTGAAAAGGTATGTGCCGCAAGGGAATCACCATTGTTGTTTAACAGTATGGTGTCTATGACACATAGTTAATCTAATTTTGCCATGTAGGTAGAGGAGTGCACACAGATACTACTAAGCAGTTCATATAATACCAAAAGCGAAGCCAACACAATCATCCGATGACTCTAGGCTTTTTTAGTTCATTAATAATCTGGGAGCAGGCTGCGATTTTCTGCAATTTGATTAGCTTTCTTTTGGCATATGTATTTGCTCGGAATACATATTTACTCACGCACACATATAACTCCATATATATAAACACATAATTATGCATATGCATATATAATAGATGTAAAAATACATGAAATAGAAATCCTCCTCACTATCTTGTTCATTGCCAGCTTGCTGTGCCGGCTTGAACAGTGTTTGCTAGTACTGATTGGAAGAACAGGTCAGAGGGTCAGCTTCTATCCTCTGATTAGATAAGGCAAGTCCTAGCATGGGATTTCTGAGGACCAGAAAGCCTTCCCTTCGGGAATGCTGTGTAATACAGACAAAAGAATAAGCATTCCCTGATGAGTATGGTTACAGAATGGACTGAAAGTAAATAGATTTCCTGTGCCATTCTGGGGAGCTCCCCACAACAGTAGCAGCTCTGGAAATCTTGGGACAAGGCAGTATTCTCACAGCTTTTCTCCCTTTAGAAGGTGGGGGAGAAGCAACCAACGGGGGCTAGACCTCTCCTTCCCACGGCGGCACTGTGCTGCAGCCAGGCAGAGGCCATGTGCAGGACACCTGGAGCCAAGGAGAAAGCAAAGCCTGATGCTAAGAATAACTCTGCCTTGCGTTGAGTTCTGGGCCATGACAAAAACATGCCGCTCTTTGCTCGGGGCTCCAAGTTGGGATTTGGCCCTTCACATTTGCTTTTTCTGTGTCCTAACTTGGGAATAAACTTGTTTGTTAGAACAGCTGCAGAAAATCAACTTGCAAAGGGCATTGAACAAACAACAAATGCAGGTATTTCATTTGAGGAAATATGCACAGATGATACACTGAGATATTCAACCAGCTCTGCATAAAGCTCAAGGGAAATATCCAGAGTAACAACAATGCTTTGCATTTCTATAGTGCTTGCCTTTGGCAGCTCTCTGGGAGCTTGCAAACATTAATGAATTCACAGAGGCAGAGATTCAGAGAGTATAAAGGCCAGAAGGGACCTTAGATCATCCAGTCTGACCTTCTGAGTGTCGCACGCTACTTAGAAAGTGTGCAGAAAAGAACCACAAACATTATTTGAGGGTGGCAGAAAATGCCTTGCTGTGAAAGGCTTAAAGAGCTCAATCTGTTTAGCTTATGAAGACAAAATATAGAAGTTATCCTGTAGAAAGCCCAACAGTGAGAGTTTACATGCAGCTAAGGCAAATCACCTTTCCCTACTCCTCCCCACCAAACAATGTCTCACAGCACACTCACTAGGCTGTGTGAGCATTGTTCCTACTTTAAAGATAGAGGCATATGGAAATGCTAGGGCAAAACCCTAACAAGTCATTTTGAGGGAGCCAAACTATGGGAAACTGGTTCTGATCCCACTCGTAACCACCTTTATAGTAGTGTAAATTCACTGCATTTTAAACAACAGTCTCCAGATTTATGCAATTCTTGGCAAGAGAAAAATGTAGCCCTTTATTTAAACCGATAGTCCCTTTCTTGCAGTCTCCACTTTCTCATCCACTCATGGTCTCATATGGTTATCTTTCACATCTCTCCCACTGGACATAAATGTCATTGATTTCCCAGTTATTCTCTCTCTCTCCCCCTTATTTTCATCCTCTTGTGGCTGATCATTCCCTTCTCAGTGACTGCCTCTGACCAGCTGCTTTTCAGATTCTCCCTTCTCTGATCTCCTCAACTGTCACTTCTCAGCTGACACAAAACATGCCAACCCCCACATCCCCATCTGCTTTTTAAAGGCTTGTTATCATAAGCAGGGGCTTCTCCGCTTACTCTTCTTTACTTCGCAAAACCCAAATCAATCAAGAGAAACCACCACGCTGTCAAAGGCTGAGAGAGGGGTTTAGGTCAGCCCTAACTTCTGGCCTTCCAGGTGCTGTGCTGGGGATTTCAGCTGCATTAATGAGCGTATCTTTATTCAGTCATGACTAAAATCATGGAGCGTGTGAATTATACAGTAAAAAGGCCCAGCCATATACCCAAAGGGAGCGCTGCAGTGAATGGGGACTGCCCTGAGTGACAACCCCCATGGCCTGCTTGCTTGCTGCTAATTGCACTGTGGCACGGTGAGACAAGAGACTTCTGCTGTTCCCTAGTGATGGAGAAGAGACTGCAGGCTAGCAGTCTCCTCTCTTTCTATTCAAGGCATCACCACCTTCTTACAGACTATTCAAGCTCCAGCTTAAACCCATTTGTCTTTTTACCTCAGATTCTGGCTAAAGCTGCATTACCTAACAGCTAGAAACCCTCTTCTAGTTTTGCACCCTAAATATTTTCATGGCCTATCTATGCTACACTGTCTTCCCACAAGCTGTGTGCTTTAGTTTAAACATTTCCTCCAAGATGCATTTATTACAGCAATAATGTAATTATTGTACAGCAATTATTACAGCAATAATGTAATTCGGCTTCAGTCTTAGTTGCATATGGTTATACAAGCTGGGTTCTCCCAGGCTCTCACAAAGCCAGGCTTCCCTTTCATCTCATCTTTCTGTCCTGTCTGTCCCTGTCTCAGCCCGTATTCCTTTGGCCAAAACCGGAAGACCAACTAGAAGAGAAGTCTGACAGGGCTTTGGGTAGCAGCACCAGTGCATCCCCATCCCCACTGGAAACACCTCTCCAGGTACATTCTAAGACAATATTTGCTTCATCCACAACTGCATCACACTATCACTCACCATCATCCTACCATCAGCTAATACAGAAGTTAATTATCAAAATCTTTTTCCTGAGCTTTTTCAGGATGTGTTTACCACTGAGACTGCCCAGCTGGCTTTTGGCAAGGATCTCAGGATGGAACTTGGCAGACGATAAAGGTTCCCTGAATTCTGTGTGGGCATTGGGGGGGTAATACAGCCTACACTGAGGATCCTCACTGAGACTTGACAAAATGGGCCCAACAGTTCCCAGAAGACAAGGGCTGCCTCTAGTCCTGCTTGCCGTGCTCTCCGCAGATCTCACAGAGTTCCCAGCTTAGAGAAGATTTCTAATATTAGTTCTCAAGCATATGACCTTGTCTGTCGTACTACTGAAATTCATTCTGTTTCTGGTACTCCTGCCAAGGTCAAATAAGGCTTTCTCTATGACACCCTGGTCCTTCCCTGTGCTGGCAATGCCTTCTAGTGTTGAATCACCAGGACACTTCCTCGCTACCTATTGCTGTCTGAGTCAGGCTCTCAGGTTAATGTCAGCAAAGACTAATGCCATGGCTGACCATGGGGGAGGGCTACAAGTAACCCCTTGCTAGACTTTGAAAGGTGATCTTGCTGCTGCCATCTTCCCAGATTGACTTCTACCTCCCTGCCCCTTACAACTCCTCTGCCTTTCCTGACTTTCTCCAGTTTAACTAATTGTTTCTTATGTGGCACAGTATCAAGTGCTTTACTGAAATACAGAGATGAGACCTTTGACATTTCTTTTGCCTTCTGGGAAATCAATCATTGAAAGAAAGCTATTGGGTTAGTCTGGTATGATCTAGCATTGATAAACTCATATTGCCTGTCTCCCTTTTCCCCTAACTGTTTGGTAATAACTCTACTTTCCTTCAAGGTCTCCTCTAAAGTGCTACAAAAATTGCAGAAGTCACACTTACTGGTCTGAGACTGACAAATTTATTTATCCCCCTTCCTTAATTTTCACTTTTCCACCCTACATGGAAACTCTACCACTGCAGACAGAGTTGAAAAAAAATCCTTGCTATAAGCCTGTGTTTCCACATGCCAGCTCTCCTGGGGCTGGAGAGCATCCAGCCCTGCACTGTGAGTGCACTAAGCAGCTTGAGCTGCTTATTCCCAGTCGTCAGCTTGTTTCTTTCCCCAGGGACGATACTGCTGTCCTTATCAATAACTCAGGCGCAGAGTCCTCTTTGGTTTTGGCTCAGACTGTAGGCTCCTTGATTTTGACTTCACTCTTACTGCCCAAAAATGGCCTCACTTCTTACTCTCTTTTTTCTTTTGTCCAAAAAGCTGAAGAACCTTTTGCTGTTTGTTTTAATCTCCTTTGCAAGGTCTAACTCAGCTTTATTTGTAAGCAATCCTCACTTTATCCCTACATTTCCTGACCTCTAAGATGCAGCTTTCTTTGCTGTCTGTTCTTTTTCCATTCCACGTAGGCTCCTGCAGAGCCCGCTTAAGGAGCCTAAGCAGTTGCCTGTGGTGGTAGACAGATGGAGGGCAACAGGATCGGGCATTGCCATTTACTGACTCCTCCCAGAAATGTGGGCTCCACAGCATCCCTGAAAGCTGAACTGCTCCCTTTCCACGCTCCAGACTTTGCACTGCTGCCTGTGAAAGCAGTGCCAAGAGCCAGCAGCAGACCACCCCTCCACACACACTGGGCAGGCAGTGTTATCCACTTCTTGCCTATCTCCTGCACGCACGACATCTCTCCCCTGCCTTCCCACTGCCTTGGGAAAGCCTGGAGATTCCCAGGGCTGCCAGGCAAGGGCTCCCAGCCAAGCTTTCTCACAGGCAGAAGCGGGACGACCACCTTTCAACTCTCCTTTCCTCTCACGCCCTCCGCGCCTCACCACCCAACAGTGGGCCCATACCCACTGCAAACTACCCTGCACCCAGCACCTCCGTATGAAGATTTGCAGATAGTCCTCCTACAGAGCAAGGACAGGGAGAGAAAAAGAGAACGGCTAGCAGTACAGCCTCTGCACAGTACAGATGGTGAGAGTACAGCGTATGAGCATTAGGGAGGAAGGAACGAGGAATATTTCTGGGAATATTATTGCAATAAAGCTCTAAGCAAACTGGTCTGATCTCACAGACCCTGCTTTGAGCAGGAGGCTGTCTAGAGATTTCCTGAGGTGCCCTCCAACCAGAATTACCCCATGAATGGCCTTCTGTATCCCAGTGAGGGAAAGGAGGAGAAGCGAAAGGACTTATGAGGGGAAAGAGCTGGTAGTAGGAGCCCCATTACATAGCCTTATGATGAGGAGATTTGTGCCTTAAGTGGATAGGTAGGGCGGGAGAACAGGAACTCAGGAAGGGAACAGGCTGAGTTTGGTGGTAAAAGGAATGTATCTTAGGAGTAGACCGGAGCTGTCCTCAGATCTGCTAAGTTTCTGTGGTTCTCACATGGATAAACTTCTCTGCTTTTGCCTTGGCTGAATTTAAGACGTTTCCTAAAACCTTCTTTACCCTCTTCATCCCTACATCTACAGACTGCTTCTGTGATTCCTTTCAGCATCTTCTCACATGACTTTGCTCCTCTGCTGAACTATAGGTCCTAACACAGATCATGACATCAATTGCACCTATGCTAAGACTATGGTCCTTGCACGGACAACACTGTTTTCCTCCATGTACTTTAGATGCGTGGATGTGGGCTGTTGTGGGGGGACACGTGAGTGAGGCAATGCACTGGCCTTGCAATCAGACAAGATTTAGGTTTGCACCCTACATGGTCAGAGGTGTTAATGCTACTTGCTCGGCAGTCTGTGGACCTTCACACAGCTCCGAATGGAAGGTCCTGGCCCATTCACAACCCTTGCAGTTTGTCAGTCCCCCTGAATACTCAGTGCACATTGACAGACACTACACACTGGATACAATTCCATGTCCACAGAGATTACTCATGTACATACCTGTGTGCATACACAGAAAACACATGTGAGTATATAGCCCCACCACAGACAGAAATAAGTGCAAATCGCATCTGTGCACACCCCTAGTTACACAGGCAGACAGGTATCACAGCCACACAACACACTGCAGAGAAACTGTGTGTGCAAACACACACACGTATGCACAAATCCCCTCACACATTGTGCATCTAAACATACTTTACATGCAATGTGCTCCCACAGGCCCATACAGGTCCCTGCTGATGCTGGCTAGGTAGGAGTTAATGCAAGAGAGGCTAGGAAGGAAATTAAAAGTAAAAAAAA
>VZSF01008599.1:73086-208688 GCA_013398295.1 Chionis minor
AAAAAAAAAAAAAAAAAAAAAAAGTTGAAAGCCCAGCACATGACTCTTCTCCTACCACATCTGTGAATCCTGGAGCGCGAGAGTAATTGTCTGCAATGAGTCAGACCAAAAGGCACAAGGAAATGGTTGCCATGACAACCCGTGCACTGCTCTAATTCGGCTCAGAATTAAAATGATATCAAATAATTTGCAAGCAAAGGGAACATGGCAAAGGCGCTGGGTGCCAATCTAAAAAATCCAGCTATATGCAAGCCTCTCCTGAGCCAGTGTCAAGGGCTCTTTTCCCTTCAAGCGTGACAACCATGGCAATCAGAGGAGCTATAGAGGCGGCAGTGATGGATAACCTTAGGCTAGAAGATTTCTGCTACACACAGGCAAGAATGGGCTCCTGGGCTGGAGCTTCAGCCTGGAACAGGCCCCAGGACTGGGGATGTCCCAGAGAGATCCTGACCAGACCCCGCAGGAGAAATCCCATTGCTCACTGGTTGTTATGGTGTCCTATTGAGAAAATACCCTGAAACAGCTGGTGAGGTCAGGGTCTGGGCACAGGCACCCACTCACTGTGCTGGGCAAAGTGATGCCCACATGGGCTGAGGAAAGGAGGGCTGATTCACTTAATGTTTTTCTCCCCAGTAAGTGCAACAGCGTGCAAACTCCAGCACTCAGCTGAGGCTACAAGGAAATATTTTTTCTACAGAATTGGCTACTGTTGTTGCTTTTCCCTCAGCTCATCCCCAAGGCAATAGGTAGTGTTCACACAGGCAGGGGGTAAGCATGATCCCTCTCCTGAAGATCTTACAGCCTACGCAGAAAGCAGGTACACCTTGGAAGAAAAGGAAACTGCTGATGTCCAGCCAGGCAGGGCAGAATGCTATGGAAGATGTCTCGCATACCTATTCTTATTCTTCTTTTGAGGATAAAATAAATGTATTTGACCACCTTGTCACCAGTTACTGTCTATGCATGGAGACATCTATATGGAGTTTTGCAGGCAGATGCTTGTTTTTTCTGTCTGCTCAGTGACCTGGCTGGAGGCTAACCAGTTCTGAACAGGGAACCATGTGGCCCCGGCACTGATACCAAACCTTGGCAAAAGGCAGAGCTTGGAAGGTAAGAGCTAGTGCAAAATAAGGCAACCACCTCCTTTTGGTCTGGTTCATAGAACAGCTTGCGTCTGCCCTAGAAACACCCCAAAAAGCAGCCTTTATGCTTACAAGTCTTTCCCCTAAGGCTCAGTACATAAAGTAGAATGCAGCGGATGGCAGGCAGGCAGATGGATGGATGAAGGATGCAAGAGACACTGGTTTTGGCACACCAGTGGCACTGTGTAATGTTGATACCCCAGCCCACGGAGTATTGGCTCAGCCCTTAGGCCAGTCAAATGTGTACCGACTGATAACAGCCTCCAGGCAGATCTCCTGAGAGGTGGAGAATGCATGGCTGCTGTTAGCACTAAAAGCATCAGCATTTCTGCCTTACTGAGCGCCCCTAACATTTCCCGTGACTGAGCTCCAAGGGACAGCCCCTTCAGATGTCTCTCATTTTGTCAGATCAAAGGGATGCCTGAGAAACTGCTCGGGCTTTGGGGATTGCCAGGCGGGAATGGCATCAGGCAGAAATTAGACGTAGCAGGTGAGGGGCTGAAAATGAGTTGAGATTTTCTTCTTTCTACCCGTGTTACCGCTGGATGTGGAGGAGACTGATTTCCATAAAGGCACCCAGGTGGTCCCTCAGGAGCTCACAGAAGTCCCTGCACTGGGACAATGTTGGCACAACCTTCAGCATTAAAACAGGGGCGAGCATTCCTTCTGAATACCACAGCACACATTGAAGAGATGATCTGCTTTCAGGTTTTATATGGGTAACATTATGCTGGTTTCCAGGCCAGTATAGTGAAATAATTTTAATTCTCCAGCTTGGATGGAGCTATTCCCATGCAAAAGGTGCTTATGCTATTGTAGCTTATTTCCATGCATTTTAGCAGCTTCTACAGATGCAGCTCTCCCTTTCTGACAGGAGGCTGAAATGTTTTATCCACCCAAGCAACAAAGCTGTAGGAATACAGAATTGTGTGTAGATTAGTTTGAAAAGATGCCACAGCAACAGAACTCCTGAAAAAGCCACCTGCAGCTCCTCTCTGCTTGCTGGTAACAGACAGGAGGTAGCCAAAATTGCGGACCAAGGAAGAAGATGGAGAGACATCAAGCTGGCCCGTAATTGCTTTTCAAATGAAGAGGTTCTGTTGGAATGATAGAGGTTGGATTTTAACCAGAGGTATAATGGCAAAATTACCTCCCATTATCTATTTTTCAGACTGATTGATTTCAAATACTTTTAAAAAAAAGCTACGCTTTTTTGAAAATCTGCTCCTGCTGTGAGTACAGAGCTCTTCTGAAAATACTGGCCTTAATAACTCAGTGTCCCAAAATCCTCTCTGTAAAATAGAGACAACACTTCTCTCACCCTTCTTTAAGCTTGCACAGGACTCTCCCCAAATACATCTGTACATACTGTTGTCATCATAGGATAATAATTTCACTGTGGTCCAAGCCCTGCAGATAAGATCTAGCAGTAACTTTGAATATAAACAGAGGAGAGAGGTATCATATAAAATAAAACTGCATCTCCCAAGTGCCCATTTGGATTTGGTTTATTGGGCACCATGGAGCCTGTGTGTGCCTCATGGTTTGTTGGTATTGGCTGTCTCCCATCCTTGAGGGGCGACAACCATGGCAAGGAATCTAAATGGGAAGAACCCCCTACCTGCCCCTATGGGGACTGGCAGCCAGCTGACAACCACATAACTTGAACAGCAAGAAGGTCAGGCAATGAATGAGACGTCATACACAGCCCAAAGTGACAGCTAAACTCCTGCACAGATTCCAGCAGTTTCACTGGGGCTTTAAATCACTAAAAGCTTCTGTCAGCAACTACATGTGATTTCTGCTGCGCACCCCCCCAAGGACCAGAATGCCCCAGGCTACTGACTCACAGGAGGGAGCAGATGACAGTGGTATCTGGGGCAGGACTTGGCTTGGGGAAAGTGCCATCACAATTCCTTATTTTTCATTTCCAACAAAATTAGTCCACGTGAAAGGTACTGGACTGATATCCCAGGAGAATAGTTGCCTTATAATTAATTATAATTAACCATCCAGGTATTACTTAATGTTTGCATAGTGCTTTGAAGTGCCAAAGCATAATATAGCAGGTAGATATTACTAATTCAAAGAAATGGGTATAGCCAAAGCCAAGGGTAGGTTTGCCTGTGTGGCTTCCCACCAAATAGACCACACCAACTTGGCTTGCACAAGCAGACCCTGCCTTGGCTCCACCATGTCCTCTGAGAGACCCGTAGGTACCGTGAACTCTTTGTGCATCCCCCTCGTGCCCCAGGTACAGGGGCTTGGCCCAAAGGGGTAGGAGAGGGGTGGGTGAAAAGGGGAGAAGGTAGGACAGGGCAGAGGACACTCCTTTTCCCTCCTGAATTTGGCCAACTCCCCACCTGCTCTTGTGTGGAGCAGCATCTTTAATTGTTGGAGAAGCATCTTGGACTGCCCCCAAACCCGTTCTGGGACTCCCTGCTGAGCGAAGCCAGAGTGAAATGGGAGGAAGGAGGCCTTTGTACTGCCCTTCCGTCCCTGCTCTCAGACCTCCAGCTGACTGCTCCCTCATTCCCTGACAGCATCAGGGCCTGTGTCATCTTCCTGGACATTTGGTTTTACCAGTTTTTGCCTTTCTCTGCCTTGGCTGGGGACTGCTATTCAGCTGCCAGAAGAAAAGGGGCCCAATGTTCACTGTCACTGGCATCTGCCTCACAGGGGCACTGGGGGTGCTCCCTCCCCTCAGGCATGGCTGTAAATCCTAGGGCTTAATTTTTCACTGCATGCATAGCAAACATTTCAGAGTGCTTATAAATCCCCCCCAAGCACTGTCAAGTCAAATGAATGACAGTAATGATCAGTGCCAGAATGACAGGCCAGTTCATACCACTTGCACTTTTATAGGGGCACTTAAAAAGTCGCTCTTGTTCCCCTTTTACAGAACTGTGATTGCATTTAACCAGAAACTACAAGCCTACCAGATACTTGGCTGTCTGGGAACCAGTGCTGAATACCAAACTTCTGGTAGCATCCTAACTCTAAATGAGCATGGTATCAATTCCACTGAGGGCTGATGCCATCAGAATAACAATAACAACAATAACAATCCGCATCCCATTCTGCTCTAACTGTCCCTTGCTATGTCTTCACTCACTGCCCTTCCTTCATCTCTCTCCAGTACCCAGGATGGTATTGCAGCACTACCCACTATCATTGGTGCTGCAGTCTCCACTGTGGGGTGAAGTCCCTTAGAATCAAGTCCTAGCCACTCAGGATGACTATATGAGTGTGAAGGGAGATGGAGAGAAACCTACATCCTTACTCTCAAAGCTGCTATCCTCAAGATCAAATAGTTTTGCAATAGGTAGTGTGACCACAATTATTTCGGTTTTGTTTTTTTTTAAATGACTACTGGTATGAAAGATTCAGAAGATGAACCTAGTCACTACTGGAAACAAAGGAAATGGTAACATAGATATAGTACCTTTTTGCTCCCTGATCCCCCCCAAACATGGTGTAAACTTACGCCCAAGCCAGCAGATAGGACATGCCTCGGTAGACCTTTGCACTCCTGCTGGTCAATGGGGGCTACAGCTGGGAGCCTGAAGGACTTTGGACCCTTTGGGAGAAATTATTTCCTTCAGTGCTGTCACACAGCCCATACTTTGGAGCAAATATGGGTAGTTTTCATCAACGCATAAGAAATGCGGAATGAAGAACACCCAGCTGTATGTACCATGTGTGGAAGTAAGCAGAAGATGCTTGTAGTCAGGTCACCTAACGTGCACAATAGTGACAGGGACTGTGGTACCTAAGGAATGAAAGCAATTGAGAATTCTTTTCTGTGTCTCAACTTCTGTGGTTACCAGTGAGGAAACCGATCTCTTCTGTATCGTTTCCACAAATGACAGAATTTTTACCTTAATGTTATTGTTTTTATATGGTTTCTTCCCCTGTCCTCTGCTGCTTTCTCCACCCTCCTCTTCCCTCTGCAGAGGATCCTGCCCCTTCACAGCATGTCCACACAGTCAGCTGATGCAGCATTCAGCATAATTGAGGGGGTGGAAATCTCCACAGGGGTATTGAAAAACACTGCTGACAGAACAGAAATGGCTCTGTCAGGGGCAGATCCTCCTGACACTTGTTCCTGCTCCAGCAATTCCACCCAGAAGTTTCCTTCCCTGTATTTATGCTGAGTGCCAGATGAACTGCTTGTGTGCCTCTGCTCTAACTCACAGGTCAGGAAAGGGAAGGAAAAGAACCATGGAAAACAATCTTTTTTTTTAAAGAAAGTTTTTTTCTTCTCCCAAATTTATGCTTAGAAAAATGCTCCACTGCTGCACAGAGACCCTTGGTACAGTTTCAATGCTATTTCTTTCTCTCCTGGGTATATTCATATTAGTGCCAGTTAGTATCAGTTTTAAGAGCAGTTTTTACGACCCAAGCACCTACTTAACATGAACTTTACTGAAGCCATCTCTATTTCACTGGGGTCTGTTGACAGACTTCAGAATAATTTTCTGTCTTTGCACTTGAAATGGTGGTATATTAGTGAAAAGTGCTATTTCATAGCAGCCCTCTTTCAGCTTCCAAGTACTTTCTCAATGCCTAAGTGATACTTAGAGTACCACTCTCAAATGGAACTTACTGAAAGTCTGGAAATTAATGCTTCATGAGATGAAGTTAAACTGCCATAGTTCTGCTGACTATTAGTAATGAAGACGATTCATTGTATCCTACCCAGACTAGCCAAAAGCAATAGCTGACACTCTGATCTGAAGGTATCTGCTATATGGCCTTCTCTCTACTGGATAATCCTATAGGAAAGTCATTGTTTGGTATCTATTCTACTCAGTCATTCCTTCCACCATACAGGACTCCATTAACACTAACCATTCTTTCACAAGCAGCTTTACATCTCAGCATGTTTCTGGTGATAATTACTCCACTACCTGTTCCATCAACCTCTTCCCTCAGTCAATAGGTCTAAAATAAATTCCATTGAGCGACATCTTCTCTTACCTCAATACTCCTACACAGAGCATTTAAGTTGGATATGATGTCAGCATTATTGATTAACGTTGCTTTGATAAACGGCTGCTCTGTTTCACTTCCGAGTTTACTGTACTTCCGTAAAGGCTGAAGAAATGGCTGCAGAAAATGGTAAAGCTTCAAAAGCTTTGAGGTTCTGCTGGAAATAATGTGCTTTATGCATTTTCCAAAGGTAGACGCTGAGTCTAGTGAAGGTCTGCCAAAAGAGGTTTGAAGCTCATATACAAAGCTAAGTTTGGCAATCTGTATGTCCAAGTTGGAAATCCAGTAACAACCCCATTCCACAAGCAACAGGTTTTTTTCAGCTGAGATAACAATGAAGATGCATTAACATGCTGTTCCTCCAAATACAAAAGTGTCTCCTGCAAACAGTTCAAAACCTGCGCGGACTTCTCAATCTACTCAAGCTCAGAGAAATAGCCTCAATCCACAAATTCACCAACACTGAAGATGGGAAGCTTCCATTCAAACTGCCAGTTTCCCTTTCAAAAGCCTATCAGCCATTCAGCACCTGTTCTAATATTCTCTGTTTAGCCTAGTTTTCAACATCACAAGCTATTGTGGCTGCCATCATTTCCCTTGAATGACAAGCTAGCAGCTCTCAGCTCCCACTCTCGATAAAACATGTAACTATTTCATTCAAGATAAAAAGAGAACCCAGAATGTCTTACCTGCAGCAATACCCATCTTCCCATCCACAGACACAGCCACAGCCGTGCTCACTGTCACCACTTTTGGTAGGCCACCTCCCTCTGTCAAGACACAAATACAGCAGGCTTGGTTAGCTTACCACCAGAGAGGAGTAAAATGCAGCGGGAGCAGCTTGCTCACACATTTTCACATTCAGGCCAGTGTGGACACATGCCTGGAAACTGGACCCTGGACCTGTGGACATCCAGGAGCTTGGAGGACTGCATCTTTCGAGACCCATAAGCAACCTAAGGGGCTGTGAGTAAATTCTTCTAGATCAAGTTCCATGAAAAGAGCAGCATTCTCAGCATAAAATGTAGAGGACTGGGCTCCTCAATTTTGGGCATATGGAGCTTCTCTTAGGCCAGAAAGCTGTTCCGCTTCATGCACCAACTAAATTCTGTAGACAGAGGAGAGGCAGGACAGGTAATTCTGACACTGACTCTCGCACAGCAAAGGCCAGCCTTACACCTAGCTCTGTTCCCCCAGCCAGGCCAGCACTACAAACTGGAGAGACGGACACAGCACTTCCAGGTACCTCCAGGGTGCACTCCATTTTAGAAACAAAGTCTTCTGGGACTTTGCTGCCTAAACTCTGTTAAGCCCCAGAGTGTCGCGATTATGCTTTAGCTGCTGCTTTAAGCGTCCTGTGGGTCCTGTGTCACATCTGCCAGTCCCGTGCAGATCTCTTAGCTCCCACAAGGCATTTAAAATAGCACGGCTGGATAGGTTTAAGCAACTGAACCCCACCTCCCCGCTCTTTGTTAGTGCAGTTGTTTCAGCCTGCAATTGTCCATGTGACAGATTCCATTTCGGTATTTTTTTTTAAGCGATTAGATTAGCTTCAGCTGGGGCACCTCTTTTGGAACTGTCAGGGGACAGTTTGAAGGTCAGCATGATCGATCTAGCCTGCAACTGATTCCCTCCTCGCATGCTGTATGGAAATGTCTTGCTCAGATAGATGGGTCAGGGATTCTTTCCTTCCTGAGAGCTCCAGCATTTGCTACTGCTTTCCATTTCTGCCTTCATCACTCTTGTTGGTACCCACTGTGTCCTGCGCACAATTCTGTGTCTACCACAGTTTAGCCTGGAGTCTCTCACTCATTTTTTTCGGACTGAAGCCAGACTAACTTGCTCAAGGATGTCAGAAACTGTAAAGACCTTGTGAAACAAATACCCAGCCAACTTATGCTCACACGCCTTGAGCCTAATCCTGCCTTCATGGTGATCCCCAAAATTTCTTGCTCTCCCTAGGCTGGGACAAATAAGCAAAATACACTCAGCAACCCTGGGAAAAAAAAAAAAGACAAACAAAAAAAAAACCCCAGACACACAACACATGAGCGATCTGGGCTGCAAGAGTAGTTCTACTTGACTTGCAGAGCTTTTCCTGCTGTCTTCTCTCTGGGACTTCTGGATGCTGGAAGGAGGAGCCGTGGGTAAATTTTTCTGATGACCTGCAGCCATTCCCTGCTGGTTTCCTCCCCAACAGGGAGGTTTCAGGCTTTTACTGCCTATGCAATGAGAAGCACATCTGCCATGAAAACCCCTCGTCAAAGGGCGGGTATGTACTGAGTCATGTGGAAAGCAGGAAAGGGGGACTTCAGCATTTAATCATCATGAATTTCGTAAGAAACCAGGTGGTCTGTTCTGGCCAAAAGATGGGGCACCCCTGCTTCACCGGATGTCAAGGAAGGGCCTGGACTCTTCTCTGACAGTGAAGCACTGTGACTCAGAAACACTGACTATTATTTCCTGGCTCTTCACAGGCATATCGTGTGATCTCATGGATCACAGTCTCTCTGAGACCAGCTGCTCATCTCTAAAGAGACTAATAATCTCCCTTACAGTTTCGAGCATAAGGTCTTCAGGGCCAGGTACTATTTCTAACAATGTGCCTGCAGGGTTTCCAGATGAATGGGGTCCTGGACTTGATTGAAGCTTCTGACCAATAGCCATGTAGTACAAAAAACAGTGGCAGCTGCTTGTGTTCTGCCTCAACCCATGCAAAACTACCTGTGACTTCTAAGAAAGCCACATCAAGCCACAACCCCAATGTTTAGCCAGCAGAGACTACTGTGGCCTGCGTAATGGCTGCCCTAGGAAGACCCATAGGGTGTCACTGCTTGGGTTTCTAACCCACGCTCTGTTGCAAAGAGCAAATGTTGTGGTATGCAGAGGAGTAAAAGGCCCCTCCTGCCATGCCTCCCTCCTGTGCCACACTTGCCTTTTAAGTGAGATGTTGGCCAGAGAGAGGCTTTTGTGGAAGGTTTCAAGTATTTTCTTATATAGGGCCACAAAGATGATTAGGGGGCTGAAGCATCTTTCTTATGAGGAAAGGCTGAGGGAGTTCGGTCTTTTTAGTCTAGAGAAGACTGAGGGGGCATCTCATCAATGCTTACAAATACTTAAAGGGAGGGTGCCAGGAGGAGGGGGTCAGTCTTTTTTCAGTGGGGCCCAGTGATAGGACAAGAGGTAATGGACACAAACTCGAATATAGGAAGTTC
The DNA here is from genome assembly GCA_013398295.1 of Chionis minor. Classification (NCBI taxonomy): domain Eukaryota; kingdom Metazoa; phylum Chordata; class Aves; order Charadriiformes; family Chionidae; genus Chionis; species Chionis minor. The sequence continues at coordinate 82,439 of VZSF01008599.1, forward strand.
CATCTCAACATGAAGAGGAACTTCTTTCCTTTGAGGGTGGCAGAGCACTGGAACAGGCTGCCCAGAGAGATGCTGTAGTCTCCGACACTGGAGACATTCAAAATCCACCTGGACACCATCCTGTGCAACCTGCTGTAGGTGGACCTGCTCTGGCAGGGAAGCGGGACCAGATGATCTCTAGAGGTCCCTTCCAACCCTTAACGTTCTGTGATTCTGTGATTCTCTTTCCATGCCTCTCCCTTTTACATCCCGGTTCATCTCTCTTGCCTCCCAGTCTGGTTTTCTCTCCTCTTGCTACTTGCTTTCCCACCCACCAGCCTCCCACCACTGCGCCACAAAAAGCTTTAACAGCTAAAGTGCTGAGCTCTGTGACGGAGATGGAGTGCTAGGGGCCAGGGAGGAGCACAGAGGGGACTTCTGTCTTCTGTGTAGGAGTCTCACATGAGTATTTTGTGTTGATTGTTTCTTTCTAGGCTCTTCTGCTCTCTTCCAGCCTTTGAGGCGGTCCTGGCTGGCCCTGCAAACTCACAGGAACCAACACCCTAAGCAAGAGACACTGAAAAGCCCCTCTTTGCTTACCTCTCGTGTTCAAGCTCCTTAGCTGCAGAAGAGGTGCCGTAGTCTAGTAGCATGATGGGACAGGGGACCAATGAGACACCCTCACCAAAAGGAAGCTTTATAAAAGCCCTCCCTTTTCCTCCACCATCTTCCATAAAAAACCCATCCTTTCCTGTCATGGGGAGTGGTGATGGAAAAAAAATGACACCCTCTAAACTTAGACTTCCTGACTGAGTGCTTGCTGATCCCTAGCCGTTACTGTCATCCAGTTCTCCTGATGATGTTTCCTCCCAGGCCTGGTCACACCTACGTGTCCAATTCCTTCCGCGATACCTTTCCCTTCCCCTTCTCACGGTTCGCACGTCCTCCAGCTCCACAAATACCTTGTGATTCCCCACCCCCTGCCTCCCTAAATCCTTCGGTCTACCCAGGCCCTGTGTTTCCATGCGTCCTTCACCTCCTCTGCAACCTCACATTATGCAGCATGTAGCTTTGTCATTCCACTGTGTCTTGGCCACGAAGCCTCTGCCTCTACCCTGGTGTGAAGAAAACACCAAAAGGCCAGGGCTCAGCACTTCCCACTAAGCAGGGGGCGGCGGTGAAGCGATCGCGATGAGCATGGTGTGAGACACGGAACATGAAGAGCTTTCTCTTCCCCTCTCCTCTGCTCTGGTGTTCAGGCTGGGGTTACCTGAATCGTCTTCTGAGACAATGCTGTAAATGAAGCTCCCGGGGGGATGCTCGGCCGCCCGGCGGTACCACAGAGGGAAGTGGTCCATGGTGAAGATACTTTCCTTGTCCTTCCGTGTCAGGAATTTCCTGCCGGGAGAAAACCCAGGGCAGCTTTTCTACGCGGTGTGGAGGAATGTAGCTCTCCTTGGGGCAACGCACTGGGACCCCCGGGGCCGGGCACATCCCCAGCGCCTCATCACCTGGGGCTTCCCCTGCGGCTGAGGCAGCTCGGGGACCCACGGGTGGGGTGACACAAACACGCCAGCGCGGGGGTCCCCGTGGGAGCACCCCTCGCCCTGGGGACTCCGGGGTGGTTTGCGAGGCCTCCCCCTTGTTACCGAGGGTCAGCCACCCACCCCCGGGACGGGCTCAGCGCTCCCACCGGGCGGCCGGCCCGCGGCACAACTGTCGCCATTTTCCGCGCCCGAGGGCCCGGCGGCGGCTCCCCCGCTCCCCGCTCCCGCTCCCCGCCGCACCGGGGCCGGCGCCTCCGCCNGCGGCGTGAGGAGCGAGGGGCAGGGCCGGGAGGGAGGGAGGGAGAAGCGAGGCGCGGCGGGGCGGGGCGGGAGCGGGCGGGCGAGGGGAGCCAAGCGGGCCGGCGGCCGGTCGAAGGCCGGTAGTGGCTGCAGGAGAGTGGGGAGCAGGGGAGAAAAGGGAATTGGATAGGCCCCTACGGAAAAAAAAACCCCAAACCAAACCGAAAAACAAACCCAACTCCACAACAAAACCCAATCCCAAACCAAAAAAAAAACAAACCCAAAACAAGCACCAAAACCAGAAATACCCCACCCGACCCCAAGCCAAAGGTTTGCTGTGGCTAAACGCTGAACTCCGGATTTGCACAGACAGAAGTACAGGAGGAAACGGGTGCTCCTGAAGGCAAGATGATGAGTCCTGAGGGCATGGCAGGACAGGCAGTGGGTGCTCAGGAGAGACCTTATGAAAGTCAGGCCATCGGCTTCCCTGGGGGTCCCTACGTCCTGCCTGGCAAATCCCCTTTGCTTTCAGGCTCTTGTTTCCCTGTATATTTTTTTGACATAACAATAATTACTCATTTATAGGGTTCCTTCCTTTCAGAGGATTCCAGAATGCGATGTGCGGGGGGCTCTGTCACTGCAGTGTGGTGATTGCGGCTGTTTGAAGGCTTTGAACGATGCTTCTGGTGAGCAGTGGGGGACAGGGAATCATCTCCTTCAGCACACGGCCTTTTCTCCCTTGTTGCCAGAGCCTGACTACTCTGGCTTATCCAGACTGCCTCAAAAACATGGTGAGTGTCACCTTTCAGGCACAGCAGAGCTCTTTGCCTTGAACGCGACTCGTGTTTGGGGAACTCAGAGACAGTGAAACAGCTGCCAAGAAGCTAAGGACCACCACCGACACTGTCCCCTTCTGTTCCATCTGTTGGTGTGCCTCTGTGACCTGTCCTTCCTTACAGCGGCATGCACCAGCCTGCATATTCAAAGCACCAAAAAACCAATTTGCAGACTATACCCTTTCCGTGTCAAAACCCTCCACTGAACACACACTTTTGCCTTGAGGGAGAGGGCAAGAGAATGAATCATATATGACAGATGTCAGTCACATCACTTAATGCCTCACTGGAAGGCACCGGGATGCTACTGCAATGATGGGCAATGTAAGAGGCAGAACAGAAAAAACCTGGAAGAGGAATTGAGACAGAAAGATCAAACCTAGCCAAGCTGGAATGTCAACAGGGCACTGGAGTGCAGAGCCACTGCACAATGCTCCTGGGGATATATAGTAACTGTGGACATTTTCCCTGACTTCAGTCAGCTAACAGAATGACTGAAGGTTTTCATGGAAATGAATGCAGTTTGGGGCAGTATTTTAAGAAAAACTCAAGAGGACCAGAGGAAGACAAAGGACCCTAACCCTGTCTCTCTTAATCGGCACCAGTGCCATCAAGGTATTGCTTCTTTCCTTTCTCTTTCTGTCTCCCCAAATACATTTTTAAGGCTGGTGTTAATTTCCTGCTGCCCCTTCAGAGACACTGAGAGAAACCCCTTAATTCAGTTTAGGGACTTACCTGTTGGAAATTTTCTCAGAGCCCACGTACAGGGCACTCCTCATGAGTCCAGCCCGAGTGCCCAAAAACGCCATCTCAACACCTGCCTCACTCTCCCTGTGGAGCAGAAACACACAAGCAGAAGCAAACATTTCTCAGAAGAACAGCCATCTCCCTGCCCTAGGATGAGGTCCTTTCAAACTAGAAGCCACAGCTGAAGACGTGATCCCAAGTTCATTTGCAACATAACCCATTTACACCAGGAGCGACACTGTCTCCTCTCTGCTAATGGCAACGGGTTGTTGCTGGCTAACAACTGACAGGCTTAGACTTGCACCTAGATTCACACCTTTGAAGTTTCCTGATTTCATTCCCTTGTAAGTAGACCACAAGCTACTCTCCTGCTAGCCCTGCTCCAGGCTGCCTGCATGAGGCTGAAGTGAGGGAGAGGAACTGCAGAGAGAGAACGGCTGTATCAGGGATGCAGAGGATGGGCAAGGTAGCAGAAGGACTCTGAAGCACTAGATTGATTCTGACATGTCTTGCTGGAGGTATCAAAGGCACAGATGGGACAGCTACATAGTAGAGAGCCTGCTGCAGTGTGGTGGCCTTAAAATAAGGAGGGTATGTTGGTGCAGCTGTTTAAAGATATGCTAATAATTGGTTGTCCTAGGATGACTGCCACTGGCTCAACTTCTGTTAGTACTAGGGATACTGGTAACTGAAACGGGGACAGGAGTCCCGTGGCCACACATCTGTGTAAGCGGCGTGTTGTCTGCTGAAAGAAGATCTGTGTGACATGATACTAGATGCTACAAGCAACAGATGCTTCACTGGAAGTAATAAAGTAGAAAGTTGTTTACTGAAGCCAGACTACCCACTCTCTTCCTGAAGCTCAGTCTGAAGGCATCACCAACAGAAACAAGATGAAACTCCCCTTTCTTCACTGTTGGTAAAGGAGCAAATTCCTTGCTACCTGGGGTGGAACTTTTCCTCCAGTCATAAGGGAAGTCAAGCCAAGCCATGCTGCTGCTGTTCAAAGGGATAACTGATGCATGGGGAAATAACTCATAATAACTTTAAACTGAAATGGTCTCAGGTGCCCTGAGATACTAAACTCTATCAACTAAAGAGGCAAATGCATCTGAGTTAGGTGCTGCAAAGAACTGGTGCTGAATACCCCTTGCAGTGGCACATCTGGATCACTGCTGTCCTCTGATGATATTCATACACAGATCATGTTACTGTTGCATTATCAAAAAAAACCCCTCACCAAAATAAAGGCTGTCCTGAGAAGGCCTAGCCTGCTGGAGCCCACTCCTGAGAAACACTTTTTGAGTTATTTCTAAAACTATTGAGCTATTTCTATCAGCTTTTTGAGCTATTTATAAAGTTTCTTATGTGCTGTGCAAGGGTCTGTAACCGTTGTGGGCACTGCATAAACCCATAGCATCTGGAGGTGCATCTTCAATGGTGTTTTACCTATATTTATTTCTCACACACTTACTTGGACATATTGAGGGCTAGTGTTGTCCAGTAGGCCTCCATGGGTGCCGTGACCACTGCATCAAACAGCACTTCCTGGACCAATTCCTCATCACCTAAGAAGGGAGAACAAAAATCAGGAGAGAAAGACATGTCCCTGCTTAGATGTCATAGAGAGTCTCTTGTTAAGGAGCGTCTGCCTGGCCAGGACAGTAGAACAACGTGGCGCAAAAAGAGGCCTCCTGTTAGAGGGCTGAGAACAGGACCTACCACGCTGGATGTCAGAGAGCACAGGAACAGATGTTACAGCTAAGATTACCAGACTGGTTCCTATGCAAACTCAGAGGAAGGGTTTGTCTCAAATCGCTGCCTTGACCTTTCTTCTGGGTGCCCTGTGGAGAGGACACCAGCCACCCCATTCCACTCAAGAAGCTTTCTTCAAAACCACTAGTGACTTCTTCATAGCCTCTACTCTGTCCTTGTGTTCATGGGCTTCTCTGTTAGCCCTCCTTCTTTACTGTAAGTCTCACAAAACACTGCCCTGTCCTGGTTTCCGCCAGACTCTCAGACCAGTCTAGGCTCCCGGTCTAATCCACTCTGGACTGGAACTGAGGGGTGTTTAGGAAGGTTCAAGGTATCATCATGTGCCAAATGACATACTCATAAACCCCATTTATTTGACCTGCTTCATTTCTCTGTTGCCCTGCTTGCATTCATCTCCTGTGAGAATGTGATGGCTGTCATATTGCAGATATGTGCCTTTCAGTGCTCTTCTGGGTGCAGCCACCCCCGCCATTTCAGTGTTTCTGACTCCATTTTCTGGATTGAAGTCCGAGGTCTCCCCTAATGTTTTCTCCCAAGTTCTCCCGACTACCTGTCTCCTTTTTCTTTTTATCACAGCTATCAGGAATCATCTCTCCATCCTTGTCATTCAGACCTCAAAACCAGAGGTCACCACCAGATCTTTCCCTCCCCAGGCCCTATATGCCTAGGATGTGTCCAAATCGTATTTGTTTTTCCTCCACAGCACTTCCAAGTCTGCATGTTTTTCATAGCTCTGTTGAAACTTTCCTCCTCGACCTCCCTGGCTTCTTCAGCTCATACATCTCCTCTTCTCAGCCTGCTCCAAAGACAGCCAGGAGAGCTTTGCTCACATTGTGCAAGAGAGGAACAATTATTGGATTACATTTGACTTTAGTTTTAAGAGATTCCCAACCTTGTGCCAAAGGTTTGGGCCTCTCAAGTGGAGCGTTACATGCAAAAGCTTGTACTTGGCACAGCTAGGGGGGATGAAGCCATGGACAGTAAGGTGGGCTGAAGGACATCCTAAAGCTAAATTGCTGTGGGGAGTTCCCATGCGTGGCTGCATACCTCTGCCCCCCGACAGAGATCCCACTCTGTCAGCTGCTCGTGCAGCTACACGTCGCCTGGAGAACGGGACCTGGTGCAAGGAATGAGCAGCAGAAGGAGCAGGAAAGATAATCATTCTGCAGCAATTTTTTCCCTGAATCAGTTACCAATTGTATTTGGAAAACAAAATTAATAATCCTTGTTCTGAAAGAAGCCATCTGTCTAGATGGCACCATGCAGCCCTCAGAGGATGCTGTCTGGGTCCTGGGGGAGCAGAGTAGTCACAGCAGCTTTCCTGGCTCCTCCTGCTGTCGCCCCCTCTAGCCCAGCTGGTCAGTCTGTCTTAAACTTGGTGTGTAGCCCCCACCAAGCTCCACTGATCCTGTTTTACCTCAAGCCAGGACATTGCCTTTCACCTTTCAGTATTTACTATGCTGAGACTTTCAATAAGGCTGAGTTATGTGATAGCTTTGAAATGGAAAAAAAATCCTCTGTCAGAGACAAGGAAGTGGATCCTCAGCTCATGTCCACATGTGAGTTATACTGCACTTGAGTTCAGTCCTGCCTGCGTGAGTGGATGCCACAGGACCTCAGTTTCCACCAATCTGTCACAGTCCCACCAATCTGTCACAGTCCCCTCTCCCCCGTGGTGGGTACACGAAAACCACAGCAGGGCCCTTTCAGTGGCTGGGACTCACATTCCAGGTCAGGTTCTTCTCCAGTGAGGAAACGGATCACAGCCTCCAGCTGGCTGAGCTTCCGGTGGTCTGGATCAATGTCGGTGATGCAGTAGATCCTGGTGGGGAGGGTAGAAGAAGCCCGCAAGGGCAAAGAGAAACCACAGTCAAGCAAATGCTCCTGGAAAATAACTGTAAACAAAAATTCAGCGAGAAAGCTTGGACTGCAAAGATTTTGCCGCCGCTGCATGCCGTGCCCACTCAAAATCTAACAACGTGGCTCTAAATCAAACCCTACCAATAAACCAAGCACCAATTAATCTGACTGCTGTGCTTAGTAGGGCTACTGTTATGTTCTCCAGCATAAGCTCACAATGCAACATAGCGGTCCCAAATCCTTCCAGCAGTTATCAGTATTATATGCTGTGTGAGATGTGTACCTGTGTCTACGTAAACAATAACAATGTGATGAAGAGACCTGAAAAGCAAAGGGTCACCTGCAATGTGAGTAAGACCAGACTGGGAGCAGAAAAAGCAAGAGACAGAGAAACAAAATGTGAGATGAGGAATGATCTTGCCGTATGATAGGGTGGCAACAGAAGCTGTCCCAACGGGACACAGCTGCAGGACCCTCAGGACACAGTTTGGGGAGAAGTTGGAGAATGCGTTACAAATGCTCTGTGTTATAAAAGAAGCCAGCCTACTAATCCTGCTTCCAATTTTGACCATTTCATTGTCAGGACAAAGGAGAGGAAGAGGTTATAAGAGAGAATTACAACTCATAAAGGGGCTGAAAGGAGTGATTTATGAGAGGAGTCTAAGAGAAATGAATATGTAAAGTGTGGTAAGCTGACACCCCAAGTTAGGAGTAGAAGAAGGAGAAGTCACTGCTTGTGTCTCAAATGTGTTGCCAGTGAAACTTGACAGTGTAATGAGAGGTGTGAAGGGCTGCAGGGCTTCTTGAATATAGTTATTTTGGCTTTGATTCAGACTGGGTTCATGTGCCTGAGTGTAACTGAATGTTGGGTTCATGAAAATCCCAAACCTCACAGCAATAAATGGAAAGTGCCATGCTTCACTCTGTTTCACATCCAAACCAAGCAAAACCATAAATTATGCTTGCTGTTGAAACAGGGGTCATAAATAACCTCCACGTTCACTAGAAATTAGGTCTAGCCTCAGTTGAGAAGAATGCCAACCAAAAATAAGCTAGGATTTAAAAAAGCATTTCAATCTCTTGCTAAGCTTACAACAAAATTTCCTGACAGGTCTGACATACTGTAGGTTTTGTAGCACAATTCGGAGCAACATGAGGAGGAACAAAGTAAGTCTGAGCACAGAAGATTGACGATAAATCTCAGGAGATGTTTCTTAGCAGAGGGATGTGCCAGGCCTTGGTGGGATCTCCCAAAGGAAGAGTTGGAACTGGATTGCCTGGAGACGTTCAGGTCTTTCCAGGTACAGCCCCTGAACAACACTGCTTTTCTCTACGCCACAGAGGGTGGTAAACTCAAGCCAAGTTGCTGGGAACTTTGCCAAAGTCTCATGACAAAGTCCTGTGTCGTTGACAGGATTTCCTCCACTTACCATTCATTCGCTAAAGACAAGTCTGGCTGGAGCAGGTCATGCAAACCTGAAACCAGATAATACATGGAATATTCAGATGGGTGGCAGACAGGCAGACACAAGCAGTGAAGGAGAAGTGAAGCAGTGAAGTTCAGAGTAGCTACCTTGTCCCTTAGGACAGCATGTCTCTTCCAGATTAACCTACCTTCTTCCACTGAAGTGTTTCCCAGCAGAATGTATTCCCCATGTCCCCTGGACAGCACAACACCCAGGCTGCAGGCAGGAAGGAAAACAGAGGGCTTGTCAGCAAGGAGAGGTGTAATCCCTAAACATGACACTGCGTTCCCTGCAATTACAACCCTTAAAGACATTAACTCCCTCCACAGCTATTAAAGAAAAGAACATCATCAAAAGAGGATTAAATGAGATCCGATTTCAGCACAAGAGGCTAAGGAACCTGACTGTAGAGCTATGAGGCATTTTTCATGACAATTTTTTTGGCCAGTGTTGTAGGCTCAGGTCAACAATAGCATTTCTCAAATATATGCCAATTTCAAACCATTTCAGCTGGGGGAAAAACACAAAAAGTATTTTTGCTTGATTTCTTATGTGATATTTTATAACTTTTGGTTTGTAACAAAATTTTTTTTAGAGCCGAACACCAGAACATAAAACACGTTCAGTGGAACTGAAAATTGAAGACATGCTTTACCTAAGGTATAGCTTTTGGACCCAGAACTTCAGATAAATCATAATACTCCTTTTGAGTTGACCCCAAACAATATTTTAATGGCATAGGAACAAAGGAGTCAGTTATTCACACTGCTCTACTCATGAATCGTAGCCAGTTTTATGAAGAAAAGGGACCGATTTGCTGTCCCTCATGGCAGGACTTCTGATACACCGTATGGGTGGCACGCGAGTCCTTGCTCACCTGAAGGGTGTGCCACTGATGTCCGTGAAGAAATAATCATTGGTGAGGAAGAGAACTCTTTTCTGGAAGAAGAGCATGAATAAGAGAGTGAGAGACGATCTGACAGACCAAGAGCATAGTGATGATGGGGACCTGGGATATACGTCCCCAAGGCTCAACAAAAGCAGTTGATCATTACCAATACTTCACACCCTGCTAGGGCTGGCTGGAGCCAGGGATGAATGTGCAGTATTCAGCATAGTCAGCAACTTGTGACTTTCAGAATCCAGGCAGCCACTCTGTCTTTCCATCTAGGGCTTCAGTTAAACCTTTCTTTGCTCTTGGGCTCCAGCACAGGCTGCAGGAAAGGGTGAGGGAAAGCAGCCCTACCTTTCGCACCCCCTGAGCCAACGCGCTGGGGCCCTGCTGCTCTTTTGCTGCACAGAGCAGCCTTGATGGCTTTGCACATCATCATCATCATCATCATCCCCAGCAGGAGGGGGGCTCAGTGGGGCAGGTAGGAAGGGGAGGTGGGGTTGGAGGAGAGGCAGGATGGCAAATCTACCCACTGTGTGGGTGGGCAGCCGGGGCCAAGTCTCCCCACTCCTGTGGGAAATACTGAGATTCCTGACTGCTTTCATGCCAAACTGGGACAAAACATTAACGTATTCCAATTTTATTAAAAAAAAAATCAGTAAAAGAAACAATTTACATTTTCAAATTAAACAAAAGTGCTGATTCAAATCCAAGCTGTTTTGATTCACACGAAAATATTTTTTTCAGACTGACATTTCAACTGAAGACATTTCAGATTATTGAAAGCTGCTTCAGAACTTCAGCTGTTTGCCAAACTGGCCTTTTCCTGTAGGAAAGTGTTGATTTCAGTGGAACTCTTTTCCAAAGGAGAAAGGTTTTTGGAAAGTTTCTATCCAACCCTTATGCCAGTATACGAACCCTAATATGTTTAAAATCCCAGCCCTGGTCTGAAAACGAGGTGAGAGGATGTGTGTGGGAGACAGGGAGCGAGCACAGAAAGCTCAGTGTTCCCCAGGGAAAGTTGCGCCTGCTCTAACTTGCTTCAGCCGTAGGGCAGTGGAAGTGGAGCAAGGCACAAAGGGCCAGCCAGCGCCAGCTCCACAGTGTGCCCTGAGTTTGTGACCACAGCGGATGGGCTGATGATGGGGTTTATTGTCAGGTGCGGAGGTGGCAGATGGCTCAACCCCTTCCCTCCCCTCTCTCTGTGTGCGGGGCAATGGTGTACTGCTGAGCAACAGGCTCCAAGTCTTTTGCTGAGCCGAGGTGTTCCAAAAGTGCTGTGATACCCCCAAGGAACAAGGTGGTGGTTTTGGTGACTGTGGGCAAGGTACAAGAGGTATTAAGCGTCCCTTTGCTTGCCAGTCTGATCTGATGGCAGAGGGGGAGTGGCATGGGAAGAAGGAGACCTGAGGGTGTAAGGCCTGCCCCTGGGGGAAAGGCTGTGGTAGAAAATGGCCCAGGGGTGCCACTACTCTCAGATCCTTTCCTTCAGCAGGGCTTGTTCTGCTCATCCTTTGTTCCCCTGACCTGCCCCTCTTCTGCACACACAGCCACTCAGCACTCGTGCCTCATGGGAGGGAGGACAAACCTCTGTTTGAGCAGGAGGAGGGGATGGCTGACCAGCCCTCCCCAAGACAACTGGAGGTATCACCACTTATCCATGGGAAGGAAGAGAAGAGAGGCACCCTTGAGCCAAGCAGGTCTGAGGATGATCAAGCGGGACTTTGCCACAGAGCAAGGGAGAAGTCAAGAACATGGGCTTGTTGGCACAGTGATAGGATGGCTGACTACCAGCACCTGCGGTCTGGGAACATGTTTTCTTCCACTTTTGGTATTGACGCTGTACTAGGCAGCCAGCCTTGGCCAGTGCCATTATCAATGGTTTGCCACAGCTTCTACCCACATCCGTGCTATTTTGCTTTCACAGTCACAACCCTTTTGTACCCTAGCTGCAAGCAAAGGCGTTTTTGCCACTAGATCTAACAACTGCCCCATGTCTTTGGTCCTTATTTTTCCCTCTCTGTCTCATTCTGCTCTCAATGCTTTCCTGAGATCAACCTGGGGAATCAACGTTTATGTGGCTGACAGAATAATTTCTATCCCCTTCACTCAGCCCTTCTCTCTGCTGTCCGAATGCCTCATTCTCTTCGTTTGAAGGCTCTGTCAGCACTTTCTTTGTTTCAATGCTGCTCTGCTTCATCAGCTAACAGTGTACAAGTGGGAATTGCTAAGTTTCACTTCTGGTCCTCACTCCATGTGTATTCCGGTAATAGCAAAACTGTCACACACTAAGAGCCAGTCTCATATTATGCTTCATAACGCTTTCAGAATTGCAGAATAAATCAGATAATATCTCTTACCAAGGCTACTTTTTGTTATCTTTTTTCCCTGAGTAGGGAAGCCGAAAGATGTCCCTAAAACGGTGAACTGCAAAGGTATCTTTGGATAACTCAGAAGAAATCTTATTGAGGGTGCACAGAGAAAGAGGATAAGTTAGCAAAATAAGCAATCTAGACTTACAAAGAATAGATCTTGCTGGAAAACCCTGATTGCTTTTCTGACAGAATAACAAAGGTAATGGATGAAGGGAATAAAGGGCACGCAATGCATCTGGGTTTATATAAAGCAGTGGCAACAGCTTCTCATGAAATTTTATCCTAAAGAATCAGTTAAAGTGGGCTTAAATAAGATGTGGAGTGAGAACCAGCTGCAGTAATGTAAACAAAAAGAAACAGTAAACAACAGGGCATCGAGGGAGAATGATATAATGAGAGGAACAGACTGTGTCTTAGGAGCCCTTATGTACAGTGATCCATAAGACAAAATAAGCCAGCATTCCTCTGCATACTGAGAAGAAGTCCCAACAACCCTAAAAATTAGAAAGACTCGACAAAAAGGAGTGGGATTCATGTGGAAAAATGGCAACTGAACAAAATACTAAAAAACACGGAAAGCAAGGCAGCTGTTCTGGCACAGTTATGACAGGGAGAAAAAATTGAAGGGACAGCAGAAAGGAGATTTGGGGCTCCCTGTTCAGAAATATGCTCATGCAGAGAATAGATGCTCTCTACAGAGCAACAGGGAAACAGTACTCAAATAATTCAGTGAAGCCCTGGTACTTGTGTACCAGAAGTGATACAAGAGACAAAGGGAACTAAAATAATTGCTGAAGTGCTTGCACTGAAAAGTGTGCAAGTATTTCAGATGCAGATGTTGGCAAGGCCCAAGAGAGGAAGGGCAAAGCCACTGACAGGTACCTGATAGTTGCTAACACCAAGAGGAGAGAAAGAGAATTTAGTTACAAGATCTAGCAGTACAACCATTCAGAGGAAACAGAGGGGTGTCTTCATTAGGAAATGGCACCATTTCAGCAGTGGCTGTGAGCAGTCGGTTTATTGGAATTCGTGCTGACTGTGGCTTAGCATGGGAGCAGTTCAGCCAGCCTGATCACTGAAAAAAACGCTCTCTATAAAAGATGGAAAATTTTCCTGAAATATGGAAGACTTCTGGGCAGTGTAACTTGCCGGACTCTGGAATACTTCTGAACAGGAAATGATGAAAGCCAAAATCTTCAGGAGAGTTAAATAAAAACCTGAATGAAAAAGTACCAGTGAATGTAAATGTACAAGACAATTTTTCACTGATTCCAAGGGAGGATGTATAACCCTACATTAGAGCTGGTAGGGAACGTTCAAAAGTCTCCATTTCACTAGAACTTTTCATAAAACATCTGTAAATATTTGCGTAGAAATTTAATCCTGGACCTGGATGAAGGAAATCGCAACCTGACAGAGTGAGGGACAAAGTTTTCATGAGTGTTTTTGGGTAGGGAAAGGGAGTTGCAAAATAGCTTCCAAAACTCTTTCTGTCTAGGTCAGCTCAGCATAGTCTTTCCCTGTTCTAAACTCTTGAAGATCTCCAGTTCATTTCACAGCCCTATAAACAATGAACAACATGGGTTTGGGCTTTGCCTGGACGAAGCAGGGAGCTGTGAGGCATTTCCAATGCCTCTGTAAGAGCAGAGTGTTGGTAGGTATAAAGAGCACTTCTACTGACGCTCTGTTGTATGTCTTCAGTGCACGTGTTATGTATGAGGTGAAACAATAAAATCCTCACACTCAGAAACGCTGAGCATTAAAACCACATCCTTCATGGTTCTTCAGCATCCATTTCCCACCCCCTCTCTCTCGTGGCCTGAACAGAAGGATAATTTCTTACCCCTTTATCCACAGGGACCTTCACATCCATAGAGAGGTAGCCTGTTTCCCCATTGATCATAGCAGTTCTCAGCTGCAGAGGTGAACAAGATGAGTATTAGTGTCTCCAGGCAGGGCAGGACAGGAATTAGTAGACCCACTTGTCATTAACAAACAGGGGCTGGCAGAAAATGGTGTCTGGGTTCCCCCACCCACCCCCTCCAGCTTCTTCTTGCTTCTTTTAAACTGAGAACCTGTTCTTACTGGTCAGGGTCCTTGTTCAGTCAGGCTGATAAGTGACACGGAATAATAACAGCTTATGCTGAAAGCTTGTTGATATGTCTTTTTAGTGAAAGGAAAGGATCTGGAAGCTATGAAATTGCCAGTCCAAGTTTCAGACTTCACTGTTTGGCAGCCAAAAAGTCATTAGCAGAGCGCTTTGAGAGCCTGGAAGAGGAGACACCTGAGAAACCCACTAACTCCCCCAGACTGGTTCCAAAAATCTTGGACATTTTTAGAACTGATTTATAAATTATAGGCTGTATTCAGCACCACTTCTGAGGTGCAGCAAAGCAGCTGTTTAACACAGCAAAGCAAGAGTGTATGATAACAGTGTAGGCAGTGAGAAGACCACTTTATTCAATCCAGGTTCCAAAGGCAAAATCTAATTTTCACAGTGACTCCCAGCCTCTTGCAGGAAAGAGCCAGGGAATTTTTCCACAAGTGCAGAGGCTTTAGCTTTATATCCAGCCTGCCAGAGCATATCAGCCTATTGCTTCAGCCTGGACAGAAAAAAAAGGTGGGAAGTAACTTATTCATTTGCAGAAATTGCTTCCTTACTTCCAGAGACAGGCCTCTATTCAGGTGCTGGCCAGTCTCAACTGCATCTGTGTTACAAGGCCACAGTTCTGTTTATTATGGCTGTTTGATGTGGGTTATTTACAGACCTAGAATAAAAACCTTGCGTTTCCCAAGGCTCATGTCTTGGAAATCAAAACACTAACTGGTACTATTACTCCTTTTTGGCTAAGAGCGTTCGACCTCCTGCCAGAGCTACAGCATACATTCTGTTCTGGTCTGAGAGCCTGCAGCATTTTATATGGGTTTAGTTCAGATACTGTTGCTTCAGCCGTATCTTCTTGAACGTCAGGCATCTCTTGTTGCCCCATAAGGCAGTGGAGAAGTAAATCAGTAGATATCTGAGATCTCTTTGGATCTCCTCGGCTCCAGTTAGTCCGCAGGCAGGCCACTTGTCCTGTGCCCAGCCCCCAGGTGACAGTGACTGTAGGTTGGTGTCACAGTCCAGGTTGGCTGCTTCTTCCTCAATAGCTTTTCCTGCATTGAGAAGTCAATTACAGTCCTGGTGTCTGGGAGCCCCCATAATGCTCAGTCCTTTTTAGGCAGAACACATCTGGCAACAGCTGGCCTCCATTTTGGATGTTTGGGTGGTTTGGTGCATGCTCAAGTGCTCCTTCTGACACCCCAGAGAGCAAATTCTCCTGCTCCAGGGCAACGAGCCTGTGCCGTCCCCATCACCTGCTGCTGACTCCCTTTCTGCTTGTGTAGTTTCAAACCAACACAGACATACAGTTTACCTGAGCGGTCTCACAACATCTAGGTGTTTTGCAACTCACTTTCAACATCCTTGCAGGCTAATTTCTTCTTCAGTGACTCTGTCAAGGCTGAAGAAAATCTGTTTGGGTGACAGCTCCTCAACTGCTGGGAAGGATCCCTCAACCCTTCCCTTTTCCCCTCACACTGAGAATATCCCTGTGTTGCTTTACAAGCAAACCCAAACTTCCTTGCTTCCCAGCAGCAGATAGTACTAATGGTCTTTTCCAGACAGCGCCATCTTCCCTCCCCTAGATTTCTTCTTAGCAACTGGCTGTATTACACATCATTAACACTTGGGCATATTTTTCCAGTCTGAATTTGCTGCTTATCAGTGTTGCTGAGATTACACTGCAACTGATGTTGAGTCTGTCATTGATCTAATACCATAGCTGCAAATCCGAGTGTTGAAATGTTGGCAGCTTTCTGCTGCAGTGGGTGTATCTTGAGAGTCTCTAGACTTGCTGAAGTCACACTGCAGATATCGTTCGCGTCACTGAATGTCTCTGTACCCTTGGTGACTGCAATCTTTCTTTCTTCTGGAAGGTGCAGTACAGGAACACAAAGTGGCTTTGTTTTTCATGCCTCTTTTGACACTTTTTTCCCACTGGATAATTTTACAGGCAGAAGCCTCACACTTTGCATCATATTTGCGTTCAGGTATCAGTGTTGTTTGGCCACACAGGAAGCTGCCAGCCAAATGAATATGGTAGCAAAGCAAAGTCCTCTCATTTCCTGGATTTATTTATTTATTTATTTTGTAAAAGTGAACTGGGTAAAAAGGAGCATCTCTAAAAGTGGCTTCAATGAGAGATAAAACTACAATGGCAGCAGAGCTCCTACAAGACATCAGCAAACGCACACAAAGCCATTGGCAACCTGCATCGTCGTTGTTCCATTGCATTTAAAGCCTCCTATTGGTGTCTTGCTTTCCACGTTTTGCACCCAGTCCCGTTGTGTTTCCTTTCTCAATTTGCCACTCTTCCACCTCCCAAGTTCCTTTGGTGTGGCCCTTTGTAGTTGCCCTGCACCAGTGACAGTAGCTACTTTGATCCTCTTGCTGGGTAGTTCATTTGTCCTACCTGTTTAAGTGGATATCTTTAGCATCAGATCCGTTTATCTCAGCAGTCTCCCCTGTAATCCAGAAGCATGTGTCCCACAGCTAATTCTATCTTACTCCAAATTCAATTCTTATCTTAGTAACTTAAGTATCTACTCTCTCCTAATTCTTCTGAGTAAAAGAAAACCAGCCACAGAGGAACCTCTACCTGCTCATTATATCTAGGTTCCTAGATGTGCAACACAGCAATGTACAGCTGTTAAGGTGCATGCTGTTTCTTGTTTATAACTTCTTAATAATTTTGCTCTAAAGACAGTAGAAAAGGTATTTTCGAATCTTTTATCTCTGATCAGCTATTGCTTTCAGTGCCTCCGCACCTGTGCAATAAAGTGCTTTCTGGAAATTTGTCTTTTCCCAAGTGTCTACGTCCCTTATCTTCTTTGTCCTGACTGCAAGCTTTACTCTCTTTTTGAATGCACTTTCTTCCTTGTTGCAGATCTCATTAGTTGAGTGGCTTCAGCTGTGTCTCACATACTACATGTGTGAGTAACATCGTGGACACTGCCATACTAAGCTATCTTGGCTTTGTATTAAAGCAGCATTTGGGCCATGTACACACAGACTGGCTCCCTGGAGCACCCTCCAAAGTGCTTCCTTCCTCCTGCCATCATTCTCCCTCCCTGTTCCATGAAAAGGAAAACTTATGTTGGGAAGGAAAACAAGGACTTTGTAGGGGAGCATAATTCTTGTCCTCTTGTAGATGACCAGCCTGTCTTAGTCAGGACCACTCAGGCACAGAAAGAAACAGGAGTGCTTGATGCCTGCAGCTCCCCTGCCCCTTCCACATAAGCACACAAAGTAAAAGAAAGAAGGACCTACAAAAAAAAAAAGGCTAAATTCACTTTCTGATACTCACTATTTCATCCTGGTCTTCCCATTCCACTTCTGAGAGATCTACGCTGTTGTAGTTTGGCTTAGGCTTCAGCTTCTTTCCTTCTTTATACTGGTGTTTATTTAAAAAAAAAAAAAGATAAATACCCAAGTAAGCAGCTAGATAACTAAACTAACCCTTTAAGAACTGATATCTAATTGCAAAAATAAGTGTGTCTCATTTATTGTCTGACTGGGAAGGCAGCCTTTGGGTGCAAGTGCCTTCTCAGTCCCATGCCACGTAATTCTTTATGCAGGCAGTGTGGGGCTAGGACAGTTCAAGTGAGAAAGGCTGATCCAGTTGCCAGAGACAGGCAGCAACACAGGTAAACTTGCAGGTAAAGGCTAGGAGTCTCCTTTGTGAGAATATTTTTCTAAATAGTTGAGTACAATACACTTGCCTCTAGGAAATCAGTTTTTTCCCACAGCTAAGAGTGTAATCCCATTAACGCTATAATACCAGCAAGAGATCTTTTCTGATGGGAATTAGGCTTTGACTCCACCGACAGAAAGGTAGGCTTTTCACCTAGGACTAACTGGTGTGAGAGGGCTATTTTCCTGTAATCTTCCAGGTGAAGGAAAAGGTGTGAAGCAGACTAAGAGGGGCCAAAGCAGGTGGAAGATAAAGCTGTGCCCTTGCCTAGCTTTGCCTTGCCCCATTCCTGGAAACACAGTGTGTCCCATCTTTTCACCTAGTGAAGTAACTGCCTGTGCCTGTGGTCTCCCTGAGCAAAGCTACCCTTTTGAAGACAGCTGCTGTGAAGCCTTGTGGTGGCACCTTCTCTTGCTGGTAGCCACACTAACACTTATAGCTGTGCGCAGGTGGACTTGTGCCGACAGACGTGTGTATGAAATAGAAAATCATTGTGTGCCTGGGTATCTGTGTAACGAGGCCAGCTGTATTTTTGCAGATAAATGCGTGGTCTGGAGCTTCAGGTGGCACCGTGAGGGAGAAGCGTTGTCCTTGCGGCCACTCCCTCAAGTCCCAGAAGGTCTTTGCAGCCTACTGGTCTCTAAATTGTCTCTGACTTTCCTTGTTACTAAGATTTGTGGTACTGGATCCTTCTAACCTCAGACTCCCCAGATGTCCAACACTACGGCTGTTGGGGAGCTATTACTGGGGTGCTACTGGTGCTGAATCTTCCTGTAGGAGGTACACCTGAGCGATGGGAATTGATTCTTTAGCCCAGCAGTAAAACCTTTCATGGACGCAGATACGCATGCACTTGTATTTGCACAGCAAGTGCACGCAAATACAGAGCCCTCACATGCGCTTTTATGGAGAACAGACAGGCAGGGTGCCTTACGCTTCATACCCGTTTGTACATATAATACATGTATGTATTGGATTTCTCTGGGTTTCCCTCACGCTCCTGGGTGCCTATATATCAGACCCTGGTAGCTTTCAGAGCTCAATAAAACATGAGAAATCAGGAGCATCCCTGAAAGCCACTGTTTCCAAGTAAGCAAAGGTTCCCAGTTTCACAGCTATACATACCAAAGGACGGAGGTCTGGGTGTGAAAGGATGTAGCCGTTGTTGGTGTTCAGAAAGGCGTAGCCATGGACACCCAGCTGGAGAAAGAAGCATTAGAATAATTAGGGACTCTTTGTCAGGAAATCTAGTGATAGGACAAGGGGTAATGGTTTTAAATTGGAAGAGGGGAGATTTAGATTAGATATTAGGAAGAAGTTCTTTACTGTGAGGGTGGTGAGGCACTGGAACAGGTTACCCAGGGAAGCTGTGGAGGCCCTATCCCTGGAAGTGTTTAAGGCCAGGCTGGATGGGGCTTTGAGCAACCTGCTCTAGTGAGAGGTGTCCCTGCCCATGGCAGGGGGGTTGGAACTTGATGATCTTTAAGGTCCCTTCCAACTCTAACCGTTCTATGATTCTATGAATTAGTGCTTTAACTAGAAACACTGCTATGTAATGGGTGCCACTAATACCGCGGCACCGCCAGTATTCAGAAATATTTTCCTTTTAAAGGTATTGACCAGCATAAAACAGTGTTCATGGCAAACCATTTATCTCCGGATCTCTGGCTGCTCTGTTTGAGCAGGCTGACTACGCTTGGATGTACAAAAAGATGGGCAGGTAGTTGATTTGTGCACACATTCAGAAAAAGACGCCCTCCTAGAGCCTGATTGTCCTCATGGACAATTACTACCCAGAGGCAGAATAAACCCTCCACAGCAGGCACAGCAGTGCCGCACGTTAAATGGGCGACCACGGGGAACGTCGCAAACAGTACAGAAAGAGTGGTGCCGGGTCTGTGTGCCCATCACTACATACACACAGCAGTGACCGAACAAGTGAGTGTGAATCTCCCAGATGGCTTCCCTGGAAACCTGGTCTGTCTTCAGAGGGGCTCTGCATTGTGTTTCAGTTTTGGCAAGACCAGACCTAGCCAAGGCGAATTGTACAGGCCTGTAGTCTTAAAATGCTTTTTAAGGAATAGCGTAATCTAACAAGAGCAGACACTGGCTGACCTGATCTGCAAGAGATTTCTGAGAACAATTACTCAGATCAAGCCCATGTATAATACAAATTCCAGCTAAACCTCGAGCTGCTAAAAACCTGCTGATAGCCTGTGCTTGCCAAAACAAGAGGTGTCTCAAGGAAAACAAGAATGGCTAAGGTTTCTATCTTCAAAAAAAGTGTTACAATTCTATATTCCTACAGAGACAATGCCAGAGGAACAACATTAGGGAAGTGGGGAGGTAAGTAATTTATAATCCGTCCATGCCTTTTTGGAGGGAATGAATTCTGTATTTCACACATCTCTGATCAAAACTTTGGACTCTTCTCTATGTGAAACAGCTATGCAAAGCACACTGAGCTCAGCTCAGTGTGGCAAGAATGAAACCAAGACATTGGATCAGGACTAGAGCAAACTTCCTTGTTGGCCTCTTAAAGCTGAAATTTCCCAGCCCAGTAAGTGTGGTCATAAATGTATGAGCTCTCAAGGGCTGTAGCTCTGGAACTGGTCCTTTGTAACCCACGTGCCAGGGGATTCAGGTTGAGAATCTTAGGTTTCCAAACTGGTCTGTGGTTGGAAGAGCTTCTGGGAAGTTGTGTCCTGCCTCTGAAGTAAAGAAATCCTTCAAATAATTTTCCCTGCTTCCCTGGCTCTGCTTGGAGGAAAGAACAGTGTCCCTCCTTGGCCCAGAAGAAGGATTATTGTGACACACGGCCTTTGAGTGACATGGAGGAAAATGAAAAGTACTAGTCTTACAGAGAAAAGAAACATGTATAAAAATTGAAGCTCCTAAACAAGGTTGCCCCAGATCCAAACCAGGTAGCCTTTGCATGCTGTGTGCACGCACCCCAACACTTGTAGTTCCTGGGTTGCCTGAAGGAACATTTCTTACAGCTGCAGGTTTATGCTCTGCCTTGCATCCATGTCTGGAAGCGCCACACAAATTCATAGCTTCTGACAGCACTTTCAGTCCTGTGAGTATTCAGCAATCAGATTTTGGACAACTGCCTAACTGGTAGTATTTTTCTGATAGTTATTTAAGAGAAACTGAAAACTTGAAATGATGGCTCAAATTGCCTGAGTTCATGGTGATCCTCAGATGTGCTTGCGGTCTCCTGGTGTGCAGGCTGAACAAAAGGTCACTGCACAGAATTTACAACAGAAACCAAACTAAACAGTGCATCTCTGAGGGGGTTCCTATGGATGAATATATTTTTTTAGATATATTGAACATAAATAAAAAGTCGTTGGACTAGCAATTCTGGAGAGCAAATACTTTATCTAGGTACAGCATAAACAAGTGAGAGACAACTTCCTATACACTGTCCTGCCAAGAAATCTTCATGCTCATCTGGAGAAAGGAACCTCTAGATATGATAGAAAAGTTGGCTCTCCGTAGTCCATTCAGTCCTCAGTTTTTCTGCTAAGAATATGGACAGTGAAATTAGGTGTTGGTTTTTTTTTTTTTGCAAGCTGGAACAGCAGCTTTTGTCCACTGGGAAATGGATATAAAAATTTAATTAATCTGAGATAGGCTGTCAGATCCGTATCATCTCTGGGGGATCTAGGTTGGTGACCATCAAGATGCAAAGGCTCCATGACCTGTTTCCAAGCTACTGGATCATCCAGTCCTTGTGTTTCTGAAGCAGCCTAAGAGCTTCTAGTAGTGAATGATTTCCCACACGCTATATAGAAACCACACATCACCACATCCAACATCTCTTCCTTTAGGCTCATAGTTCTTTCTACAGGCAGAGAAATGATTTTTCAGTCATGCCCATGGAAGAAGGACTAATGACTTTGCTGTCCAAAATGACAAATCGCATTATCTCAGTCTTACCTTATACCGTGGAGCAAGTTTTAACAGCTCCCTTAGTGGTACATCAGAGCCCACCACACCCAGGAGAATGCCATGAGATCTCTTAAAAACAAAGGAGAATCCATTTTCAGAAGCAAAACCTGGGTAGTTTTCTTTCTGAATACACGTTATTGCCTTCCTACTAGTCTCTCACATATTCTTCAATATGTTCCTTCAAACCCAACCAACATATCTCAAAAAGTCTGAAGAGTTTTCTCCAGTGTCTCTGGAGAGAATTATTTTTACCCAATAATAGCCAGTATTTTTCACTATGATTCAGAAATAACATAAAATCACTGAAAGCAAGTTTTGAGGACAAAACCCTGCATTCCGTATGTGTAACAATAAGGACGAGGCAATCATACAAAACAACATGCATGACCGATAACTTGGGTCAACTAAACCAGCCAGATACAAAATTGTTGAACTGGGAAAAAGGAATGCTGGAAATCCCCACAAAATTGGGAACTAGTTGTTTTACTAAGCATCTGGGGAGCACAATGGAAAAACGATACACTTGCAGCACTGTGTTAAGGCTGACAATTGTTTGTAGAACCTGGATGAAGAGTTTATCCCTTGTACACCAATGGTAAGGAACCATCCACCATTTTAAAAGGATGCTGAGAAACTACAAGCGGTATGGAATAGAGTGTATAAAGGGCTTCAAAACCCAGAGGAAATGCCCTTATCAAAGATACCTAAATTGTTCAACCTTTTTATCTTATCAAAAGATAGACAGGTTTGACTTTATTGCAGTGTAGAAGATGGTTCCCAGGAAAAGACACCAAAGGGTACAGGCTTTTTAATCTAGCAGAGAAAGCCACGTATGACAGGAGGATGAGGTCAGACAAATTGAAAGTGGAATTTAGACACCAGTTTTTAATGGAGAGTGAGAAACCACAATGGAGAGCTTGGAGATGGATGCCTTTCTTCAAATAACACTTTTGCCAAACGCTTATTTGGCTTATGAAGGATCATCTCTATGAAATATAAAGGTCTGCAATAAAATGGACAGACTAGACAAGGTAATGATCTCTTCCAGCCTGAAACTTTATGGGTCTGTGAATTAGGCTCTGTTTGAAAATGGAAGGGGTAAAACAGGGAGGAGTGTCATATTTAAGGGGCATTTTGAAGAAATAGCATTCAGAGGAAATGACTATCATTTTGTCAGTTAAATTATCAGCCGCCTATCCTGCCAGAGGTCTACCGCAGTCCCTAATGGCTGGCTCTTCTTTCAGAGACCCATTGGCTTTAAAACCCTGCAAAGGTCCACTGAGTCATTTCACCTTTGCTTGCTGGAAGGAGACCAAAGCCCGCATTGCACTCACCGTCTCGTTCTTTTTGCTGAAGACTGGCATAGCCACTGTTGTCATGAGCAACAGACTTTGAGCCTGAGATGCAAAGAGCTGCCACAGAACAATGATCTGTGTGTTAGCAAATGCAATACCACAGATAACCCGAACGAAAGGCACTGGAATTCCCAAGGACCCCAGATGTTGATTACAATTAGCCACCTCCTTGCCTCCCACATCCCTCTAAAAACAGATGGCAGCACTTGTCAATACTCTGTATCCAAGAGGATCGTAGGATGGATGCTTGCTCGTGTGGGGTGATGAGGATGGGATGAAAGCCAGTGAAATGTGTTGAAGCAGGAGAAATTAAAGAGCTGTTTTAATGAAGAGACAGGAACCTGTAGAAGTGGTGGCACAATTTATACCCACCACGCATTGTGAGTGTAGACATGAGCACTTATGCAACAAGCGTAAAAACCACCAACACAAGGAGCACAGAATAGAGAAAAGCAACACAAATATGAGCAAAATAACAAACGAGATATCATCTATATTGCAAACACATGGATACCACAAATGAGAAACACCACAGGCAAATATTTAAAAGGCACAAATACACACAGAGCCTGCTTATATATACTTGTTACTCAAGCACCTAAGCTTAGGAAAAACAGAGACAAAATCATAATCCAAACAGATACAACATGGTGAGCTATCTCTACAAGGGGTACGTGTACGTGCACATGTAATGGAGTAACAGATGCTCCCAGTACTGCAGAAGAGAGATGCTCTAAAAATACTCAGAAAAGGAGGTAAAACAGGCAAGACACATGCAAAGGAGTCTCGCAAACATGCCTAGCTATAAAGAGGACCTAATTCCTTGATGCCAGTATCCCCCTTCCACCTCTCATTTGGTCGCGTCAAGAAATGAGCTCCTGTCTCCATTACTGTGCGTGCTAGGAGCCATGATGGAGCCAGTCAATAATCTGTGCCATTTCTCAACAGGTATTTGAGCCTGGTATCTTGAGTTACTGGTCTGGATGATTCTGTGTGGAAACTTCCCGTTCACAGCAACACTCACACCAACACCCAGCAAGTAAACTTCTCCAGCACTTACTGGAAATATAGGAAAAGAGACCTGTTGAACTAAGCTACAGCACAACACAGACACCCCTACCTACTCTGAACCAACAGCACAGCTCTCCAGTACATCTGGCATTTCCTCTCCTCTTTTTGCCAGTGTAAGAGGGCTGCTTCAGTTCTGCAGCGCTCCCCCACCCCCTCCAGATGTACAGGCCAGCTGTGGCTGTGAGCACTGACACACCAACTGGCACAAGGGAAACGGCACGCTCACGAAACACAGGGGTACAGTTACCTCCTCGGACTGTGGCAGCTAGTGAGAGACACGGATGAACAGGTAAATGAATACACAAATGGAGGAATGAATCAAAGATGGGAGAGGCTGGGGCAGAGGAAGCGAATGGCAAGCCAAGCCAAGAGGTAAGAAGAGAAATGCAGCAAAAACAGTGCAACAAACAAATCCCTGTGGCTGCCTTGGGGAACGTGATGCCATACACCAGTGCCAGGGATGGCATGCCTGCTATTAGAATAACCTTGTTGGGTAGCTAGTAGCATTTCTGGAGGTTTTGCTTAGCACACTCAAGCACCATGTGCCCAGCTTTCACTTGGCACAGCTCTTCCACCAGAAGATATCCCCACGTCACCCTCACAGAGCTACAGTGACACAGTTGCAGCCTCAATGGTCAGCCACAGCACAGAGGTGAGGGACAGTCTCTTCCTATGAGACTATAGCACCTATGCACCATGGTGGTGCAAGCCTGGCTGACGGGGAGGTTTTTCTTAGGGTTTGTGTGGTCTTGACTCTGAACACAGCATCAAGCACCACCATGTGTGACCTGGACTTCCATGTTTCCTGCTACAAAGCTAAGCTCGGTAGTTTCATTCCAGCTCACAGGGTTCAGGTTTCTCACCGTCGATCTTAAACCTGAAAACTGGGTTCTCCCCAGGGCTGTGGCAGATACTCTAAAGCTACTGCTGGCCAAACCTGGGCTAATAACATCAGTTCCACAATGGGATTGTGTATGGAAACATTCTCAATGTTCCTAGAAGACTTTTTTTCCACTCAGATATTATAAACGGTTCCAAGACCTCAGGTTTGTTTCTGGAAGAGGGGAATCTCACTTCTGGTCAGCTCTGTCACACTTACGCAGACACTTCTCTGGGGTGAAGAGTCCACCCTAGGAAAAAACTTTATCTCCCTGAAAGCAGAGTGCCTCAAAAGAAGAACTGTAACTTTCAGCAATGTAGAAAGGCGTGGAGATGAGGACTGAGGAACATTTATTTAGGGAAGTGCAGGCCAAGGCTCCTTCAGTGGCAGTCTACTACTTTGTCTTTCCTTTCACTCCTTTGAATTTCAAAGGTGCCTTGGCAACTCAACACCTGCACCTGCTCGTGGTCCAAACGTCTTAAGTCTTCCCATAGGGCAGGTCTGAGATGAAGCAAGGGGTGTTGGGAGTGCTGACTGGTCCTTTGCGATGTCCTTTACCCACAGGGCTAAGCACAGGGCCACTGCGGTGATGTTAGGTCTTGCTAGCCCATGGAACAAAATAGTGAGCCTGCTTCCCAAACGGAGATCAGTATCTTTGAGTGGCAAGCAGCATGCAGTCAGCTACTGGGCTGGAGGAGATAAATCTTTGTGACCTGTATCCTGAGCTGTAACTAATTTTTCCTGTGAATAATCCTTTAGAAGGTAACCTGCTTTCACAGAAGCACTACTTAAGTCATGCTGTGCCTGTGTGATTAGTCCTGGGCTCCTGGGTCACTGCAGATTCAGACCTGAGTCTGCATACACATCTCAACTCCAGGAGTGAGCAGAAAAGAAATATTGTCTGTCTCAGCAGAGCCAGAGACCAGCAATTTCTATCAATCAAGCAACCGTTGGTTTTAAATAAATTTCAGGACTTAATTTAGATTCTGTTATACATAAGATATTTAGATGGGAAGCTGGGATAAGTTATATACCTAACCTACGAGGTGGGCATCTAACACCTTTGCTAGTTTGGCCCATAGGCCCTGCTCTTTGCTGACTAAAGACTTGTGCGGTGGGTCCTTACCGCACTGTCCATGTAGGCTTCAGTCCAAATAATGTCATGGTCGTGGTTGATGACCATGGGACGGCTGAGCACATGCAGGTACTCCATCACGTTCTCCTGGACGTCTGCCAGCGTGGAGATCTGAGTGTAGTAGCCTTCATGGAGAAATAGAGGTGTGAGTCACTCTTCTAATGTGTCTTTGATATCTTTAAATGAGCGCCAGTGCAAAGCTAGAAAACTGGGTGCAAAAGATTGTATCTAAGTTACCTATTTTCAGAACTTCCTCACCCCAGACCCATAACAGTCTAACGCTACAACAAGGAGTACAGGGGAAGAGTGTCTTTGAGTTATCAAAAGGTCCTCTAAACTAACTGCTTGACCAGTTAGAAATGCTAACACAGTGTAACGTTACGAGGACTCTCATCCTGCTTCTCACCAGATGGATCTGATTGGTTGTACTTCGTACAGCACAGAGTATCTCAGGTAGATGGAAAAATTTTGTTAGCAGTAGGAAAACACTGCCATGTGAAAGGGTTTATGATCTGATAAGCTTTGTGATGTGGCAACAGATTTAGTGTGCTTGGGAACAAGGACTGCAAGAGCTATACAACTTGTCAAAACAGAAGAACCAAAAATCAGTGAACCTTCTGCAGAGTTCCAGTCTGGTAAGTGAGAATTCAAGTGCAAAGAGCCTATTTTTGTTCTCTGTTTGGTAATTCAGGAGAATCCATTCTCACATTTTATGGCGAACCAAGAGCAGCACCATGAATTCCCTGTCACTAATCTTACGGCTGAATAACCAACCTGAAATCCAGGATGTTTTTTAATCTAACAAAAAAACGTTAAAATGCCACAAGTGATTCATAGTGCTAACAGATGAATGTCTGAGCCTTGAACGTCCCCAGCTCAGGCCAGCAATTCTTGTCTGTCGATTATTTCCAGTAGCAAATGCACCCATGTGTTTCATAGTCTGCAGAAGCCACTGCTCACACAGGAAGAGAGTCAATATACCTTGCTACTCAGCCCCCAACATCAGTCTTGCCTTCTTTTCCCTTTTTAAGCAGGATACTGATGTGGCGAGCATTGCTGACTGTCTCCAGACATGCTGAGGCCAAGTCATGTCCGAACAGGGAAGGCTTTCCCCCCCTTCCCCTCACCCTTGTGGACTCTGGTAGGGATAACTGAACTTTTTAACTGGCCCCAAATGCATAGAGGTGACTCACCTACTCTGAAAGGATTTTCCCATTCATGCCATTTAATGCCAGCTACCGAGAATATTGGTTTTAGGGCAGGATTAACAAACTATTCTGGTACCTCGGTGAAACCACTGGCGCACAAAGAATTTGGCCAGGATGTAGGGGTTAACCTGCAGACCTTGTGAAAAAAAGCTGCAAAGTCTTTACAGAAGAGATGTTCGTTTTGCATCTCAGCCAAAAGATGTCAGGCTTTCTGACAGAGTTTTAGACAGATTGTCAAAAGCCAGCAACTGGGACACAATAAGCACAGGGACTTAGGTGGACTACAGCCAGCGCAAATCTTGGTCATAGTGTCCCTTGGCACCGTGACAGGAAAAATGTGGTGGCTCAGCACGGAGGACTTGTGTTAGTTGGACACGAACACGCTTCACGTGGACTAACAGGGTCTGCTTTTTCCTTAGGTCATCTGCCAGCTGAGGGCTCGTGGGCCCCAGCTGTCATGGGGAAGCCTTAGAGGGCTCCAGGGCCCCGTGGCTGCAGCCCACGCGTGACGTGTGTGACAGCGGTTGGGGGACCATTCCCACAGAGCACCTTTGTTGTTGCAGGCGATCCATTTCACGTTGGGGGCAAAAGTGACCTCCCGTCCAATGAGGTAAGTGAAAACCCGGACCTGGGAACAAGAACGCAGAGACAGAAGAATTAGGCTGTAGTGCGCTACCAAATCCAAATGGCTGAGATTTGGCATCCTGCTGTACACTGCTGTGAATGCCTGTTTGCAGTGCAAAGCAATAGCTCTGCCTTCACACAGAGACAGGAGCCTCTTGCTCCATTTGTTTCGCATTTTGTGGGCTGGAACTTCATTTCCAATTACAATAAGCTCAGAAAGCCAAGTAGCACCCGGGATCATCTGAATAACAAGGCAGAAGTGCAAATTCTATTTGATTTTATGATAGCGGCTCTGCCAGGCACTCGGCAACCACATGCAGGGAGGTTTATAGCTCACAGGAATCCTTTACCCAGGGGAACAGCCGGCCGCATGAATCATTTAGAGAAAGCTTCACCATTTCTCTTGTGTTTGACCAACAACAAAAGAGCCAATCCTGAAATAAACTACTTTAACAGCCCCATGCTCTGGCCTCTCAGTAGGCTTCGTTTCTCCCTTTGTGCATTGCTGCTGGCTGGGATGAGGTAAACAAATAAATCAGGAGGGTTTAGGATGAGCTGTGGTCTAATTCCACTTTCACAGTCTGCTCTTGCTAGTACAAGCCTGTAATCACAGACCTCAAAGTAAAGAGGGCTAGAAGGCACCTACAGAGGTTGCCTGGACCGTTCCCCCGCCCACCATAAGAACTGGTAATAGCCAAACCTTTTCCCAGACAGGACCAATTATAAACAGTTCTGGATGGGAATAAAATCCTTTACATAAGTGTTTTTTTTTAAATTTTAAAATACTCAGCTCATCTCATCAGAATGTTTTGATTGCCCACACCTTTGAAAAATGAGATGCATGAAAAAAACCACCCCCAAACTGCACTGACCTACAGATATCCATATGTGACCCTCTAAATTAATCACCGCAGCAGGCTCCTGCCCGGCTGCTTTGTTTTGTGTTTACAGCAGGATGCGTCTGGGCATTGGAGTATGTGAATGCTCTGCTCTGCCCGTCGTCCTGGCTCACGCTCTTCTATTCCTACCGTGGCAGGAGAGCAGCTTTCCTGCCCTTTCTGTTTATCACTTCCCAGACAAACCTTTCGATCTGGCCAGTTGTATTTTTCGAACACAGCTTCGTAATCCTCCACTGCTCCGTCTGTGATCAGCATGATGGCTTGGTTACACAAGCCTCCTTGACCGGCGTCTCTGAACTACAAACAGAGAGGAAGAGCAGTAGTTATCTCAGCACAGGCCATTTCTGTGTAATTGCAGCGTATTTATTCATGATGGGCCAGATCCCAACTTCCTCTTGCAAACCTAACGCTGTGCTCAGAAAGAGCTCTGCTTAAATAAGAACTGCGTGTATATATGCTGCATGTAAATTTTTTTTTTATTCATACAGCCCTTCCTAGCACACGCGGACACAGGAGGCTTTACAGAAGTAAAATAATAAGGAGAAAATAAGCCCTGTGGAGGAAGGGTGTGATTCCCTGCTGCCTCACATCTTGCACAGTCGCATTCGTTTGTGCAAAACAACTATAGACTGACCATAAACACTGCAATTCTGGTTTGACAGCAATAACTGTCACTTTTTATGGAAGAAAATGTGAAAGGAGGGGGAAAATCAGACTCATTATTTCAGGGTAAATCCATCAATCTGCCAAAAAAGTAGCAGAGAAAGGCAGGAGCACATGAAAAAAAGAAGGCTACTGCCATCAGAGCTGAAATAGGTTATGAACGTGCCAGATAGAAAGGCCATACACTGTAATGACAGATGCCCTGTTAGCTGTGCATAAGTGATATTTTTAAGGCAGAGTGGAAGTACGCTGTGATGTCGATGTGCTCCCAAGGACACGTGGAGAGGTGTTGAGCGGGTGGGCTCTTGGAGGCAAGCCAGACCCTGCCCATTCAGCCAGGAAGACCAGCCTTCCATCTAGTGCTCCTCCATGCAGAGCTGTTTGCCACCCGTGCCCTCAGGTCCTCTACGGAACCACACGCCTTACGCAGCACCAACAGGGGTGTTGAATTAGCAGTCACCAGAGGAGGAACGAGCAGCTATTTTTGTTGTGGCTCCTAGCTCAGTGTCAGGATGCACTTCTCCTTGCGCAGCATCTCACCGCTTCCACTCTCTGAGCGAGGA
The DNA here is from genome assembly GCA_013398295.1 of Chionis minor. Classification (NCBI taxonomy): domain Eukaryota; kingdom Metazoa; phylum Chordata; class Aves; order Charadriiformes; family Chionidae; genus Chionis; species Chionis minor. The sequence continues at coordinate 112,307 of VZSF01008599.1, forward strand.
AAATGGCAATCAACAAAGGAGGGTACAGAAACTGATGTGGAGTAAAAAAAAAATACATGGAAAGAGGAAGATATGACAACTCTGAATGAGAGATTAATGACAGGCAATGGCAGGAAGTGGAGAGTGTACAGGAGACTAATTGAAGTATGACTAAGGTTATATCAAACAGAGCAGCAATTTTAAACTGGAGAGGGTAGTTATATCTTATAAATGAGGAAAAAAAGGTGTAGAAGTCTTTATGCAAGACTAATTGCATAAAGTGAAAGCAAGCACTGGATGGGAGAACAAGAGCACAGGGAGTGAACTGGGACTTTTTAGATGTTTTAGGGTTCAGTTCACAAGTCCGTTCTAGTTTGGTACTGCTACGTTGGGACAGAAGGCAAATGTCGTTACCAACTTGGATGGTTCCACTGCAGATTAACACCACAACCACCGACAAGTGAAAGCCAACTCCAAGTCCAGATTTCCCCAGATATTTCACCACTCCTACAATTACCTCAGTGACTGTCCCTTATTATGAAATTACCAGGTTCAAAGCTAATATCACCATGATGTCTCCTTCCACCACCACTTATGTTATCTGTTGTACCTCCTTCAGCATCACTCTTGATATCATTGAAGAACCTGTTACTCCAGTAAGCATGGATTCAACAGCTTCTGAATGACCATCCCCCATTACTTGTATCACTGAGCAGTATCAGTACAGATGATCATGAGAGAAGGGTGGTGTAATAGGGTCATTTCTAACTAGTGGTTGTCAGGCAAAACATCCATGGTGAATTACTGAATCAGGATGAGGCCGTGTCCTGGTTTGAGATAAAATAGGACCAATTTTGTTCAGTAACACTACTTTCTAACTAGGCCTTTTGTAACTGCTGAAATTAACAGCATGTTGTGCAGAAAACTGCTCGCTCTCAGAGTGATAAGCCCCATGTTTATAGCTGATGCCAAGACATGGGCTGCAGAGAGGCTCCTGCTTATACTTATTGCTGTAACACCCAAGGGCAGCCAGCTTTCGTATTTGCCCCATTGGAGGGTCCGAAGCAGAAAAGCGTGGAGGGGTCCCACCTGTGGGGAGGAGTGGACAGGACAGGTGACCCAAAACTGACCAACAGGGTATTCCATCCCATCTGCATCATGCTCAGTATAAAAGCTGAGGAATGAATGGGTCAGCCCTCTTTCTGCAATGGCTGGCATCCGAGGAGGACTCTATCAGTTCGTCCGCCTTTGATCCCAACTCGTGTGTTCCTGAATCCAGATCCGTAATCCAGTTCCCATCCATTGCTGGGTCCAGTCATGAGACTTCCCCAGTGCCTGCTGGTGACGTGATTGTCACCCTGGGAGCTTGATACAGTTTTGTATATGTTTCATTATTTTCTTTTTATTATTTTTTTCTTCATATTTCATTAAAGTAGTTTAATTCTTACTAAACTAGTCTCTCTTCTCCTCTCTGTCCTGCAGGAGAGAGGGAACATCTGTCGCTCGGCTTGCTTGGGCCGATCCGGCCCAAACCACGACAGGTGGTTGGGCACGCTCCTCCTCTTTCGTATCATCAGAGCAGCACATTCAGAGGAGAGGCAAACTGTACCTCTGCTGCTGCAGTCACGCAACCCAGCAGCGTCGATCTCCCATGTCTTTCTCTACAGAGTCCCCAAGGTCTGACATTTCCAGGGGTCCAAAAAGCTTCTACGCCTTGTGCCATAGAAAAAAGCCATCAGTGCCAGCTATGGGGTAACTAAAGCTCTAGGAGGGATCAGAGCAGTCTTGGCCCCCGCTCAGCAAGGAGTCTCAGGGCAAAGGCTGAGGGTGCACAACAGGAATAAACATGGGATACAGTTAGATGCAAACGAAAGGAGAGAAACAGTAGATATTCACATGGGATTCTGCTGCAGACCATAGGTAGGAAAAATGACAAGGAGTCTTCAAGTGAGGTATTCCTAGGATAGAGATCAACTGTGTGCAGATTAGCAGAGAGAATGGCTAGTGTGGAGCGTCCATTAGGGAGACATAGGGTTACGACGGTGCAGGAGATGCTGTTAGAATGAGGTTTAGATCACAGACACATGAACCTTGTAGTTACAAAAGCAGCTTATTCCAGACTGTTGCAATCTACATGTTTTGTTTAGATGATTATTAAATTAACAATTAAGGTCACCCAGCATTTCATCAAACTACTTAAGACATCTTTTCATGTAGCTTACTTCAGACCTTATAATAGTGAGATACTGAGAAATTAGATGCTGTATCAGAACTAGCAATCTCCTAATTACAGGAGTAGATGATATTTTCAACAGGGAAAATGAGATCATCAGTGTCATAGAGATTAAAAAGACAGATTTAGAAAACAAATGAACAAGAGGTAATCCCTGATTTTTTAGGTCCTTTTGTGGCTGGCTGCAGCTGTAGCAAATGATCTGACAGCATTCGCATCAAGCTCTGAGCATAATTCCCTGCTCTGACTGAAGTCCCAGGACTGTGGGAGAAGGGGCGATGAGGGACGAGATGTCCACAGAACAGACGTCTGAAGAGATGCGCACTAGAGCTGCGGTCAGTGAATGAGGCACAGAGCTACGTATTCTCCTGTATCGCTTTGGTCACATGGCCAGGTAACAGGCATGATCTAATTAATTCAGAGTCATAGTCTCTTGCACTCCCTTGTTTGCCCATTGCCGTTTACTTTGCAGTTATAGCCCAGCACAGAGTTACTAGCGAAGCTATAGGGACATCAGCATAGCTCAGTGGTGCACGGGCACGTGTGCTGATTATATGCACATCTGGCCACATGGCTGAGCAGCTCCTCTCCATCTCCTCCTGCCCATTCTTATGCAGATCGGCCTCCAGAATTACCGAAAATTCAAACCTGGTGGGAAGTGTCCCACAGGGAGAAAATCAACAGTAGAGAAAGGGAAAAAAAAGCCAGTGAAGAAGAAACAAGATGTGGCATTAAGCAAAATGGCATAAACTGGTAAACAGGAAATTCTGAGCTTTACATATCCTGAAAAATAAGCTGCAGAATCCAGGTCCATAAAGATGCGAGTGGAATCAAGAAAAGATTTATAAATATTTAGATAAGAAGCAAGAAAGGGAGTAAAAAGAGTATATTGCCCGATGATAAAAAACAGAGGGAAATGGTCAGGCAGAGATGCTTTATAGCCTTCATACTTCATCATCAAAAGGACAATATTGTAATGTCTGGGTACACGCTGAAGTGATAAGAAACAAAGAAAAGAATGAATGAATTACAGGCAGGGTCACAAAGTGGTAGGGTTAAAGAAAAAGTTAATTGAAAACATTTGAATAATCTGTACTCAGCAGAAAGGAAAAGAATTACAGAAGGTGTTGCTGGACTACTTGCCTCGTGGGCTGAGACCTGATTGGGACTGCATGAGATCCCAAAGGATGAAGAGCAAATCAACAGAAAATATGTTTTACAAGAAGGGAAGAAACTAGATGGGTAGATTGTCCATAAATATCTAGCCCATTGCTAGAAAAATTACTAGCACAGTCCTCTGAGTGCAGACAGGGAATGCTTCCCCACACAGATGGGGCATAAGAAGCCACAAACTCCTTTGATTACTCACATCAACAGATGGGTTTATTCTTTGTATGACACTAGTTTGCTCAGGTTACACAGCATTTTATGTCCTGCTGAAATCCAGTTTGTTGTAAGTTTAACCATTTTTTTCATGTATCGCCATTTTGGAGTGACCTATTCAAAAACCTCAAAATTTATGTAATTTCTGAGTTCAGCAGTGAGTCAAGGCAGTATTAAACCAGCTTGGTGTTAAGAGGAGACATCATTCCAAGGTAGTCTCAGAGGGCAGAGCCTGGGCTTCCTTTTCCTCCACAGGGTCAGAAAAACATCAGCTTGCAAAGTACCGCCTTACTGTGAGCAAATCCTGAGAAAGGAGGACCCATAAGAGTCACAGATTTTGTACTACCGAATCCTGAGAGCGTCATATATAATGAATAGGACTGGGGGTGTGTTTGTATATGTATGCATGCACACACACATATATGGCATGCCTTTAAAAATATATAAATATCTTTACAATTTGGTTTACATTGGAAAGAATAGGAGGCTGAACACTGGCTGGAGAGGAATACCACAGAGGCAGATCAGCTGGATAGGAATTAACAATGTGACAGTGTCTGAAGGAAGGTGACTGTTGTCTTACATTGCGTTAAGGGGACTATAGTGTGTAAAACAAGGAAGGTAATTATTCTGCTCTGCTTAGCACTTGATAGCTCTCAGCTGCAGCACTTACATACTGTTGGGAGGATGGTGTTTCAGGGAAGGCAGGCAGCCTGCAAGCAGCCGAGAGCAGAGCGGCAGCCAGAACAAAGGGGTATAAATCCTACAGGAAAATGGCAAGAGGACAAGATGTGCCAAGCTTGTTGAAACAAAGAAGAGAAGGTAGCAGCAAGAGAGGCTAAAACTTCATAAACAAGAAAAGAGCTCAAAAGGTAACACTTGATGCCTGAGAATTTTGAAGCACTTTATAAATGTATGCTTAACACCATGGTTTCCCTGGGATGCATATTTTATTGAAACCACTTGGTGTGTGGCTAAATTGAAATAAAGAGTTTAAGTGGTTTATTGAGCATGGCAGAGAGGGGCAGGGGAGGCTCTGGCTAACTGTTCTCCTGAAACTGTTCCGCAAATTGCGTCACAGATTAAAATATGCCCCATCTACCCCAGAACATAATGGAGGAAAACAAAGACGGTGAGAGATCGTGCTCTTCTTCACCCCCCTCTCTGCTACTCATACCTCATTGAGTAGGTCTCTACTGGGCTGTTAATTCTACAAGCAATTGGACTGAGGAAAATTACCAGGGAAATTTTGCAGTCACTTTCATTACAGATATTATTACTGGTTGTCTATTGTAATCAGCACAGCCTGTTTCATCAGTGTGATGTAGCAATTTTCATTCTCTTGCGTATGCTGCTGTGAACAATAACAGGACAGCCTGTGAGGAATGGCTGCGATTACAAGCTGAGAATGTGAATTTTGTTTCACGGGAAGGGAGTGGCCAATTCCACCAAAGTTCCCCTTTCTCCCGCCTGCATGACTGCAGCAGCACAGATTTGTTTCAGGGCACATTGATGGAAACACTTTTCCTCCCCTGCTAGTGATATAGCTCTAAGAGAAGATTTCAGACAGTCCTTAAAGCATATGAGCACTTGCAGGTGGTGCCCTTTTGCCTTAAGCTGTGGTACTTGCAGAGCCTGGGGTCCTCCAGCGGGTGATATCAAGGCACTCTCTAGATGAGCCCTTACCAGGGAAGCTACAGTTTGGGGAAGGCTGCTGCAGGACAATAGGCATGTTTCTGCACTTGCATACCTATGTATGCACTGAGGTGCAATCTCTGTCTCTCCTGGATGTCACCAGGCAGATAGAAATCCTGGGATGAAGCTGCAAAGTGACTGGCAAGAGGTCCTGCAGCCCTCCCACAGCTGGCTGCCAGCTGATGGCTTCAAACTGGACTGAGGTCGCAGTTTGCTGATGAGGAGGCCATCGTGGCCCACACTGCAGTGAACGAGCTCCCGTCTGTCACGCTGCGAGAAAGCTGCAACTGGTGTTATTGGGAAGGGAAAGCTGTGTGGAAGAGATATATGGCCCTGTTTCACACCTTTCTTTGACAGCAGAGTTACTGTTTCTGAACTCAGTTTTCGTGGACAGCAGTGATGCAGAGAAGTGTGACACAGGCAGTCACGGAGAGCACAGCCACCTTTCCTCATCTGCAGATGCTCAAATGCCTGAGTCAGTTGCCCTCCCCCCAGATCTGAGGTGATAACAAGAGGCATGAGGGAAGCAGCCCCTCACCTTGCAAGTGATTAACATCAGAAGGTTTTATCACCACTGGGTGCTGTACTGTCTAAAAGCAATCTCAGAGCTGTTTTGAGCTCATTAGCCAAGGGAGAATCAACAAGGATCAAGATAAGTGATTACTACTTAAACTGCTGACTGCATTTTTGATGCCAAATAGAGAGGAAAAAGATTTTCTCTTCCTGCCAAAGATTTTCTTCCCTGTTACCGCAGTGGAGTTGTGTTAATCCGCTGGGCAGCATGGACATTACTCTCTCTCTGGAGGTATTTTTGGTCCAGCTATGTCAGTGGAGGACAGTTGTTTTTCCTGTCTCAGATGTTCCACCATGTGCCTTCTACGTCCCATGGGCATGCCCGGCTCAAAGTAATACAAGGTTTTATAAAGGTCCTGGCTCCTGGAGGCTTGATGATTGCCTAGTCTAGTGGGTGACCCATGCCTGCCAGAAAAGTGGTGTGAGTGGTTGGTGAGGAGAAAAGTGGTTCTCCTCATTAGTGGAACCAGACTAGTTTTGGTGTCTGTGCCCATCATGACCAGCTGCGATTTCAGCTGGGGCAACCAGACTTTCTTTAAGAGTTCTCCATTGCTCTCCACTGAGAACTTCAGAGCTGTACTTCTTGAGGGAGCCTGCAGTTGTACTGCATTTGGCTGCTTTAATCTGTTGTCACTGTACATAACCAATGCTACACTAGATATTAAGAGATCATTCTTCCTCTGGTGGAAAAATTGTTTCAGTACTCTGATCTATATGACACAGGCCTATATAGACTCTGGATCTTCGGTTTTAAAGATATAGCGTCGATTTTGTCATAAAATACAAGGATACACATAGCTAAATCTATCAGGCATCCAGGCATCTAATTGTTCTAGGTTTACATCATTACTGCTTCCTTGGTTTATATATATATATAAAACCCTGTTCTAGGTTTATATCATTGCTGCTTCTCATCTCAGTAACTATCTTCCCCTAAAGATGTTGACTATTACTACTAGGAGTGCTGTTACCCTACTAACAAAATTTCACAGTCTTCTCAGGTTGCCATTAAAGCCATTACACTTCTATTACCACTGACAAGTCAGCTCAGCTACCACCATCCCTGGGTTCAACTCTGATGGTGCCTGCATGGCATAACTTAGGAACCGCATTACCATGGCCAACAAACTTAAACTTTCAGTTTGTAAAGTAAGTAAGAGTGGAGGATCCTTCCCAGGGCATCAATACCTCTAGCACACTACCTTTAACATCAATGCCATCGTTATGTCCACTAGCATTGTACCATGGTACATATTCTTGTCAGCACCAAAGGCATTGGCATCTTTATGCCGACCCCACTCTAGACAGTGCCATGAGGAGGTGGAGGAGTTCAGCTGGCTCTTGGTCCTTTTTTGTTAACATTCTTTAAGAAACAGAGTCAAGTTGTAGGTTTACCTCCAGGCACTTGAGGCCTCACATAAGTCAATGGATCCTTCACAATTCTTATCGCAGGACATGATCAGACTAATTCTCCTGTACCTGTGATTTCTTGCCCAAGCACTGATCCTCAGATAACTAACATTGAAATAAATTTGAAGCCTGAGAATAATCTTTCATGTCTTCATCATCATCTGCTTACCAGGGCTCACTAATAACATTACTTACGACCAGAATTGATGCCCTCAGCTGATCAGTTACATTTTACTGCCACGATCTATACCCAAGGTGCCTGGGTGATGCTCGGTTGTGGGGCTCGTTAAGGAAACACTCATGAGGCTGCAGCCTCTCTGGCTCCTGATCCCCCTGGGCAGGCATCGGCACACTGCTTGTCAAAAATTTGGGGCCTCCATGAGATCAGCTCATACCACCTTCCCCCTGCGGCACCATGAGGAATGTGCTAAGTCATTGGGTGTAGAGGGGGAAGTAGAGGTGGGCAGGTACATGTGTGCACTGTGCAAGCATTGGCACTGACTCTCTTACCTCCCTTAGGATTTTGAAGGACTCTGTCAGGGCCTTGTTCACAGTCCCCACTCCTTTTGCCTGCAGTTCGTCCACCAGCTGCTTGAAGTGCTGGCAAGAGAAGCAGAAAGGCAGCAATGGGTTGCAGGCAGGAAGCTCCCTTCAGCCGGCGGAGGGGAGGATAACCTGGAAAAGCCTATGCTTTTCAGGAGCGTTGGCTCCTGATCCTTCACGGCTGCTGGCAGGGCAGTGCTGCACGGTGGTGGATGGAGCTGGGAATGTCAAGTGGCCATTCCATTGGCAGCGCCATCGCGTTGCACCTACACCAACACAGCCACGGCAGAACGACATTTCTCAGCCTGTGGGCTGTGAACCATTGTTGGTCCATGGAATATCATGCAAAGGACAAGACTGCTGGAAATCAGACTTTCCCTTATCTACCCCTTCAGGAAAAAGCCCACATTCCTGTGGCATGCAAGAGCAACAGGACTGGGGAAAAGGAAGAGCAATAAACAAGCATTCAAATTTTAACAGGCATTGATGTGGCTGTAAATGAAACCCTTAGAAAGTGCTCTCTGTAGGATGCACAATGCCCCAAAGGTTCCTTTGTGAAACACTGCAGGGGGCATCACCCTCTGGAGTCCTTTGCTGTGACCCAGGGCTAAGCTGGGAAAGAAAGTTGGAGAGAAAGCAGGTTGTTGAAGACATGGAGGGATGTGCTACCTCTGTGTTATTCAATACAGAGAGAAAAAGGAAGAAAAACACAGTAAGAGCAGCTAAAAATACAAGTCAGCCCAGAGGGTGGTGGAGCAGCCGGATGCAGGCTGACCACCTCAGGGCTGTTGAGCCCTCCTGGATCAGAGGAGCAAAACCCCTCATCAGAGAAAGCGTGCTGGCAGTTCACTCTGGCAAAGGATCAGGCCAGGCTGAGCACGCGTTCGCTGGGAAAGGGCTGGTTTGTCTCCCTTCTGGAGGCTGACCATGTGGGGTTTCAAAGGTGGAAAACCTTTCCCCTCTGCGTGCTGCTTTTTCTGTAGCAGTCTGGGCTAGGTCCGCTCGTGCTCCAGCAGCAGCGGTGATACAGGAAAGCTGGTTGCAGCTGCTTAGCTGGCCAGCCAACCTGATGGTACAGTGGCTTTGCATAAGCAAAGGTGAACCACAGAGCCAGCACACACCACTGAAGCGGTGCTTGTTTCTGAAATATAAATTGAGACACTTCTGGGAGTCGGTTATTTCTTCTCCCTGGAACTTCATGTCATGGTGTCTTAACCCCAGGTACTTAAGAGAACTACCTGAGTAACATCGATAGGAGCCTGGTACTCACCTCTCTGTTATCTCTGTCTGCTTGAACCAGGATACCCTTAAAACAGGGTTCGATAAAATGAACATAATCATTGTACTGCAAAGAGAAAGTGGAAAAGAAAGCAGTTGTAACAGGAGAAAATTCACAAAATGGGTTCATGTCACAGGTGGATGTTCAGAAAACAGTATGGAGCATGATGCCATTTTGTTTGTAGTGATCATAGCAAATTATAATTTTTATAAATCTCCTATTTGTTTAAATAATATGTTAATTGTGGTGTTTTGCTGAGTTCTATCTGGGCATATCTACACACACAGAGTTACTTTTTTTCCCCACTCACACTGTAGATAGTTTCTTCACACTCTATAGGCTTGTACCCCTGACCTTGCTTATAGCAGTATTTGCAAATATTTTTGACTTCTGGGGACTTTGTGAGTCCCCAGTCACCAGCTGAACCTTGCAAGCAGTTTTGTAGCCTAATGCCTGATGCCTCTGGCACACAGCTGAAGGATAACATATCAAGTTACCACGCATCCACCAAACTGTGATAATTAGTGGGGTGTATGCTTCTAGCCTGACACATACGTGAGGTAAAACATGCCAGCATAAACCTTTTCCTGCAAGTTTCATAAAAGCGTGATTCATAAGAGCATGGCTAAGAGGAGGCCACTGATGCCCAACTGATCAATAGCAGCTTAGGTCAAGATATAATGTGTCTGAGCCAGTAGGTTCTTGGTGTGAGTACAGCAAAGGAATATATATTATATGCTCTTTCTGGGATTGTTTTTGAAGAACAGATAATATTTCAAACTCTTTAATGACTTCCCTCCATTTTTCTGCCAACACTGTTCACTCTTCCATCTATCCAGCTATATAAAGACAGAGCTGTCACCACTGGACTTTCTAACTATCTTACACAATAAGAAGCTATAAAAAAAATAGTAGACTTTATATCTCAGTGGCTGTGCCCTGGCAAACTTTTATAGAAGGGAGCCTGGGAAAAGAGATGGTGCTTGAATTAGCTTTGAAAATTAGGAGGTGAGCAGCCGTTTGACGTTAACCTAGCATGAAAGCCTTGGCGTGGGTCATGGAAAAATTTTGCTTTCTGTGGTCAGTGGTGCTGGTACTCTGTGAGCAACCAGCCCATCCTCATCCCAGCCAGGGCTTAAAAAGGGAGAGAGTAACACCAAGGCAACTTGACTGAACTCCTTGCAGGTCTGTGCAGATTGACTCTGAACTGGATTGCAGCTTTGCAGGATGCCGGTGCACAAAAAGGTATATGGTGGTAATTTTCTAGCCTGGAAATGTTATCCTGAGGATTACAAAGCTACTGGACCCAAATACAGTATTATGCTATGCTAGGGGAATTTATTAGCTCAGGCCCCTGTTAGCTCAGGTGTCTCTCTACAGCACTTTGTTATCTGTTGCAGTCATATCCCTAGGTAAGCAAAAAGATGTAGCTGACATCCTCCATAGAAGGGGGTGAGATGACTTAGCAGCCACCCTGCTGACCATACAAAGCTGACTTCCCAAGGGTAATTGGTTTTAATCCCCCATCCAACATAACTACTAAGTCGGGTCATAGCTACACTGTAATGCCTGTCATTTGCTAAGGGGACCGAAGGGTTGATATGAGGCACAAGGAAGACAACTCAGCACTGGAAATGGGACACACTTACTGCAATGATGTTGACAAAGTCATTTTCTCCCAGAGTATCTAAAATGGTGATGATGGTATGTTTGGCGATGGTCATCCGCAGGCCCTTCATGCTCCCACTGACGTCCACAATGATGACAATGTCCTTGGGAGAGGTGGCCGCTTGGATGTACCTTTTTATAGAGGAGAATGCAAGGAAACAGGATGAGTGTAGAGGGGGGAGGAATGCTGGGTGTACTGCTGTAACAGGATGCTAGCCGCAGCTGCACCACGTGCCCACAAGCACCAGCTATCCAGCAGGGTGAGGCTGGGCATCTGATGGGTCCCTTCCTACCAACCTGCCTCTCCCGCCCACCCCAGCATCTCACTTCCCGCGTTGGCAAGTGCTGGGCCTGCTGCAGACGTGCGTCCAGCTTCAGCAGAGAGTGGCAACTGCTAAAGCCTCCTTTAGCTATGCTGAGTGGGCTGAGTGCCCTGCATTTCGGGAGTCTGAACAGCCCTGTCCTTCTGGTTGAGAATTATAAGGAAGGATACACTGGTGGTGATTTCTACGTGGCACATGCGAGATGCCATACGGCAAGCTGGTGCTGGCAGGTGGTAGGGCAGGCTTCCTAAAGCGATATTGCCTTCATTTATGTACCCCTCATCTCTTACAGGAGCAGCTTGGGGCTGTAACTGCTGATCAGCTCACCAAGGTGTCACCTTGGAGAAGAGGGAGAGAGGAAGACAGGGAGGTGCTTTGGCCAAGTCTCTCCAAAACTCTTACCAGCCACGATTCCTGCAGTCGAAGGAGATGACTCCGTTCTCATCTGGTAACCACTTTATTCCTGAAGGGAGCAGCAAAAGGAGCAATCAGCACACACAGACAGGCAGGCATCTGCTCCCCACTCCCCAGGCACCCGCACTTCTGCTGTTCACTGCTGAGACTGGGCTGCCCTGCGGGGGCACACGAGTCTGGCCAGCAATAACAACGGCCATTCTGCAGAAATACTAGCGGAGCTGCATGGTCTTCAGCAGTTCTCGGTAAACTGTTTATTAAATTTCTATTTAAAAATATGTACTTAGCCATAGTCTGTTGGAATTTGGGGGAAAATTGCACTGGCTTTAAACTTTCTGCCACTTTGATGTAGTTCTCAACAACATCATTTTCTCCCCAAGGGTGGCTGAGAGCGTAAAAAAGCAGCATCAGGGACAGGGACGCGTTCCAGATTCCCTGCTGAAGGCTCTGTTCAGTCATTTCTGCTCTCCCCTTCCACAACACGTGACAGGTCACAGAACAAGGGCATGCAGCCATCTGACGGAGGGGCCACCAGGCCAAGCTACAGCTGGGAAGGATCTCATGGGTTCCTCCAAGCACGAGGCCTCCCTCTTGCTCCGTGACCTTACATGCCGCTCGCAGCTGGCGAGTGGATAACAAGTCAGGCCGACCAGCAGCATCTGCCGTGTGTGGCCTTGGAGATGGAGAGAGGATGTGGCTGTCACTAAATACCACAGGGAATGCAAGGCAGGGTGCTCTCACGCAGCCTCTGCACCCCACCTGTGAGATTTGTAGGTCCTGCCTTGGTGTTTTATGAGCTTTTTGGAGGACAGTCTGCCTGAGGCACACCCCTGCAAGCAGATTCCTCTGGGACTGCAAGGACAACATGCCTGGGGGGCTGGTTCGTGGGGCGAAAGAGGGGGTTACGCCTGCCATGGACACCAGTCCTTCAGCCTAAGTGGCAGCAGCTCATACACTGAGTATTTTTTGTTCACTGCACTCTTCCCTTCCTGGGGACACACCACCTGCAAACTTTCCAGACTGGGCTCTTCCACAGCACAGACACTGTCCTGCAACACCATTGCTTTGCACTGAAGGAGTGAAGCCGATCGCTGCTCTTTTACCTGGGTAGAGCCTGAAGAATCCAGTGGAGCTGCCAAAGTACTGCCAGGTTAGCGTGGGATCCCTTTCAAAGTTGTCCACAAAAATAGGATTCAAGGCTTCTGACATGTAAACTCCATTCAGGATGTCAGGGTCTGCAGGGAAAAGAATAGAAAACAGGGAAAAAAAAGCATGCAAAAGAGGGTAGGACATCCACACCCCCTTTGGAGGAGGGGGATGGGAACAAAGGCAACCCTAGGAGCCTTGTCCCAAGGTGGTTTTCCTCGTGGTCTGCAAAAGCCACGTCCCTTTATCCCAATCTCTCCCCTCACAATGAGACCTATCCCCTTGGCAGCAGCTTTCCAAAAGGGATTGCAAAGGGAATTGGATGCATCATCCAAGTAAGTCCAAGTAGGTCACCACTGGCCGCTACAGGTGATCTCAGTTTGGTCATACGCTATTATCCCCATTTCTCTTTCCAGCCTTGCCTGCCCCTGGGCTCTGCATCTAGTGGGAAGAGGGCTCCGGGAGACCCAGGAGAACCAGCACCGTGCTGAGCACAACTGTCACACTGAGCAGGCAGGACTCGGCTGCTGCCTCAGAGGGGACACGCAGCTGTTTAAGGCAACTGCCTGATGCACCACTAAGCGGAACAGACTTTCTACAAAGACTGTTTATATTTATGCTATTATGGATGTAATCCATATTATTATGGATGTAATTACCTGAGACAGAGGAGCTCTAGGATTTACATGACATTTCTCTCTCTCCTCTTTCTCCCAACAATTCTGTCTTTTTTTCTTTGCCTGCCCTTTCTTTCACAAAGCCTGAGCTGTCCTCCCTTGCCCCGATCTCATCAGAATCCATCGGAAGTTGCCAACTTGCAAGAGCTCCTATGTAACAGTGTATATTTGGTGTCTATGTTGACTCATAGCCTCAGGAGACCAAACGCAGCAGCAGCAATAGAAACGGGGAGTTATAAGAAACTGGTCATTTTAGGATTAACTGTATTAACGTTGAAAAGGATAGGACTTTGACCTACCACTTCCTGTTTAGTCACTTTACTAAGTGTGGTTTTGGTCAAAATAGGGGAAAAATTGAACTGTGACTCCCCAGCAATGAAGCCAAAGTAACTCATGCAGGAAGGGAGCCAGAAGAGCTAAGGAGAGCCAGGCTGGCTGCTGTTTGCAAGAGAGGCAGTGAGTACTGCCAGGCACTGCTCCCGGGGGGAGCCCCGGGTGTGGAAGCAGCCACCCTTCTCTTCCTCCAGCCATACCCAGAGCTGCTGGGTGGTTTGGGTCAAGCTATGCAGGCAAGAAATCAGCTAGCTGGGCAGTGCCCCTCTGTTCTCTCTGACAGTGGCCATTTGGCCACCTCTTTCAGTGCGCCACTGTAGGCAGCAGCCTACTTTGTGTGTCTCTGCCATAGATACCCACAGCCAGCTCTGCTGGTGGCTCTACTGCTGGCTCTACTGCACGCTGTCTATTGTGGCTGTCAGACCAGATGGAACTAATTTAGAATCATGGGAGACATAGAACTCCCTCTATTGTCCTTCTAAATAACATAGCAGTTGTGAGCACAGTCACCAGCATCTGCCCCATCTGGTCCTGAGGATTGTAAATGAGCTACATCTATGAGAAAAGTAATGGAACTTTTTTTTTCTTGCCAAAACATATGCAAGGGGAAGAGCTGATGGGGAGGTAGGGAAGGAGCCAGTTCAGGCAGCTTCGGACATTGGCCAAAAACCAGTAAACTTAGGACAATTGCAACTGGTGTCTCAACCTGCAGATTTGGCAGTGTGCTGACCAGCCTGGAGATGGACCAGTTTCTGGTGTGTAGCTGGAGTGGTGTCCATGTGAAGGGGGAGAGGACACAGTCTGGGCATAGATGCCTGGTACCTCCCTGGGCTCCTGCAGGTGCCAGAAGCTTGCTGAGAACAGAAGGTAGCCCGTTACACTCACATCCCAGTAGCAGTTGTGAATTACCCCCAGGCTCCTACACATATGCTCACTAGGAATGAAGAGTGTCCCTATGAGGTTTTAGTCCCTCATAACACAAAGGTACTTGGGGTCTAAATTCTCAGATGAAATCAATTAAATCCTTGACACCTAAAGACCTGGACAGATCTGACCCGTTGTACAGAGTAATAATGGTCAATAAATTCACATCACAGTTTGTTTCACAGCATCTTTGGTTGGGTAGATGAACCCTAGGAGACTGTACTGCCTGTATAAGATGGAGGACTGTCCCTCATCAGAGGTCTTCTAAGAGCAGAAGAGCACTGTAAGTTCTCAGAGCGCTGTAGTCACAGTGATAGACTACAGCACAGACATGACCGTGCCTTGCACAGTACCCTTCCAGCCCTGTTTTCTGTCAGTTGTTCTTTTTCTGTTCCCATCCTTTCTTTCAGTATTATTAATGGTAGTTTCCACAGCAACGAACTAGTAGTGAGAAAGTAGAGGCCACTACCTTTGTTGTAGACGTTGGTGGGGAGCTGGATATCACTGTATGTTGTGTTAACCAGCAGGTTATTGAAATGCTCATTTGGCTCCAAAATGAATTCATCTCCAAGCTCCACATAATTGTCATTTTCATCCTTATCATTAATCAGGAGAGAGTTGTAGTAATCAAACTGTTGATGAAGACAATGGAAAAGACAAAGGTAATAAGAATATAAGAGACTATTAGCACTATTGCCTGGAAAAAACACTCTTTAAAATATAAAAGAGACATCTGCAGAATTCAGGCTTCAAATAGGATCAAGATGAGCAGCAAACAAAAGCCATTACCAACTAAAAAGTGCCAAGCTGCTAAAATGATGGTTTCCACCCAGTTTCTCATTGTCAGGTGCCCACACAACTGAAAGCATGGTCATAACTGGCAGCAGAAGAGCCACCTGAGAGCAAAGGGACACAGTGACAGATTCCTGTGGTCTCTTAGAGGTATTTAAGTGACTAGCCAGAGTAGTGGAGGGTGTCACTGGGTCTGGTTCCCAGGTTTGCTACAGGTCATGTCGGTGCAGACCTTACTTGCCCTGTCTCTACAGCTGTCATTTACTGGAGTTAACTCCCTATGTGCATCCAGCTGGGATTATCCCTTCACTCTGTCACTCCAAACAGAAGGTGCTTGTCAAGACCAAAGGACGGAGCAGAAGGTGCTCAAAGACAACGCAGTTTTTCCCCCTTTGAAGGCCACTGGGGATTTAGCACCTATGGTCACTTTAGATGTCCAGGGCACTTTTCACCCTTGGATAACATGTTTTTAAGATGTTTTTGTTGACTTTATCTGAGGGCAGAGGTTATTAGTTATTTAAGGATTTATGTTCGAGCACTAACAGTACTCAGGGGGTGTGAACTGTGTGTGCAAATACAGTCATGTACCTCGACTCACCCATGATCCTTACTGTGAATGCAGCTGACCCAACTAGCATGACTGTAACGTGATTCTTAAAGAGGTAGGTGAGGTGAAATTAGTAGACAGCTTTATTTCAAGAGGCATTTTCATTCCCACCCTTCCCCTGCATGGAGATGTGTACTTGCAGGTGTAGCCTGTACTTCTACTAGGCGCTCTGCTTGTACAGCACAGGACAGTGGATTTACTTCATCAGAGTTTTCACTCCAGTTCCCTTCAGCAGCGATAATCCCATAGCTTGGCTACAGCTTTTAACAGAAAGCCAATTATCCAAATTGCTTGGGCAGCACCACGCTTTCACCTAACAGGGTATCCTGACAAGCGGGTGTCCACAGGGTAGAGAAAAGACAACAGGAGCCACTGAGAGAGATGGTGAGAAACTCAGCGTATTGGGATTAAGGATTTGCTGTGGGTATTTGTAACAGCATCCTCCTCATTGCTCATACGCACTCAATTTTTAGCTCATTTTCCAGTCAAGTAACCCACAAAGTGCCAGCTAATTTGCATTAATGCATCACATAACGACAGCCTTGGCGTGTAGTAAATTTAATGCCAATAACAACACACAGCCCAATGTCTTCCCAAATCCTTTCCCTCCCAGAGCCAAAGGGACTGACCTCCTAAGTGTTACTAGGTGTGGGATCTGCCCAAGGGAGTTGCTTACTCACACTGGTTTCTAGACAAGCTGATTGTTCTGAAGACAAGGAAACTTCTCGACCATCTAGGAGCCCAAGGTGGCTGGGTGCTGCTAGGCCTGCCTTTTGACTAGTGTCTCTAGGGATGCATGTCATATTTTGTCACTGGCAGAGATAAACTTACCTCCAGTGAGGAGTTGTACTCATGGTTCAGATCTGCATCTTCTGCTGCTTCTACCAACCTCTAATTCAAGAAACACAGAAAGATGAGGGGTGCTGTGGAAAGCCCTGCAGAAGTTCTTCCAGCTGTATCAGCCATTCACACAGTTAGTGAAAAGACACACGACTGCCGCCTTCACCACAGCACAGTCACAGGACTATAAACTGCCCTCTTTCCCTCCTTTCCTGCTGACCTGTCATTCTGTGCTGCAGCTTTACCTTGGAAAGTATATTCGCAGCTATTTATTGCCGAGTATATTCACACCTACTTACTCCAGAGTCCTTAGTAAACCCCTGAGCAATTTTAGATATCACAGGACATATACATAAAGAAATGTGTCCGTTTAGAGAAACAACAGCCAGAGATTTAATTTCATTTTCCGTGAACCCTTCCAAAAAGCCATGGGAAAGGCATTTCAGACCCAGCCTGATGTCAGTATCTCATCAAAAGGAAAGCCCTTGTGGGAGTCTCAGTCTGGTATTGTTACCGAGACAAAGACCATGACTTTATTTCGTCAATCAGGGCTCAGCAATGCTGTGGCCATTTATAAGCTCTTACCATTTATGGAAGGCAATATAATCAACTGGTATTCTCGAATATGATGCTTCAGGGCACTAATTCTCAATTGGTACAGACTGGGAAGGAATCCAGCTTAACATGTACATGTTTTCAGAGTTGCACAATCAGCGACAGTCTCAGTAAAACTACTTTTTGCTCCTTCACAAAGGATAAGGCAATCCAAACATCGGAAAAGTCTGGCTATGAATTTAATGTTATGGGCCAAACTGCGTCTAAATATGCCCACATTTCACTTTGAGATTCAAATGATGTGTTTCTGGATGACTTTTCCACATTCGATGCCTTAAACAGTCAAGGCTCTGTGACTACAGAAATACAGTTTTCATAGCGGGTAAATATAAGGTAATACGATAGATCCTTAAATGCAAGAAGTAAGAAGGGCCATAACAATTACCTGCTCTGATCTCCAACACAGCAACAGCTAAAGACCTCTTGCCACCTCCTCCATGCTTCCCCATGTACACAGCTGGAAACCCAAGCACCTTCCTTGCAGCTTGTGTTCACAGGCTGCAGGAATTTCCCTTGAGCCACACACACAGCTGAAACAAGCTACTAGTCTTCAATGGCCAGAGTGCATTATGCAGGGATGAACTTTATTTTCACTTCTGAGAGGTTTTTTCCCTCTTCAAACAGCACTTTTCTTCTGAAAGAGTGTTCATTCCCGCACATTTATTCCTAGACTTTGTTTTTATCTTATTTCCTACTTTGGGATGAGGAGAAGCCAGCATTCCCTTGTCTGAACGCCCACATCCTCCCACCAGTGTCTACTTAAAGCTCAGAGTGAGCAGCCAGCTGCACCAGCAGGCATTTGCTTGGGCAAGGAAGTCCTCATGCAACCTCTGCGCCCACACACTCCTGGTACAGCAGAAAACCTGTGTCTACTGCTCTGGGGCTGACAGGAAAGGACTTCCTTCCCATAACCCCTGTGGTCGTACCTCAACAGCTTCAACCTTCCTACGGAGCATGCTTTCCATCTGTTCCGAGAACTTCTTCACCAGCTCCAAGCCGTCCACTTCTTTGATCTTCAGAGTTGGCTCCACATCCTTGTACTTCTACCCAAGGGAAAACAGAAAATCCTGCTGAGCAGGAGGCTCATAAGGAGAGGGGTGAATCTGATATTGTTAGCTGGGTATTGTTGTTGGTGTTGAAAGAAGTGGTCTGATGTACCACCTTCTCCCATTTTTGCCCTTCCTCTTTTTTCAGCCCATAATCTGGGTGTGTGCAGATCACTGCCCATAACACAAAGGATTTTGACCAAGTGAAAACAACTGATCCAATTGTGAGCTTATGGCTGTTGAAAACAGCAATGTACCCGAAGGTTTTGGTGCCTACAAATAAGAGAGAGAAGCGAAGACCAACTTTTGAAAACCTAAAATACACATTGCACTTACATCCATAACAGCATTTTACGCATCACATACCTGAAATTTACTTAAGGCAGAGGGAAGCGCAAGGGAGTGGAGCTGTATGCTGCCATTACATTGCCTCCTATATCACATAGCCTCTGGGGCACTAGTGGGAGACATGTCATGGTTGTGCATATCCTGTCCTCCCACATTGTTGTCCTGTCTGTGGGGTGACTTGTCAGGTCCGCAGCAAGAAGAGTCTGCTCAGTGCTGAGGTAGGAGATTGCCAAGGAAAGGTCAGTGAGACAGTTGTGGTGCTACTTATTCAGGATGAATGAGCATGCTTTGGGCCTAAAGCAGCACAGAGGTGATTCCCAGAAACTAGGAATTACGAGCATGGCTACTTAGTGCCGCCTCCATTGGGAGAGATGCCGTAATGAGGAAGATTTGGATCTCACAGCTTTAGAGATAACCAGTTTCTTCTGACCATGTTTCATATAATCTAGGCATTAAAAACCTGAGAGTACTCCCAAACTGGGTAACTGTGATCTGCCTCCCTAAATCTGCCCTTTCGAGACTGGATACAACCGCCTTTATTTCTCCTTTTAAAAAAATCCCAAAGCTAACAGAGATAGGCAGAAAGGAAGAGAAAAAACTGCAAAAGGATGCAATATGATTAACCTCTTTCAGAAAAGACAAAACCTTATCTCCCCAGCAATGTGGAAGTACAAAGGCAACCGACTGGATTTCCCTGGTTCCTCATCATCATTTCTCTCTGCAGTATATACACATCCCCTCCATCTTCATGTTGTATTAGCACTGTAGCAGCAATCTCAGCCAGGGCCGAGCTTCTTGCGCTGGTACAAAATAAGGTGGTGAAAAGGGTAAGGGGATGGCAGGGGCTTTAATGGCACTTTTGAATTAGAAGAAAGTAGGAGGGAAGGACTTCGCATGTCTTTAGGGTGAACCAGTGCCTCTCCTTTTGTTCAAGCAGCTCACTGACCATCCAGGAGGGCGGCTGAACAACAGGCAGAGTAAGAAACGCCTCAAGGATGGGGCAGGCTGAGGAGGTCAGACAGAAATAGCAGCAGCAGCGTCAAGCCTGCAGCAGGCATGGTGGGGAGGCTGCTCGCTCTGTCTGGCATGATTAACAGCGAGGGTTTTACTGGATTAAAAACGCCAGGCCTCGTGTCCCCTCTGCTGCAGCTGGCTAGTTGGGATGGGCGGGGGAAGAGGAGGAAGCGGTCAGGTTGAGCAGGAAGGTTAGCGAAACCATCCTGCTGAAAGAGGGATGTGCAACAACCACCCCCTGACCGAGGTCCCCGGCTGCTGACAACCCAGCCGGTGCCTGTCCCATTTAGCTCCGTGTCATGGTTTCCTTGGGAGGGAAGTGATCTCTGTCACACTAGGCTTTAATCAGGCCCTCCTCGGGGGGAGGAGGGTAATCTCTCCTGGGAAAGCCAGCGAAGGCGGGGACCGCAGCAGCACGGGCAAGCACACGCTTTGCAAAGTGACCTGCCATCGGTTACCTCGGGTCATATCTTGAATTAAAAAGAACAGGGCTCTTTACCTCTCAATTATTTTTTTTTTTTAATGTGTTTTTCACACACTGGCAAGTAGATGTTATTAGGATAAAAGTAATCGTGAGCAGCCTGCTAATACTGCATGCACATCTCAGCCCTGGGAACTAGCCAAAGCTGGGCAGGAAAAAAAAAAAACACCACCAAAACCTAAAAAACTTCCTGCAAAGTTTCA
The DNA here is from genome assembly GCA_013398295.1 of Chionis minor. NCBI lineage: Eukaryota > Metazoa > Chordata > Aves > Charadriiformes > Chionidae > Chionis > Chionis minor. Next base: position 132,833 of record VZSF01008599.1, read on the forward strand.
GCTGGCTGCAAGGAATATACCAGGTTTGAGCTCAGATCCCCTTTGAGTTTATTTTCCAGTAAACCATTTTTTAATATGTATTGCTGCAACTCAAATCTCCTGTAATTAATGAGTATTCACTGAAAGAGTTCCCAAAGGTGGGCAACAGAGCAGTACCTGCGATTTCAGTACTGTTACCAGACACCATGGCTGAAAGTACGCAGCAAATGTCGACACAGACGCTTGTAGCCGACCCAAGATTAACCTGCACAAGCCTGAATTTAGGATTCAGGTTATCAAATCATTACAATCTACAGAACAAGAATCAGCTACAGGATTGGGAGAACCATCTGAAAGGATCTGATGTTGAAACGGGGCCAAAAAGTTAACTGTGATCTAACAGAAAATATTTGCATGTTCATCTAGTACTTTGTATTCCCTTAAAACAGCAGGAGAAATTCATTAAGATTCTCTTTCCATAGTGATGGGGGTGGTGATTTAAAAGAGGAAGATCCAGGATTCGGTATCCTAAGTTTTATCTGTGAACAGAGATATATCACCAAATATATTTTCTCGTTCCCACCTCCATGAAATTTAGCCCATTGAAGTACACAGTGTTACATTACTCACTCCTAGTGAAACTATATTAAGAGCGTGAAAGACATTTCTTTCATCTTCACCCAGGAATATGTCTTGAGTGAACTTCTTTAATTTGTCTGTTCTTCGCCATGTAGTTGTTTGTAGTGCTTTCTAGTAATTATATAGCTGAAGCCAAGCCCCACTGTCCTTTCTCAGCCCTATCCACCAGGAAAGGCAACTGGCACCTCAGCTACAGAAGGAAGCAGGAGGTAATTCTCAGAAACACTTATAATGCATTGTTAGCGCAGTAGAAGAAAAATCAAGTTTTAGGTCTGCTGAAGCCCTGAGAAGGCCAGAATCACTGTGGCATCCTCCTGGCACGGCTACCACCAGTGGCCCCAGGCCTTTGGTCACTGCATGGCCAACTGGAGCAGAAGGACTGTGGCAAAAAGACTTAAGAAGCCACAGGTTTCTGTTCCTTGGCTCTGGGAGATGTTACTGCCCTCCCCCTGCTCAGCCTTTCACGTTGCCTCTTTGCTCCGGCTGTGTTGCCCTCAGCTGCCCCAGACTCTGGCCAGCATTTTAATACAGATCCATCGTTTCTGAGCCAGGCCAATACAACAGATGACTGTGCAAGTTTATCTTAACCTCTGCTGCATAAATGGTCAAGAGAATACAATGAATGCTGCAGCCATCAAACCAAAACCGCTCTTCAGCTTTTGCTCCCTCTGTGAGGTTTAATTTCATGATACCTTGACTGCTCGGGACAGACAGCAACCTACAGGCTTTCTCCAAGCTCTCTGATCCAGGGTGAGAACCTGCCTTTGTGGATTCGAGAGATGGCTACTGGTTCATGAGGTCCCTGGGAGCAATAAAACTGGTAAGAAATTGAGTGTTTGGGTTTGTAACATGATATTTGGGTTCTTCTTGGGAAAAAACAAACCCCCCCCAAAGAAATCCAAACAAAATCAAAGCCACAAAAGGAAATTTATACTAAATATTAAAGAGAAGGTTTACATGCAAAACACTCAGTAACTGAAAAGTTATGGCTCCCAAAGCAACAATAAGCTAGTTACTTCAAAACTAGTAGGCACGAGGGACACATGAAGTCAAATTTGAAAGGTGCCATTATCTCTCAGCTTGTATTTCCTCAAAGGCAAAAGGCCCATCAGCTTAAAACAAGCACTGAGGAAAGAATCGTCTGGACCTCTGCACTGGGCTTGCCCACCTTTCTGCTGGTCTGCGCATACTCATGCACACGGAGAAATATTACATGCAGAAAAGAGGCAATGGCCAAAAAAAAGACAGGTGCCTGGGGAGCACACGTGTTTGGGTTTCCAGACTTGGTACATTTGGCTCCCCAGGCCTGACTTGCTTGCAGTCTGTGCCACCGTGATCATCTACATAAAGCCATTCAGGGTCTGCCAAGGTGCGTCTCATGGGGCATAAAAATGTTGCCTATTAGTAAAAGATTTGTCTGTGTCTTCCTGAAGCTCTCCCTCTGTAGCACTCTAAGTGTTGGCGATGCAGAGGGAGACCTCCAGGATGGTTCCTGCCATGGCACACTGATTTGTGAGAAGGTGTCCGAGCCAGTGCTTGCTAAAGAAATGGAGACTGAGAGAAGGCCTGAAGTGAGAGCTGCCTGGTTCTCTCCTATTTCCCTAGTCCCAGGGAAATAAGGGGACATCCCTGGCTCAAGGAGTGGGACTTCAGGGGCAAAACATAAAGCTGAACAGTTTGAACTGCTCAGGTAAATTTCAGGCAGGGTAGAACATGCATTTAAGAGATGACTGTATTGGAGAATATTAACAGAGCAAAGGCAGAGCAAGCTCATTTGTACCCTTTGCTGGAAGTGGTGACAGTGACTTACTGAAGGACATTTTCCCCTCTGAGTCACAGGTGACACTGCATCCTGCTCAGGGGTGTCCAGAGACTGTGCAAAGCACCGGTCTGTCATAACGCTGATAGAGTTATGAATTTTTGTTCAAGGTCTGGTTGCCACAACTGTGATTTTTAGTGGTACTATAGTAGCATGTGCAGGTCTCATATAACCCCTATTCCAAAGGGATCATAATCCCAAGAGTAAAAACATAGTGTGGGCAAAGGAAAGTGAAATGACCCGTTGCAGCATCTCCAGAGGACCAACACAGCACAGTTGTCTTGACACGCACCTCAATGCTGCATCTGCCTTCCTTGGCCTGCACTGTTAACTCTTGCAACACTGGTATTTTCAAGCTGAGCCCTGTTCTGCTTAGCCCCACTGATTTTTGGATTTTAAGGAATGTGAACCCCCTTATCTGTGAGTAGAAGTAGCCACAGAAGCAGCGCAAGATGGCCACGTAGAAGCACACCTATACCACGTCAGACAGATACCTGACTATCAAATAATCCCCAACCTGCATGTCCTGCTCACTGGAGCTCAAGTGCCCAGACATGGATTCAGCATGTCACTTTGCCTCTGGAAATTACAGCTTGGGGAGCCCATGGAAGAACAGGCAATCCAGAAGCACAAACAAAACTGCAAACCCCAATCTTTTGCCTGCATTGATATCACACCACAGTTGCCCCATAATTAGGGGATGAATTGTCAGTGCTGACAATTTTTTTTGGGGACACCATTTAGTGGTGGCTGTGGCAGTGTTAGCTTGATGGTTGGACTCGATGATCTTAAAGGTCCCTTCCAACCTAGGAGTCTATTGCCAGGTGCCACATTCCTCCTAAGAAGAGCTCATGGTCACAAAGTCAGAGCTTTGTGATATTGAAGACCTTCCTTGGCTAAGCCTAGCAAAGGCAATGCTGCAGGAGCCTCTCCCTCTCTCCAGGCGGAAAGCAGCACTGTGGGGACAGGGAAACAGAGGGCTCAGCAGCAAGGCAAGGCAAATAATACCCAGATCCTTTTTGCAGTGGGTTGTGGGTGTTATTACTAATAAGAGGACAGAAATCACACACCTAGGAGGCCTAAGAGGCAATGCATGGCTTGCACTGAAGGAAAGAATCAGAGAAAGAGTAAAGAAAAAGAACCGGACAGCCACACGAGGTGGAGAGGGCGACAGCATCCCTTCAGAAACACTCAGCAGCCACCAGGTCCCCTGAGCAGCACCTGGGATGCGCTGATCCATACAGCCCTGCTGCCACAGCGTGGAGTTCACAGAGTCTGAAAAAGGAGCAGCCATTCACTTCTGACTTCAGGAGTCAAGGTAACAAGGCTACTTCTCTACAGCTGAAAACAGGAAAATTTACTTAAAGCCCATGGAGCTACACCCTTTAGTGCTGGTAGAGGGTTTAGCACAGCAGTGCCTATTTTTTGGCGACTCAGGCAGGCAGAGCTCTGCACCTCTGGAAGATCATGGCTTCCTGGGCATCTGCCTCAGAGACCTTGTCCAAAACAGAGTTTTAAAGGCACAATTCAAAGAATTGCTGAGTGACTGGAGTAAGATAGATAAGGAAGCAGAAATAAACATGAGTGCCAGCTGGAGAGCTGCAGGAGGGGCTGACGGGGTATGATGAGCAGGAGGAGAGGGACTGATACGCCCTTAGGAAGGGAGGAGTGAACAGTCAGTATGGAAGGGCATGAACGATCATCAAAGGGGAAACAAGAGGAGTACTGTTAAAAGGTATTTTTAAGAAATAAGACAATTTAAGTGGCTTTTGGCCATGGCTAATGAAAACAGGAAAGGCATTAAATGCATGCCCCTCTCCAGTTCATGGAGACTGGCCACAGAACATCACTCTGTGCTTATGGATATGAACCTGCGTGATTCTGAAAATTCTTTGGAGACCTCTGTGTTTTGCTTTCTTCCACCCCAGCGGGAAACCTTAGAGGGCTGAATGGGGAGATGATGCAAAGCCAAGGGAACCCTCATAGCTTTTGCCTACCTTCTGCAACAGGAGAGAGCCTGAATACTTAGACACAATGGAGTATATCTCCCCACCAAAGGCATCTGCCCAAGACTTCACCCTAAAAAGAGGAAAAAAGGAAAATCAGTGTTAATAATTCAAACTCAGCAGAACTGCTTACTGCTTCAGATGGGGAAAACTCCATCTTCCCGATTATGATCTCCCCACTGTATTTCTCTAAGCCACTACAGTGACTATGACAATGCTTTCTCCCTGAATTGCTAGCCAGACAAACAGCAGGGCAGGATGCGGGCGCTTCTGCTGGACATTCTGCCCAGAACATCACTCAGTTGGGAGAAACACTGAGTTCTGCTGGTCTCAGTCATGACATTTTGACTCAGAGTGGAGTTTGTCTCACCTAACTTTAGGGATATGAAAGTTGTACACTTGGTCTTAGATGTCATCTGGTTTCCTCTATTGTTAGTAAAGTGAAATAAATAGCTCTGCAGACACTTATTTGTCTTCACTGATTGCAGACAGAGCCTGGGGTGACGGGCTAGACACCTAATGTCAGGACTGCTGAAGAGAAATAAGTGCCAGACCTGAAAGAAATTGTCAAGATTCACCCCTTGGATTCAGTTCCTAGAGCTGTGTGAGGCAGAGACTAACGAGCTAGACGAATTCACCGCTCTCAGTGGAGATACTATGGCTTGATAATGCCAGAGTAGATTATGCACCTCATCATTGTAAAACGCTACTCACATTTGTGCCATCCTGTAAATAACTGACGATAGCAATAGCACATGGAGACCATAAGGATGTAGAAGAGCAGCCTGAACACCGAGCCATCCAAATCAAAATAGATGGCTCTCGTAATTGACAGAGCACTTCATCAGAAATCTGTTACATGATTCACATTAGGCAGTTCCACCTACATGCAGTTCCTTCAACAAAGATTCACTTAGGAGAGATTTATTTAATGGAATAAATGGCCTTCTCCACTTACCAGAATACACTACTTGTTTATGGGGTGCAGAGTCTTACCTACAGCTTCCTGTAGATTTCTGCCAGCCCTAAGCAGCCTTTAACCTCAGGGCCTGATTTCCCAGTGCATCGTACCACTTCCATGGCAGAATAGTATACCAACGTAGAGACGAGCTCTGGAGCAAAGCCAGTGCAGCAATGGTGGAATAATCACAACAGCTAAGTTTAGCCTAGGAAAGCCTGTTTAGGCTCCCCTCTTGCAGACAGATAGGCAGCTATAGGGGATGATTTAGAGCCTACACAAGGCTTCTGCTCTGAACTACACCTCTCTCCGCTGCCTATAAAAGGAGTATAATCAGAGTGGGTGCCCTTTTTAATCACTCCTTAACTGGCAATGAGACGTTAATTTCTAACCACTAAGTGTGATCCGGTACCAGCTGAAATCAATAAGAACAAGGCGGGCTGCTGCTTTTTTTTTTTTTTTTTGACATTGTGCTCTCTATCTTATTTTGGCAACGAGAGCTTTTATCTTTTCATTTCATTCTTAGAGAAAAAAGAATAGGGGTATTTGCTAGGAGGCCAGGATTTATTGCCCCATATCAGAGTTATGTTAGCCTACAATAAAAGAGGAAACCAGAAACAGGGACCCCATGGGATGCTTTCCTGTTTGTTGTAGTGACTAACGCGTTCCCTGAGGTATGAGGATGTCTGAATCAACACTTAACTAGATGCCCATCTGCTGCTGGTTTTATAACTTCTACGTATGAGACGTTTTGTGCTGATATTAATTAATATTCTCCAGTCTTCTGACCTTTTGCTGTTAAAAGAGAGAATCTAAACATGAAGTTCGTGGTAGTAGTTTTAGCAAGGAGGTTTATTTTTACCCCATTTTCCCCATTCAAAAATGAAGTGCATGTGATCCTGGTCTTTCCATTTTGTGTCATGTCTAAAGCCGTGCGTGTGCCCCTATTCCTCCCAGCCTTCATCATTTTTCAACCCAGCAGGGTGGAAGACTCTGGGATATTAATTTCTGACTAGTGGGTGCGGTTGGGCGGCTTCAGCAGAAAGATGCTATTTTTGAGGTAAAAGCTTGTATTGCAATATGAGCTTAGCAATGATCAGTCGGTAGAGAAGCCAGACATAGACACAGTTTTGTAGGAAACCCAGCCCTGCTGCTCATGGATCTGCTCATTTGTGGGGTCCTTAAGTCCACCATCACTTGGGATTCTCCGCTTTCATAAAAAGAGGGAACGGGAAGGTCGGTTTTTAGCCTTCGAGGATGTGGCAAAAGAAGGCTAAATATATGAACCTTGAAACTTCCAGTAACAGCAGAACTCAAGGATAAAAAGGTCGGGACTTGTGTAATTTCACGATTTCTGGGGGGGGGCCCTAAGTGTTGGACGCTCAGCTGGGAAGGGCTCTCCCAGCCTGCCTGAGGCAGCAGATCCACAGCCACTTCTGAGCCACCACTCCGGCTCAGGTGCTGATATTTCCGCTGATTTTGAAGCAGCTCTGCAAGGCGTCGGGCTGCAAAACCCGCTCGCCCTGGAAGAGGCAAAGGGTGCGAGGAGGAGGAGAGGAGGAAGGAGGCGCAAAGGCAGGGGGGAGCAGAGAGAGAGGGGCAGGGACTGACAGCTTTGGAGGGCTGGCTGGAAAGGTAGGGGGCACAGAGGAATGAGAGGGCACAGAGGTCCCAAAGCCCTGTGTGACAGCGCTGAAGAGTGGGTAATTAAAAATATATGGTGGCATTTCATGGAAGCTGAAAAGGAAGCAAGCGCAGAGGCAGAAATATGCTGGCATTTACATATTTAAAAGACAATTATTTGCCAGGGAAGAGAGTGACCTTAGAGTTCTGGGAAATTAAGGGCAGTCTACTGAATTTAAATAGGTTACTTTATTTTTTTCATAAACAAGTGAGGGAAAAGGTCAGTCTAAAATTTGTCAGGTTGCAAAGAAATTTCATCTGAGGCTGCTGGCTCCGTGAACTCCAGGGCAGATGCAGAGAGGCGGGAGGGGCAGCCTGAAGAGGCCAGACCAGGTTGATCTTCACTTCTCCCACCAGCATTTCCTGATGTTTCCAGTACCCCAAGAAACAAAGGCTGAGCAGCCAGCCCCAAAGCCTCACCATCCTCACAGCTGCAAGCACTCCTGCCCATGCCATGGCCAAATTTAATGAGCGGAGCAGTGTCCAGGAGGAAAGGGGAGGTGGTTTCTGTGCTGAACCTGCACCCCAGAAACGTTGCTAGTAATTGACTGAGCAGATTTGTTGCACCGCTGGGGTTAAAACTGAGCGAGCTTTGCCAAGATGCGAATAAGTTGGCGACCAACTGAGTGTGGCGCCGCAAAGCCAGGCACGAGTTGGGGAGCGGCACAGGCTGACTTGGCTTCATGTCACTCAACTGTGATTGAACCCAGCTGGCGTTTAAAAGCCTCGGGTTTTGTGTCCCCAAAATGCCCCTGCGTAATCTCTGGAGCAGGTCCATCTTCTGCTGATTTACTCCCTTTGGTCCTCTGGCCAACGTGTTCTTCTGCTGAAATTTCATTCAAAAAGGGTAACAACTTCCCTGTTTTAGTTAAATTCACGAGTGGATGTGAAACACCAGGGATTAATTCAACAGTTGATGTGGTTTTGGTACCGGGGGAGAAAAGCTCTCGTTCTATTGTTTATTCTTTATTCTTGTACATGAATAACTTCCAAATTGTTCAAAGTGACGTAACTCTTTTCTCAGTTGTAAAAGGCTGTCACATTGTAACTAAACACATCAGAAAAGCATTTGGTCGGAGATTGCCCCTGCACTTGTATTCAGGGGCAAAACCAGCAGAAAGGATGGGCTGGTTCTTAATGCCACAGATTTCAAGGCCAAAAGGTATTTCCATGCAGTATTTACTCTGGGCACGGAAAGTCGATTTTTTTATTTTATGCGGTTTGAAATGATCAGAGGTTGGATTTTGTTCTGTATAATCTTTTTGCGAAACCCAAATCAGAAGCACTTTGCTGAGGAAGGGTTTGATAGTGCAGTGAAGAATAAAGCTGGTGGCAAAGTTTCCTGAGACCTGCCCCCAGTTAAAGTCAGCGCAACGTTTGGCAATCACACGGGCCATACTGGTGAGCACACCTGCAAGGGTCCTATTGGCAATTTTTGAGTACAAAACGTTTTCTCAGTCTCAGCAAAAGGGCTTGAGCTGACTTTTGGTGGTGTGGCGCACATATCTCCTCCTGAAACTTGATGGCAGTGTTGTCTCCTCTCCACACCAACCTGCTGTCCTGCGCAGACAGACCTGTCCCAGCTCCAGAGAAGCTGCTCCACAGCAACTTCCACCAACTGTGGTGCTGACATTTTTAATCCTTAAAGGATTTAACTTGCCTAAATCAGCTTAACAAGGTGAGGTTTTTATAAACTGGGTTTGCTGAGAGCTGTTAGCCTCCTGCGGGCCGCCGGGGCGTGCTGCACTGCTGGCGGGGAGCTTTTCGGCAGCAACCCTGCCGGAGGAGCTGCTCGCGCGCACCAACATGTGTGCCAGTGTGGGTACCCTGAAAACCCACATCCAAAAAAGGTGCATCAAGATTCCCCTGCGAGCACCTGGACTCAGATGCAGCACCTGCACAAACCATGGTGGTTTTTGCAGTGTATTGCAGCTCAGCTTTGCGTTCCAACCCTCCAGAGCTCTGGGAAGGGCTGTTGGGCTCTTTGTGATAAGCTGGAGAGGGAATAAACAAGAAAAGGTGCTGTGGCCTCTTTCCTCTATTTATTGTTCCCCCACTAACATCCCCTGACATCATGAATAAATGTGTGTGTGTGTGTGTGTGTATTATTCAGGCTGCGTGTGTGTGCATGGAGGCTCTTTCCAGCCTTCTGTGTGCCAGAGCAGGGCGCTGGATCGGTGCCAGTGACACGTAATGGCAAAAAAAGAGCTACAAACCTCACACTGTCCCATCTGGATCTCACGTGCCTTGAAGAGATACCTGCCGAGGACAGATCCTGACCGGCGCTATGCGTCCCCAGGGTGTCCTCGGCAGGCTGCAAACCAGCAGCGTCTGCTGGAACTGCTCTGCTAAACTGGGGAGCTGCTGAACTGGGGCCGCTCATGCAGATCTGCCTCCATGGCTGAATCGCCACTAGTTGCACCAGTGGTGGGGTTTTATGAACTTGTCTTTAAACTGGTTTTGCCTTCTACCGCCCAGTGCAGTAAGCGGAGAATTAATAGATGTCAAAGTGCTTAACTAAAGCAGATGAGTGTCATTGCCCCGCTTGACAAATGGGCAAAATGAAGCGTTGCATCAGCGCTAGACCTGGGAACAGAATTTGTGGCTCCCGTGCCCATGTCCCTCCCCAGGAGCCATCACCACCCTCGTAAGGAAATGCCACCCCCCCTGCAGTGACATTCCTTGCTGGACGAGCCTGCACCCGCAGTGCCTGCCACCGCCAGAGAGGTACTCCCACCTGCCCATCCATACCCACTGCATCACCCTCCCCATGCCAGAAATGCCCCATGCCGGAGAGAGGGAAACACTTACGTCTCCAGTGGGATCTTCGTCTGGGCCCTGGCGGAGGGGAGGAGGCAGAAGAGCCAGAGCATCATCCACGGGATGGCCCAGGGCCCCATCCTCCATGCGCCAACCATCAGCAAGGGGACCGGCCGGAGGGATGTGGCGACTCCCCGCCTTTCCTGCTGCCCTGGGGGGGGTCCCCTGACGCCCCCGCCATGCTGCTGGGCCGGTTGCCCTGCCGCTGCGGGGCTGAGCCCCGGGGTGACCCTGGCTGCCTCCGCCCCGGGGATGTCGCTCCTGCTGCCGGGCGCCGTCAGGGGTATCCAGCGCAGGGCAGGTAGCCAAAAACCCACTGGGGACCCTTGTCGGAAAGTCACCCACGGGTGCGGTGTGTCCCTGCGCCCCGAGAGCAGCCGCGCCAGGAGGCAGCTCCGTGCTGGGAGCCGCTGCGGCTACGTAATCCCCCGCCAGCCCCTTAATCCCCTCGCCGAGCAGCAGCAGTGGCAGATTTAGGGAAGTGGAGTGGGATAAAATCACCCGGGATTACTCTGATTCCTGAAGACGGGTCTCGGCTTCTCCAGCCGGAGGTCAGGCCGTGCCTGCTTTAAAGGGGTCACATCCATACCCTCCCAAAACCACCCCCCGACTTTTGATCTCTGTCCGGCAGGGCCTCCCTACCGCACTGCAGGATGCTGGAGGGTTGCTCCAGCAGGTCGCGCCAGCACCATCTCCTCCCCACTGGGGAGCTAGGTTGGCACCAGGAGCGTGGGGCACGTGGTGGGTTCCTGCAGGCACCAGAGGGTTTCTGCTGTGCTGCTGCTCGGTGCTGAGGTTTGCATGGGACCGACGAGCGCGGGAAGAGCCGGCGCCTTGGCAGCTTCTGGCGCAGGTCCTGCCGAGGCACCCGTCCTCCAAGCCATGTCTGGGGTCCTCCTCACACAGGCGAGAGGAGAGGAAGGAGGGGAAATGGGCAGTGCAAAGCAAAAAAATGGCATGAAGAAAAGGACTCTGCCAGTTTTAACTGATGGCCTGTTAATGTGAGCGATTATTTATTAATAGTCAAACCTCTCCATTTGGGCAACATTCAGTTGAGGTTGCCATCCCCTCATCTGTGTCTGGAGACCAATGAATCAAAGGAGCCCAATGGCTGAACTTGATGAATAGCAGCAAGTAGCAAACTGCACACTCGGATGAGAGGCACGCTATGTAAGCTCATTATTGTCACGAGAAGTATGAATTTTAAATAACTACAGATACAGCAGCAGAAAGATTATAAATTACTAGAGTGACCTGTTGAACAGCTTGACTCTATGGCTATGAATTAACCCGTTTATCAGAGTGCCTTCCAATCATCTTTTGCACCTTTACAAATGGCTTATTTAATCTAAAATGGAAAGCCACGCTAGATCGTTAGGTTTCTCATAAGGATGTGGAGGGGGGAAAATGGCTGTCAGAGCACTGAGGTAAAACTAAGGCACATATTACAGATGTGAGACTGAGTGCAGCATTGGTGCTGCATGTTAAATGGGATAATAGAAGTGCCAGAGGAAATACAGAGGAGGGAATAAAACTATAAAATATGGAATAGAGGTTAAATTGTATGATGAAGAGGCTGAAAGCCCAAGGTGAGCAATTAAGTAATTACAGGAATAACGCGCCTCAGGATAGGATGGTTTCATCATTTATTACAATCTTTACTCCAGACTGAGCATCTTTTTGAAAGTTACCATCTTCTTCAAGCAGAGACTGTGGGCCTGAAGGGCCGAAATTTCCAGCTGATGTTATTAAGTCTGTGCAAAGGGTTACACGGGAAGGTTGAAACGGTTCTTTCTGACCTTAAAATCTACAAAAAAATCAATTTCTACACACACAAACACTCTAGAGACAGCGCCTTCAGGGTACTACATGGCTGTGCAGCAAATGCCATAGTCAGCACATGAGGGCAACAGGCAGAGCGGATTTGGATCTTAGTAATGCATTTCTCAAACGGTCAAAAGGTGTTATGGGGGCTCTTGCCCTGGCTGGCCCCAGGGGGGCTCTGGAGGTGACAGCAGCACAGAGAAATGTTTCCCTCCCCAAAATGCTGGGCAGTGTGCTGCCCATGGGAACAGGAGGAGTTGATTGTCCTTCCCCTGACTCTGGCCTCACTCTGCCAGGACCAGGGATCACAGTGCTGGGCTTCTGCTGCCTCCTCCTTCCTCTGCAGCCTGAATGAGAAGATTGCTTTTAGAGGAGCCAGGAAGACTGACCATCAAGGTCTCATTTCTTCACCTTTACCAGGATTAAAAACGAGGGGTAGCATCCAGGGTGGCAGACTTCCCTGTCTGGATACTTCAGGGAAGAGATGATAAAAATTCACATCCTGAAAAATATCTGAAACAGGATCCGAAGGCAGGAGAATCAACATTTTAGATAGCATTTTCTCTCCACTTTCCAAGAAGCCAGATCAAATAGTTATTGTGACTGATTTTTGCAGGATCACTAACCTTTCCAGCCACCGTGTTCTATTTGCAGCTGGGACCTGGTTTAGTCCAGATGGGTTCTGAAGAGAGCCCTTGTCTGGGAAACCGCTGAAATACTGATAGGAAAGGCCATGAGACACAGCAGCATGCTGAACTGGGAGATCCAAATCCCTTTATTTGGTTTTATCTCATTTACTGGCTATATCTCACTTAACCCCTTAATGATCTAAAGTTGCAAGGGAGTGTGATTTGAAGGTGAATTGAAAATAGCATGGAAAACTGAAAATCTCCAGGTGACTAGCAGGCCTTTAATGGGATGAGTGTGCATCCAGTTACTTCTGCAGGGCTGAGCCACCACAGTGTGAGAGCACAGTTGGAGCACAGGGAGGAGGTAAACGATGGCAGGGTCTGACTGGGGAAAAAGAGAAAAGAATCCTATGAGAAAGAATGAAAGCAAACATGTAACGAGTGAGAATTTAAGGCTGCAGGAGATATGGGGTGAGCGAGTACAGCAAATTAGAATTAAATTTGCAAAACTGTGGGTAATAAAAAAATGCCAGTGCAATTTTGTGCTGTATACAGGCCAGGGGAAAGTTTAACAGCTCTATTCATTTGTGGTTTGACCAGAACCTGAGTTCAGCTTGGATTATCTTGTTATGAGAAGATACTGGCAAATGTCAAGACCAGACAAAGAACAAATATCATCAAAACACTGGTGTAAGCAGTGTATGAGGAGAGTTTATTAAAGACAGTAGAAATCCTCATTTGTTTAATGTATTCATGTGGTGAGCCTGACTTGGAAATGCTTGGAAATGAGCAGACTAATCTGTAGTCTTACAGTGTGATGAATATAAGGAGAATGGGCTAAAATGCAGAAAGGGGAACTCTACACTGAGCATCATAGAAAGCTGATTAGAAAGATGTACCGGGCATGGCACAACCTCTTAAGGCAACATCTCTCCGTACAATATGGGTCAATAAGGCACATTTTGTAGCAGCCAAGTGTCTCTTTGTTAGAAGGTCAGCCGGAACAGGGGATATGGCAACAACCTTGAACCAAAGAGAAGAGCATGCAGCTTCGTGGAGTTGAATAGCAGATGGGACAGTGTCTCAGCCTCCTCAGGCATCAAGCTCATTGTGATACTACCCCTGTCACCAGGAGGTTTATCAGGCTGAAACTGGTCACCAGAAACACTTACTCCCCATGGTACCAGTGGTACTGATCTCCCAGTTGGCCCAAGCAGTGGGGCAGAGGTGCTCCCTCCTGTTTTCTGGGTACTTTGGAGCAGCGTCTTGGGGCCTGTATGGAACGAGTCCTTTTTGCACTGTAGATATCAGGGCTGGAGAAGAGGTTGCAAGAGACCAGTACTGGCTTGTTTTTCATTCTGGAGACATTGGGATCTTGCTGTGTGCCTGCCACCACTGCAAATCTTCGCTCCATCATGATCCTGAACTTAAAACATCTGGGACATAGCCAGTTAATAAGAATAATTTGCTTTGATTTTGAATAACTTAAAACAAGGCATGATGGGAATGAACTATGCAGTCTTGTTCACAGCAGATGCATTTGTCTGAGATCATAATCTTGTGCCTTTCGCTATCTCTTGGCAGGACTCCTTAGATAAATATCTGGGTACAAAAGCTCCTTTCTATCCTGGACAAACATTCTGCTTGTGAAACTGCTCTCTCAACAGTGTTTGGGCTTGTGTCCTGTTCAGGAGGTACGAGGGCGATGTCTCTGGCCTGTCTGAGTAGGTTTAACTGTTGCTCGGGGTGGTTTGGAAAACAGTCGTGCAGTGTTTTGCCAATACTAGAGAATCCGATCTTGTCCCAGCAGCTGCCAGGAGGAGGGGGCCCCTGCCAGGAGCAGTGATGGAAAAGCACTTTTAGTCGTGGTTTTACTGGCTGGCCATGCAAATCTCTTCTGATCGGGTTTCAGCGCTGCGGAGAGTTAGCGCCCTTGCGGAGGTGTGGATTTAATAGGTGAGGGGGGACGGGGAAGAGGGCTGCAGGCTCGCTTCGGCACCGGTGCTGATGCTGCAGGCGAGCCCCAGGGCTGGGGGCTGCGGAGGTGCCCCCACGGCTGAGCCCTGCCCTCCCTTCCCCGTTCGGTCGCATCAGGGCCTGCGCAATCCCAGCGGAGCTCCGGGAAGCCGCAGTGCATCAGGGAGATGCTGTTTGGCCTAGGGCTGCCTTGGCTGCGTGACCAGCGGCGTGCCTGGGACCTGGGAAGTTTGGGTTGGGGAGAACTGTAAGATGAGGGTCTCTTTCTCACCACGGCTATTGTGGGAAAATGACACCTCCCTCATTCCCTGGTCCGTTTTGGATTAAATTAGCTGTTTTTAACACCACCTGGGTGCATTTGAAACAGTGGGAAGGTGTGCATGGAAGGGTTTTCTGCCATTGGACACCAGGCTGAGGAGAGCCAGTGGTGACGAGGAGACCCTGATATGACTCAATAGAGGAGGCACACGAACGCCCTTTTACCGTGGGAGTGCAGCTAATACCTGGATACCTGGTGCTTCACTCGGATCTCTGTAGAGCAGGAGGGATTCACCCCTAGCATAACACTGGGAGGAGATACAGGGGAATATACAGGCACGCCGACCGACACGTAGGCAGGTACTATACCACTGAATCTCTTCGTTTCAGGTTGCCTCAGAGGCAGTGAATAACAGATGAGTGTCTGGCCTGCAGGGCATCATCAGACGTCAGCAGGATGACTCGGACCAAACATGTCCTTCTAGACCTCACATTCTATCCGGGTGCTCTGTAAATATCTGCCTGCAGACTCATTGATCTGCAAGCTGCACACTTTCCCTGTTGTTTATAGAAGCAGCCACATAGGTGTCATATTAATTAATGCCCTCGGCTGGTTACTTTGCCTTTTTTCCTTTTAATTTTTTTCCACGGCTCCACTCTAAATTTAGACTTGTTTAAATACTCCAAGATGAAACGAGCATTTTTTTTTATTATTTTTATTTTTTTCTAGCAGCATTTTAAACCCTTATAAGGCACAGCGTTCTGAGCAGCAGGAAATTTAGGGCATGAAGGCCGACACCAAGGGAGAGCAGAACGCATAGGAAACAAGGAGCACTGAAGCATCTTCCCACCATCTCTGATGACAAGGCAAGAAAAACAAGAAAGAATAAAGAAAAAGAAAAAGTAAGTGAAAGCAGATGCTCAGTTTGGGAAGAGTTGTGAGCAGAATGTCGTTTTCCTGGGTGCTGTCACAAAAGCACCCAAAGTGCAAGCCAACTTTATCCTTCTCCCTCCACTACCAAAGGGTTAAACTTAATCTTTTCCATTTCAAGTCCACATGACCTGAAGGAACTTGATTAGGAGGAAGGGAAACCCCATTTTAAAAGAGATTAAAGCCTTTTGTGATAAAGTGGCTGCACTAGAACAGCTTTTTCGAGGGAGGAGGCTTTGCTTCATAGGGAGCCCCTAGAATTGTGGTGCATCAAGTGACTAAATAAATGATGCCACTTATTCTGCTAATCTCCACGGCTGCAAAGACACTTGACTCAGTGCGTGTCTAGCAACACCATTGATTTTGCCAAATCCCCTGTATTAAATGCATGATGCGATGACCCTATTCAGAGTACACGCTACAAATACCTCCTTCTCTCTACTCAGTGTGTTAATAAGGATTCAGGATTTGTTAAGGTTATCAGGACAAAGGTATTCGGGCCAAATTAGGGTTGCTCCAGCCTAGCTGGGCTAGAAAGAAAGAGGGTCCCTCTTCCCGTGTGTTCCCCTGTCAGGGTCAACAGATGCGGAGGGCGCAGAGATGAGTTACTTGGCTTTGTGGTCTGATGTTACTGCCTCACCTATTTGCTGAAATCCTGATGAGGATTTATTAGGTAATGGCTGTAGGGTGCTTTGGAAATACAGGGTGCTTTCTAATTTTCTGCGCTCTTGCAAAGGGAGACAACATAGCCTCTGGAGCTGAGGATCGTCTTCTCGCTTGGCAAGTGATCTCCAGGGACAAAGCAGCAAACCACTCCGTTTCCTTCTCCTCCCCTGATTTATTTGGATCACATTGTCAGTGGTCCAGAGGTCGGATGAAGCCCGTAGGGCGGTTTTATCAGTTCTCCAGCAATGGGGGTGGGTCAGGGAGCCAGCGGAGCTGGGCTGCGGCACTCTGCAGACCTCTCTGTAGTGATCCAGGCATTAAACATCTGCCTGTCAGGAAGAATGCCATCAATACAGATGAGCTGACTATCCCCAGCGTAGCGTCTGTAGGCGATGGGCTCTGCGGCACAATATATACAGCAGTCATGCCTGATCCCCAGGGAAGCTGCTGCACACTACTGTAGCATACATAAAGGGCAATGTCTAGGCAGAAAGACTTTTTTAATCTTTTCTTTCTTTTTTTTTAATCTTTCAAAGGTTTCCTGTTAATTTTATTTGTTTTCCTGCTGATACCGAGTGTCCAGGCAAGAGCTATTGTAGAAATGCATATCAGCATTGCTGGAATATTCAGAACTCAATTAAAAATCTTAAAAGTTGGATTATTTTTTCCTTCCTTTTGATTTCACAGAGGGGAGCAGCTTTGCCAAAATTCTAGGTCACAAATTATAACATTTCATGCTTTTCTCCTTTGAAAAACAGCATTATTTTTTTCCCCACAAAAATCAGAGGCGATCAGTTTTAGTGTGATTAAAGATAAAAGCTGGGCTTTGGATACATTTTACCACACATTGATGTAGGTGTAGATAAAAACAGTCCATTCTTTCATGAATATTAATGAAAACATGTTTTATGATTTTAGGCAACCATCAATTGTTATTAAAAATACTCTGACAGTTTTGAAGAAGAGAAGGGGGTGGGGGGAAGGGTCTGCAAGGCTTTCCACATCAGATTAACACCATTTTGCAGCAGCTTGCATTTTGCTCCGCAATTACTCTGCAGCGAGAGCGTGCGTGAAAGGTGTTTCCCCGACCTACGGCTGCTCAACGGGCTGCCGGGAAACGGGCTTCAGCCCATCTGAGCATGGCGCTGTCTCCTTTCAACCTCTGGTTACAATTCCAGTCACTCCCCGTCACCCTAAATTGCCTCCGCGTCTGTAATTAGCTCAGTCACCTGCCAACTTTCATAACACACGCTCACTCTTCTTCCCTTCAACATCTGACAGCATCTCGCTTGGCGAGCAGCTTTCAAAGAGATTTCCCCTCCACCCCAGGGGTTTTCATGCTGTGAGCCTGCCCTGAAAGGATGAAGATACAAATCATGTTGTGCCCAGAAGGATCATTAAACGCCTTCTTTGATTTCCTTCAAGGAGCACAAATTAGCTGAGGAAGCAAACCAGGGAATTTCTTGCTAGCAGTTATTGTTGATGTTTCTAACCCCCATCGGCACAGGATGATAGAGCTGGGAGCTCCCCCATGGTGGGGCTGAGGTCTCTCTGGGTTGCAGCCATCTCCTCCGAACATGGCCAAGGAGAAATGTCGGTCCCCCAGGAAAGAGTGGCTCACGAAGGTCCAGCCTAGTCTAGGCACATACGTTTTGAGAGCAAAGCATCTCTCTCTTACTGCTAGGACGTGTAACAGTGTGCAAAATACATGTCTGAAAAAAGCAGTTTCTAGCAGCCCTGCTTATTCTGCTTCCTCCTGCTGGTGACAGCATCTGGGCAGCACGTGGGTCAGTCAGTAGAGAGATAGGGACAGCCCAGCAAACCATTTGGTTGGGTCGGGGACAGAGCAGCCTGCAGCACGCTTGAAATAAAACTAAAAGAACTGCATTCACTGTCCACGACAAAAAGTGGAATTTAGGATTGCCAGAGCCATAGACAAATAAATAATGCATGCATATATTACAAAAAAAAAAAAGAAAATTTGAATTCCAAGTTGTGATGTCTGTCTAAAATCATCTGCCGTTTGCTAAAGAAGCACTCCAACTGCCTGCCTTCTGGTTAGTGCAGTGTCGAGGTCAAAGTTAGTATCTTTCTGAGCCAGAGGCTCCTGAAGTTTCAGACAGAAGCCAAACAGTTGGGCCCCAAGGGGTGCCTTTGCAGGAAATCTGATGTGCATAAAGTAGGCAGAGCGGCACCGAAATCTCATTAGCTACGGTTGCTTGCTGGAGCTCTGACCTTAGCTTAATTCGTTCAAGTGATGCTGGAGTTAATTGGCATTCCCAGATTGGAGTCATTCCCTTTTCTAGCTGCAGTTTAAACCTAGATCTACTCTGCTCGCCAGGCCTATAAATCCCCGAGAAGGAAAAAGCATTACCTGGCTCCTCTTGTAGTCAAATGTACAATCTCAGGCTCTGACAGCCACTATGCTACTTTATGGCTGCGTAGGGGCAGCAGAGAGATGGGTGTTGCAGCCTGCTTGCTGGTATTTCTGGTGGAGCACTTCTACTCTGAACTCTAACAACAGCCCTTAGACTGTGATGTCTTTGTCCACTTTTAATGCATTATGTTGCAAGAAATGAAGACCACATGCGAGAAACCGCAGTCAGCAAAGCCGCTCCAGCGATGCTGGCCCAGGAGCGCAAGTAAATGCTGATTTGAAGGGGCAGGTCCCCATGGTGGCTCTCGTGGGGTATGTGAGAACTGCACCTAACTGGGAGGGAGAGGGATGGCAGCCTCTGCCAGCATGGGGAAGCCATCACGCTGTTGATGGTGTGTCTCAGGAGAGCCCTGGGCAGAGGTAGGGGATGTCTCCATTGCAGGCCAGGACACTTCCAGCTGGGCAGGAGGCTGTGAGGAGGGGGCTGTGGCCTGGCAGCAGTGGCACGCTGTGCTGCACAGGGACATACCCGCCCTGGCAGCATTAGTGGAGCACGTAGTCTAAATTACTGTATCAGACAGGTCATACTCAAGTTTCCCCTTGCACTTTCCAGCTATAAAAGGCTCCACTAGCCTCTGAGCATCACCGACCCGTGTGGAGCCCAGTGCTGGAGGGAAACCACGACCAGGTTTTACAGCATACACTCTTATGCAGCTTCACAGTTATCTGCCCTCTGTCTCCGAGGCACAGGGCCAGCCACCTCTGCCAGGACACTCCACCTGCTCCGCTCCTCCGGCAAATTCTCCTTCCTCAACTTGCCCCTCTACCTTGCAAGCTCCAGCTCATTTAGGAGGTGAATTCCTGAGACTGGCTGTGCCCCTCTATGGTGCCGGGGTGGTACCCCAGGCCAAAGACCCAGCACTCCTCATCCCACCCTGGAGATGCAAAACAGTGCCTGGGACTCTGCAAGTCCTTTGCTAGGGCACCTCCAAACTGTGCCGTGGCTGTTGTAACAGTCCTTAATTACTGGTCAGCTTTGTCCTATCTTTAATGTGCCGTAAGCTCCTACTTGTCTTCTAGAGGTTTTCCAGAGCTCTGCTCATGTTTTTCCCAGTGTGCTAATGTCTGGCTTCACCTCTCCCAACAGCTGCTTTCTCCTCATCTACCCAAACAGAAACAGAAAATGCAAAGGTTATTCACTTCCAAAGCCTTCCCTCCAAGGATGGTCTCCAGCACCAAAGGGCAGGCTGTTTTTCTTTCTCATCTCACTGACACGAACATCTGTTGAGGGTGATCAGGAAAGAAAGGAACTCACTGCTTTTACAGTCCTCCCAAAATGCTGGGGGGAGGCCAGCAGGCTTTCAAATACTGCATGCTGCTGTCATTCCCAGGCTAAAATATATATTAAAAAAATAATCTAATGCATCTAGTATGGAATAAGATGGAAGAAGAGGAGGTTGATGGAACTAAAACTCCCTAGAATTGATTGCTTAGGAGGGCTAGGAAAGCTGACAGGCTAGAATAGCTGTGGAGCCCTTTTCCTGCCTTTTGGCAGAAAGGACACCAATTAGCTGGATTTAGTACGGTGCTGCACATGTTAACTGAGTAGGAAATTGTTATTAGCACTAGAAAATTGCATACGGCAGTTCAGGGCCAAGAAGGTATGGGTGCAAATGCAGATAATGTGCTTGAGAGCACACGGTGAGCTCAATCTCCTTACAGGGGCTCTGTGTAGACGAAGTGAAAAGTTGCTGCTTTCAGGAGTTAGGAAGATGTTTTATCATCTGCAATGCTTTTCAGCATTGCTGAGCAGTGCTATGCTGGGCCGTGGGCTGTCTCTGGACCATGAAGACTGGGGTGGCAAAGGACAGGGACAGAAACAGATCTTAATAGCTCAATAGTCCAACCTATTCTGGTAAACTTGTGTTTGCGGGTAAGTAGCTAACACACGGGAGGTTTTTCCTTTTCCTCTCCCACTGAAAATGGACTTTTTGTGAATTCTGGTCTTTTCTGAAATGCCAGTAGCAATTGCTCACCTCTGGACAGACCATCAAAAAACCTTTAAGGCTCCCATTAAGCTGCCGCAATCATCTGGCAGAAGAAAAACATTTCTAAGGAGGAAGCGCAACAGCAGCTTTGTCAGCAGCACATCGCAAATCACATCAGAGACTCCAAGCAAAGAGCTGAGGGAAGAGTAGACGCTAATGGGACAGGAAGGATAATGGAAAACTTGCACCGACTGGCCTCTTTAGTGTCATCTCTATTACACAGCTGGAGAGAGTACATTTTGGAGCAGCAGTAATTTATTTTTTGATCAACACAGAAGTTGCATATGAAAATACTGTCACTGTTCCGTTATTCCTGCTGGCTTTGTTCATTCATCTGGCCTACAACAGGCACAGGGCACACCAGGCTGTCATATCCCAGCCTGCTGTACGCTGCGGAGGAAGGGAGAGGGGAAGGGATTCCTGCTGGGTCAAATATTACCTGCAAAGGAAGAAAATGTAACAGCATCGGCATTTGTCAGAATTTATGTTTGGTTGCTTGGCTGCTGCTGTTGCCTCTATCTGCTCCTTGCTTTTTCCCCTTTTCTCTGCTTACATGGCATGCTGATCTCTTATGAAGCGCTGCATCTGGGAAACAGAGCAGTTTGGGCTGTACTGAGGGATTTTTGTGTTTGATGTAAACAAAAACGAAGTGATGGAGAAAGGAACAAAGCCCCAGTGAGGTGCAGCTGAGCATCAGTCTCTCTGCCTTTGCCTCTTGACTTCTGTGACCTCCATAAGCCCATTATGGAACCACTCTTCACATCCATTTTAAATGGAGATAGTATTTCCTTCTCTTTCCTTTGCAAGGGTAATTTGTATAAAAAACACTTCTAGATACTGTGTTCTGTCGAGCTATTTGTGTAAAAGCACTTTTAGAGCAATGCTGAAGACACTGAGAATATATTTAAGAAATAGAAATCCTTTAAAATCATATAAAAGTTCTCATCCAAAGGTTTTAAGTGGATTATAAAATCACTACTATTGTCATCTCTCCAAAAAAAAGACCATATTGCTTTGGGTTAAATATTTGTGTCCCTCCATTTTGTACCTGAACCTGCCCATCTTCCCCATCCCACCAGCTGTATATTCAGACCTGCCCCCCCAGCACCAGTGTAATTAAACACGTTGTTACAGTGTGACAAGAAGAACCTCCAACTTCTGTCCTTCTGTCATCTCCTAAACTGGTGTTTTATCTCTGAAATCTTCCCATTTCATGAGTTGATTTCTGCAAGGTATGCACAGTAACACTTGCAGAGCTGGCTTTGCTTTGACTGCCTGCTGATGTCTCAGAAAGAAGTGCTTACAGTCTTCATCTTTGGTCATTGGGTTGGTTCAATGCACTCAACACTGAAGAATGTTTGTCTGCTGGATTTAGCAGCCCCCTGAAGTCAGGGATTAGCTTTGTGTTTCTTCTGAACTTTAATGCTCTCTAGATTTCTGCTTTTATATAAGGAAGTGGAAGTTTTCCTGAAGAAAATTGTGCTTCATTTGTGCTTTTCCATCTCCCTGCTTCCTTTTCCAGTTGCCACACCTTCACTTCTGTCCCTAGAGGTGAGCTGAAAATTCCCAGCTTTCACTTCTGTCTATAATTATTCACTATACTTTCATTTCTTACTGTACATAGCCAGCATTTCTTCATACCTCTCAGTCAAAGGAGTTAACAGGAGATTCTTCATCTTCTGTATGTTTCTACTCATTGCTTCTACCCTTCCCTTGAAGAAGCTCGTGTTTTACAATTCCAGCAGGGACTTTTCTCAAAGATAACAAGCTCTTCTTTGTTACAGGAGTCATCATCTTCATCTTTGGTGCTGTTGTGGTTGTCCACACATTCCTCCTAAGGTGTGGCACACATTTTTGGTAGGATATGATCCACTTGAAAGTAGTATGTGGTGGCGGCTTGCACTTGCATGGCAGGCGTGGGTAAACATCTCCCCGCGAGCAGCTGCTTTGGAGGAGCTGGAGGTGGGGCTTACAGGAATTGAGGCGGTAGTAGGAAAGAGGACACAGATTAACAGGAAGCACGAGGTTTGGGCCTTCAGGTGTAGAAACAGGGGAAGGGAAAGGCGTATCACAAGAGGGTGAGACAGCAGGGACAAGCTGTTGATTCTGCTTGCGAACGCAGCTCTGAAAGAGATCGGAATTACACCTCTCTTGCCAAGCAGCAAGCATTAAGTACGAGATCCCTGAATTATGTTATGACAGTACAGCCTGACAGATCCTCTAATTCAAACCCTTGGCCACAGCTCGCTGCATCCATAGGAGAAGCCAGGAGAGGCAGGACTTCCCTGATAAGAACCCAAGAGGGGAGCCTCAGGCATAAAAACTCCCTTTCTTAGATGAATGAGAAATGCAGGCACTTTTACTAAGTGGTAGGTCTGGGGCTACTGCTTTAAGTGGAAAGAAGGCGGCTGTTGGTGAGCCAGGCTGCTAAGCAGCAGTAAAAATGAAGGAAAACAGAGCTTTTGTTCCCAGCCTGAGTAGCCCTACGCTGGGAGTGCTGCCAAGAGCCCGCACGTTCCTTCCCTCTCTCCCTCTAACTGTTTATTTACAGGCAAGTGCTGAAGAAAAACACACAGGTTGGGTAGGTTTTTGAAGTGACATAATAATAATCTCTCTCCCTATTTTTAGTACCTTTCAGAAGTAGATTTCAGGTATTGAGCTAAGAGATACAGTGCCGGTGGCTGCACCCACAGCTACGTGGTGTAAGAGAGATGCGCAGCAGCATGGTTCAAGGCAACGCGTAGCAGCTCTGCATTCAGCACCGGGCCCTGTGGAGCAGGGTGGCAGCACCTGGGCAAGAAAAGCATTAATACTTAGGTAGAACCTAATGCTGTGACTAGCATCCCTCTGTGTACACAGTAGAAGCTGTAGGACTTTGCCATCATTTCCTGTAGTTCCCCCACAGCGTAAAAGCAGGCTACCCTCTTGCTGATAGTAAGATATCATCCTTTCTAATTCCCGACTTTCGTTTAGTCACCGCATGCCAGAGGGTTTTTTCTTCTGCCTTTATTGACTGGTGGTGTTCATGCAGATACATTGTTCTGAACTCAGAGCTTACTTTGCTTATTGTGGCATTTGTGTCCAAATATAGTAAAAAGGGCTTTTAATTAATATATGCCCCAAATGGTTTAAAAAATGTTTTTGTATTACATCTATGGCTGAAGCCGCTGCTCTCAGAAAATGTGTAGTGACTTCCTGCTGCGTACACGAGATGTTTATCCTAAATTCATTCTTTGGAAGTTTTTACAATGTTGCTCACCTTTTAAAAGGAAGAAACATGGAGATTACTTGCAACTCAAATTCTTTCCATAAGAGCTATACAGTAAAGGTGTTCATATTCCAGACACTCTTTCTCCAAAAGCTATTCTTTAAAATGACCTAAAAATCTCTTTTCTCTTTTTCCTTTATCTTTCCAGTGCTTATTTCCTGCTTGTTTCAGTAGTTTTCTCAGCTACACATACAAAAGCAATCTGGTTCCTGCATTTCTCATTCACTTCCATGCTGAGCAGATTTATATTCGAACAGTCTGTTCAGGTTTGACGGTACAATCTCTGTTAAATTTTAAAAAAAAACCAACAAACCACAACACAAGTTAGGAAGGGAAAACTCACCCAAACATCTGCTGTATTGCGAAGAAAGGTAGGGGCTGACTCTGATGTCAGTACTGGTTCAGTACAAGATGGCGGTGGTGTAGAAGGTGTTTGTGATGGCTAACTTTAGCCCAGTCAATCTAATCTCCCAGGCTAAATTAGGTTTGTGCTGAGACTTGCCTTCGAGAGGATCCTGTCTTTCCACTGGCTTTGCAGAGAGCCCGGAGAGATTAGGCTCATGAAAAGTAGTTACCCTTTGTGGAGGTACCTGCAAACACTTTCATGGACTTCCACACAGAGCCAAGGTACGGGATAACAACGAAGGCACATTTTGATCTTTGTGGCATCTTCTGAGTCTCAGTATCAGCGAAGAGGCAAAGGCCTCTTCACAGAAAGTTTCACAAAAGCTTCAAGTCAGTTTAAGGCAGTCCCGCAGCTCAAGTCTCCCGCTTCACTTTCCTCTCCCTACACCCCGCCAATTTATCCCCAGGGCTGCACACCACTATCCATACACTGATACAGGTACCTTGGCTGCTGCCCACTGAACTGATGTGGGTTAAAACCAGCCTCGGCCTGGAGGAAGCCTTAACCTGGACTAATCCTGCTACATTTTGCCACGCAGCCCTCTTAACCAAAATAAAAAAGGAGAAAAAATACAGGAAAAAGGCAGGAAAGGCCGGTGTGGGAGCAGGGATGAGCAGCTAGGAGTGGGTGGCTGGGACGGGCTGCCTCTTCAGCAGCAGAGCCAGCTTAAAGTGTTTATAAAGCTACAGCCTTTGTTTCTTGGTGTCTTGCAGAACCACATTTCCCTCCTCCTGTTTGTATATGCCAAGCTCCCTCCTGATATATTCCCAACTCAGCTGCGCACAGATTTACGTCTAGAGGCCAGAACAAGCTTGTTAGAGAGAGCTGCAGCAGTTTGGAAAAGGCAAGGACTTGTAAGAGTCTCCTAAAAGTCCTTAGGATTAGCAGTAAAGTTTACTGTAGGTTGACTGAGGATTAATTTTTTAGTGCATTATTCATCTCCAGGACTAGAATTTTGCCTTTTTCTAGGTTTCAGGGATCTCTCTGGGTAAAGCTGCCATCTCGTAACATTTTCTATATTACAGCCTCAAATGCTTACTGAAAAATGTCTTTTAATTTTGCCTTTTCCGCAACAAGATTCTCCAAGTTTGCTAAAATATTAAACTGATTTTAATATCCTAAAGGGACACAGACAGCTCAAATACTCACCGCTTTTATAACCGAAATTCAAAGCTCAACATGTTCTAAATAGGCTGTCAGAGAAGACGAAGCATCCTGCCTATTCAGCTGCATCCTGCTCCTGGAAAATTTTATTTTGCTGTTCAAGTTTAATTATCCCCTTTGCAGCTACAACAAGGAGGAGTAAATAGAGGAGCAACAGAGAGCTAATGAATAAAAATCAAATTAAGGATTTGAATTTTCTGTAAGAAGGGCCCGAGGAAAGATTCGGATGCCTTCAGTGAATATTACGGATTTCCATGATAAACACTGACAGACATTATGCTTCAGTATTTCACTGACTTTCTACTCCTTGTCTTTTCACTCGTTTAATGCGTGTGGAATTTTCTAAGGAAGTGGACAGTGGTTAAATGGAACTACACTGAAAACTAATATCAATTCAATGCTGAGACTGGGATTAATGCATAAACTACTGCTGCAACTTCTGGAATTTTTGCTAAGCCCCAATTCACAAGGTATTTATTCTACTGGAAGACAAAAAAAAAAACCAACCCAAAACCAGCAGTATATTAAGAAATACACAGACAATAAAAATATATTACACACGCATACTGTGGAAGCATCTAAAATGGACTTAATGTGTTCCTTATGTACCTTCTGCTTTTCTGCTTGCTACCTTTTTCCCCTTTTCAGATTATAAAAACAGGCCCAAAGAAAGGCAATCCTAACTGCCGTGGGCCTTTTCCTCTCCAAAGGCCTTGCTAGCATAAGAGCTCTCTAGTTCTAACAGTGTCTTAAAAAACATAAATTAAAATAGGGGAATCTGAGCATTCAGAACCACTCTAGTTCTGAGGTGATCTATCAAACACGAAATGAACTTTTTGGTATCATGCACAGATGTGGCCGCATATAGAGACAGTCCCAGCTGACAAAAAAGCTGTTAAACAAACCACAATACCAAAAAGAAGAGATTAAGTTTTCAGGCTCCAATTATATTTCCGGAAAAAGCCTTTTTCTGAGACAGATACTTCAGTTTGCAGTAGAAAGAAGAGAGAAAGGGGCATGGCACAGTTTTACGCTCCAGTATGCCTGTAAGCTCAGTCTCCAATTCCCAAACGCCTCTGAAGCAGCAGATCCTGCCATCTGAAATGGAAACCTAGACAAGAAGTTCAGCTTCATTTCTCAATCGAAGTGCCTCACCACTTTTCCTCTTCTGTTCATTGTCATGAAATTCAGAGTTTCTTTATGAGCCTGTTCTGTCTTCTTACCCCTGTTGTTCTTGGTAAGCATGAAAGTCAGCACCTCCTTTCTTTAGCAACTACCATCCTTTCCTTCACTCCACAAAAGGCAAGTTTATGCCTCCTGAACAATCCCAAAAATCCCTTATAGCATAAGACAGTGACAGAAATCCAACTCCATCAGTGTTACTTGGTGTAGATGTAGCCAGAAGAAAGGGCAGAGAGGAAACCCTGAATTAGCTCTGTCCTTGTCTGCTTTAAGATAAGCCTCAGCTTATCAAGCATAGTGCCAATATTGCTGTTGTCACAAGCATCAAGAGTTAACAGTTGTTTTAAAAGAAGACGCCTTTAATTTTTGTAAATGATACGTTACTGTGGAAAGTAATAAATAAGGATGTTTTAAAAATTTCTACTCTCCTTTTTTGTAAATAAAAATATTTTCCCCATGACTAGAAAACCTATCACAAACACAGCTTGAGATGCTTAAGGATTATTTTAACCCACCAATTACAGAAGTTCTGCATGTCAAATGAGGTCTTAACTATGTGTCCCCATCATCTTTAAATTGCACAATCCAGCATCAGAGATACCAATTATGCATATATTTAGTTTCATACAAAGTCTTTTGTGTAGATTCCAATTTCTTCCACACCAGTTCATTCAGAAATAATATCAATTAACTCAGTAGAATCCCATAAATTATAATGGCTACATAAATTATTATGGCTACAGGATTAGAATTAGGACTTGCTATCTTTAAAGTCTGCCTTTCCTAGTATCTCCTCAACATGTTCTTTTCACTGAATCTGCAAGAATTGTAAGCAATTTGGTAACAAAATGGAACTAGAATACAACTTGCTCTCTACAAGCTACTTAGTGTAGGAAAAGTCTAGCAGTTTTGTAGGCTGGAGTCTCTTCGGGTTATTCACTTGCGTATAAAGAAAGTAGCTCTTGAGGGTTTTTTTAAATATTGATTTAGAGCCTTTCCCAAGGAATGTGAGCAAATTCCCCCCCTCTTTGCCCCCGCCAAATCACACTCTTATACCAGAGAAAGGCCAGATGTATGGGGGTGGGGGAAACAGTTTGAATCATTACAACTATACTAATTGAAACCTGCATCCTAATTTACTCTGAAGAACCTTCACAGATGAGGCTACCAAGCCGTGCCTACATCAATGCTCACAGTAAAGAATTTATAGGAAATTTATAATTTATAAGAAAGTATACTCATTTACAGATTGGGTTCTCTGCACCCACAAAAGAAATGCCTCCTCAGCAACAACTTTGGGTTCCTTAACTGTAGCAAACTGGCACTTCAGCAGCAGATGCTAATAAAAATATACATAAAATTCCCTTCAGTCATTTATTCTAATTGATTTAAAACCTCACTGTTTCTTCTGCCAAGTGTAAAAACATTTTCAAGTCATACAAATACAAATGACCCAACAATTCTTAATACACAGTCCAGGGTACAATAAAATGAAATCAGCACATAGTAGGGATTATCCTTTTTATTTTCTTTAGAAATGGATCAATGAAACCACTGTGCTCCAGGAACACACTAAAAAAAATTTAATAGGACTTTTACACCAGGTAGCCTTCCCATAACAAAGTTGTACATTGCTTATAATAATGAAGATTGGATCTCGAATAATAAGAAATATGAATCCAGTGCCAGCCCAGAGCTATGCTGATAGAAAGTACATTCACAAACAACCCCTGCCCCACCCCCCAAATCTTCAAAACACCTGCAGAGTCCCGTTTCTACAGCTAGCTAAAAATATTCTTGTTAAAATAGAAAAAGATTTTTCTACAAAAATCTGGGGGAAAGTAATTTCATTACATTTCATCTAATTGCTTTGCAGACCACTAAGTACGTCGGATAGATCAGTCTTCCCAAGGCTCTCCCTTCCAAGGTTTCACCCCGATTTTCACGTTCCTAAAAATAGTCCAACATTGCCACCATGTGGTCAGAGACGGGCACGTTCATCAGGACAGTTGCAGGTGACATCCCTCAGAGAATATCCATGACAAATACCTAGTCAATGAATAACCACAATGCAAGTAAAAAAGGAAACTGTATTCTGAGAACTGAGTCCTTACACAGGGAAACCAATTCTAAGCATGGGCCAATATAAGAAAAATAGTTTAAGATATTTTGTGATTAAGTCTCCAGTTTCGTGATGCTCCCCTCCCTAAAGGCACAATCTTTCCGCTTTCTTTCTCAACACTGTGTGTACTTGCCAACAAGCAAAAATCTATTTGTATGCAAGATGCCTAAGACCATTCATTTCTTTACATACTTGAAAAGTTTGAAACCTTTCTCTGAAGTTCAGGAAACCACAGAAACTGAATTTAAAAAAATCATCTTTTACATAGACTTTTTCATCGCCGCCTTTCTCACACTGAAGAGATATGCTTCATAAATAATATTTAAGAAGTTGTCATCATTCTGAAAAACAAAACAGGTAATTGTTAGTGCATGATAGGTGTTTTGAGTAAAGAGATTAGAAGGTTTTTCCATTTCATGGACTTGATACTTCTCAACCTTTCTCTATTTTAAAAAGTGAGCAATAGGAAGGCTATGTCCTTTACCAAAAACATGTATTATTTTCAAGCCTTGCTAGTAACCTTAGAAGAACTGGATGTGAATATAAACTTTATGACTGTATCTCTATAAGAAGGAATGAATAAACAGAAAGCAGATTTTCCAAATTCACTTGGATTTAACTTGAGCTCACTATTGTTGCATGATAACGTGGTGATGATACAACCCTGAAATTCCTTCTCTTTGCCCTCATTTACCTAGGGATCTCCTTAAGTAGTAGGTCCATTAGGTCAGTGATAATTTAGAGCATGTCTGAAGGAGCAGTGAAACACACTGGGTTTTGATCCTGTACTAAATCCTATCTGGGCAAATCCTTGCATCTTGTTTAGCTCTTTTAGACTTCATGCTCCCAACTGAACCTGCTCCTTTTGCTCTGACGCTTGTTTAACTTTTTCCTTCTGAAGATCATCTTGCAAGAATGGGTCAACCCACATTAAGAAAGAATGTCCTAAGTAGCTCACATAAACATGTGAGGATAATTAAAATCAAGATACTATTTGAGAAAAACCGGGAGCATCTGAGATTGTGGTTTTATATAATAGAAAATAACAGGTAAGAAATTGGCTGTAAATAATTTCCAGGTAATTCAGTTAATCCTAATTACGACCAAGAAAAGCAGGGTCAAATATACATTTTACAAGTACAGTTTCAGAGGGTAAAATTCAATTTTCCTTGACTATTTTCCTTTTTAATTTCATACAAGGTTTTACTACTATCCAGATACTCAAAGTACGTAAAGACAGGAAAATGTGATATTTTTATTTTTTAATCTGAAACTAAAAATACAGAGGAAGATGAGAAAAGCCTCTAATTTGTTAAAGACACTATTTTCTTTCTGGGTCTGATAACTTAAATAGCATTTTAATTAACTTCAATATTCCAATAATGACTTTTATTTTTATTCCAAAGCCATACAGACTCATGGTTTTGGCCTACAAATTGGACCCTTAAACCTCTGCCTCTATTCCTTGTGCTCTGTAGTCAGGTCTTTAGTTATATAATCTCTCCTCAACTTCTACTCTTTAGATATTCATCACACGGCAAGTTAAGGAAAAAAATATTCATAATCACTCATCCCAGAGCAGTAAACAATCATCTCATACATAATGTTGCTAATGCTTTGTCACATTTAAACCTGAAAAACTGCAGCGAAAGGGATTTTAGCATTTGAAGTAGAGAATTACATTGAATAAACTGACCTAGTATATTTTTAGGTTATCTAACCCGTATTTTAAAGTTGCTCACACTCATCCTGCAATTTTAATTTCCCATCTGAATTCCTCTTACTGCTAACACGCATCTCTGAAATATTTGACAACTAGGATAATCACCCATTATTTATCCTTAGCTAAAAATATAATAGGTATCTCTCGAGCTCATAGACCGAACTTATGAAGCTTTCAGTCATCTTTGTTCTTTTCCGTCAAATTTATTATCTTTCCTGAGCCCAAAATCAGATGCATTCATCAAAATGCGCTTAAGCCAGCAGTGTGCGAGGAGAGGCTATCACATCCCCAGTGTAAGCCATGGTGCTCTGTCAACATGCAGCCACAAGTAGCACAACTTCCAACATTCTTTTAGTTATCCATGTAGCCTCGAGACAGACAGACGCAACTGATTATAGGGTGCTTCTATCAAAACGGGAATCGGTACTTTAAGCAAAGTCGGAGAATTTGTGGCGCTTTACCTGGATCAGGTGCAGAAGTGTTTCCTGCAGCTGCATCTTCGTCATCGAGTTGCTGTTGACCACGGACGGCTCCGGGGTTTGCAGGGGCAGGAGAAGGCTAGCTGAGCTAGTAGCAGGTTCTTGGTTTGCTGCCGCTAACCGCCCACTGTCATTTGCTTTTGGTGGAGCAGGTGTGGTCTGAGTGAAAAGCATCGGGGACATCAACAAGGTAGGAGTCACAGTGGCAGGAATGCGTTGAGGTGAGATTACCTGTCGACATAAAAATGAAGTCAGGAATTAAACCAGTCTACTTAATTCTATGGGAATAAAGATGCTGAAAACTGCAGACTGATTGGCAACAGGTACAGAGACTGCTGGAAATCAATACAGTTATGTGGAACTCCAGCTCAGGGCCACCTATATGATCTATTTCCAGATTAAAAGGTCTTCCATCCAATTTGAGAGCGCAGCAATGGGTTCAAGTGTGATTAAGTCTATCTGATAGGCAAATGAACTTAGGACAAGAGCATTTTATTACAGAAATCAGACTATTATTAAATATCAGCACTCTTCGAGAATGTAGCTTAAAGTCTTCTACATAGGGACAGTAAGTCATTAAGTTTAATCTTTGAGAATATACTTACATGCAAATATCACCATTAAAGACTAATACTTTGTACCTAATACTAGAAAGTATTTTCTAATTATAACTTTCAAATTACTTTATGTGTGTGCATATATATATGTATGTATGTTTTTTTTCTTCTCATCTTACTTAAGGAGAGGGGGAAGAAAATGGAGATTAAGTGATTAATCTAAAGGACTAAAGAGCCACAGTGAGCTGGTGGCACTGTCAGAAAGAGAACCAACTCCTAACCAACACGCAGTTGACAAAATCAAAAAGGCCCTCAAAGAGAAGGAAAACCTTGATGCTGCAGTAGTTCTGTAAGTTCCCTCAGTATCATATCCATGCCAACCTGCAAAGATAATGTGTCAAAGAAATTTTACTTTTAAATTTCGCAATGCATCTTGGAACTGTAAAACATGCAGGACTAGCAAATACTATCCAATATAATATAGAACATAATGGAAAATTTATTCACTCAGTTTGCAGATATTAGCACTCTCTCCAGGTAATTTTAGTAATAAATCAGCCATCTCCTCGCTATTCAAGTATACGATCTTTTTTTCAAACATACAAAGGAATTAACATGAGCTCACCAAAGCTCCTGTCTTTTGGACTGGAGCATGATTTATTGCTCCTGTATGAATGTAAAAGGCTACTGCATCACTTCACCCTGTGTCCTGGGTTACATTTCAATTTTGAAGATAAATTAAAATTAAGAAAACTGAGATTTATCTCCTAGGTGTGCAAAACAACGTAGTTTAATGTTAAAGAACATTCATATTTTTATAGCTTGTCTTACTCCTAGTCATGATTGTTCTACCAAGACATTTCTGAACAATGTTACTTAGACAACAATACAAAGAGAAATAGAAAGAAATGAGGAGTACCGAGATCTCATGCTGTTTTAACCCAAATTTATGGAAGCAGAAAGACTAGGGACCACGGAAGACTCATGGATATTAGAAAGCATACAATATGCACCCCGTTCAAGAATCTCCCAGTATGCTTTTTAGGTAAATATTGTTTCTGTTTCTCAAATGTAGAGTACTACGTAAAACCAAAAGTCTTGATCTACAGCTTTTTTTCTACCCCATGGAATCTCATGATAACAGAAATCATGAAGTCTGTGTTACAGGCTCCTGAATGAGTTAAGGCATTCCCAACCCACTGTAGGTTTGCTTCAAACAGTAAGGTAGTGCATATGTTTGTGCACCTATGCTTGAAAATCAATGTTCATTTTAGAAGAAAACCAATGTAAGTCTGAAGTGACATCCCTCTGTGGAGCGAGACCTTCAGACTGTGCACAGATGTTCTCCTGTAAGTGCGAAGATTGTTCTCCTGCCTGCGGAAGACTGACTACATCTAGACACCTATCACAATGCTTCTGCTCTACTCATCCATGCAGCTGAAGTAACCCCTCTCTAATTCACCTCAAGCATTGGCAGGGTTCTCTTAAACCATAATATTCTTCCTAATGTGATTTAAATAACGCATATACAAACTGGTCTCCAAGGGCAGGAACCTCCAAACAAAGGGATAGTGGTACCAGCTGGGGGAGATAAACTGTCCCGCTAATATAGCTGAATCTATGACAGACTATGTCAAAGACCTAGATGACACGTCCTTCAAACTCAAAAGGGATTTCTCTCTAGAGTCTAAGGTAAATAAACAAAACCTGAGACAAACTGTGCTCTTAATAATATACAGTTACTATTGTAAAATACGTATACATGTTGCAGTTTAAAACACATATGAAAAATTACTTGTTTTCTTGGGATAGGAACGGCTTTTTGGTAGGACTTGCCAAGCATATGGAAACTATATGGAATAAGCAATATTGCCATCTACTGGTGACACAGCTAATATCTACAGGTTACTGTAAAACTTAAAACATTTGTATCAAAAGAATGGGAAAATGTATGTATTTTTTTTTCACTACATGGCATTTGTTTCTGTATACAAACATTAAAAAGTATTTTTGCTAACAGTTTGTGCTCAACACTTCTGCCATTTAACAAATTTTTACATAAACAACATTTAAAAAAACAACCCACATAAAGGCAATTTTTCATTTTAGATTTAGTTCAGATCAACGATTGGGACAGCTGACACCCACAGAAAATGGGATGCTGATCTTGGCATTACCAATGCAATTCCCATAGCACCATGCTTTTGCTGAAAGCACTGAAAATGCTCTGTAGGGACACTTGGCCTTTGGGTCAATCTTTTAGCTTTGAGTAATTTCTCACAAGACGTAACAGCCCTTCCAAAATGCTGTTGGATCAACTTCTTTCCCACAAAATATAACCCGAGTTGCTTGTTCACTCATCCTCTAATGAATTATCTCCAGCTTTATGAGGTCAACACTTAGATCTCTAAGTCACTAGTAACAGAGTAGGAGTCTACCACCAGTTGTGCAGCAATGAAGTAAGAACAATGAAAAAAACGCGTAAAATGATCATTGCAGCATATACTATTCCTTCTCTGAAGCACAAACGCTCACAAAGACATCTGTTTGATATTCTGTGTGGCTGCTGGCAGCTAGATGACACGATAGCTGGCAAATTCACATAACACCATGAACTAAGGAATGCATTGGATCTCCTGTAATGCAAACTGGCACCCTCTGTTGCTTCCTATGCATGCAGAATCCCACGTGCATCAAGTGCTCTTCTGGAAAGTCAGCACCTGGTGGGGGCTGTGGGCCTCTGACTGTTTTTGGTGGCATTATTTAACACTGAGGACATTTAATCGAAGAGTGGTTCAGGAGCTTTAAAGACAGTTACTATCAAAGTAAAACTGGCTACAATGCCAACATTGCTCTTTCAGTTTAATTCAGAATTTTTTAATTGATGTTTAGCTACAGAATCTTAAATTACTTTTCAAAAAAGTTTAATGTACGTATTGCATTCCTCCTGTGCATGTTTACAACCTCATGCTGGAGCTGCAGTCAGGACAACTGAGAGGTAATGGTGCGATGCTCACACCAAACATACTAGGTACCGTGCACATATTCAGATGTTATGCTACATACAAAATGCATTCTTGATGGAAAATGCTGCAAGAAATGAGAAAAATGGGCTGCAAGATAAGTGGCCTTCTGAGGAAAAGATAAATTTGTGTCAAGGTTATTTTAAGTACTTTTAAAACCATAATTCTGATTAACATAAACACTCAAGCATGCATGTATCTATAATCAGGATAACTCATGTCTAACACTAAGCATATGCTTAAAAACCCACTGCAGATTAATGCTTTTTTATTGCATCTTAAGCACACGTTACTCACTGTGCGCATAAGGAATACTTCACAGAATAGGGCTGGCACCCGACCAGACTGAATGCTTCAGTGTATTATTCTTCACCTTTTGCTTTTTTATTCTTCTTCTCTTTTTTTTTCTTTTTTTTTTTTTTTTTTGGTAACTGGTCTCTTCCTTTCCATGTGGGAGATCACAGTTCTTACACCATATGGAGATGCAGCAGAAGCCAATTTAAACTTGGACTTGTAATGTGTCAATTGTGGAAAAGACTATTGCTTTCATTTTCTTAGTGCTGCTGATGGATTTAGGGTGTTCCTTTAATACAATTTTTCCAGCAACAGACACGGTCTAGATACCTCTCTATTCCTGTCGGACTTTTTAGAGTTTGCTTTTTCTGTATGCTGAATTGTAGTAGAAGAGGCAATACCAAAAGATAAATAATTACAGAGAACAAACCTTTTGCTGCATTTGTCAGAATCTGCTTTGATAGATTTTGCATGAGCATGTGCAGATATATTTGTGCCAATTCAATTTCACTTGAATGTCTGTCTGCAGGCATGGCAGCACTTAAAGCCTCTGATCTACAGCAAGGATAATATCATAAAAAGATTAACGTTGATTTTAAAAGTTGTTTCAAATTTTTATCTTCATATTTATTTTCAAAAGTGGGCATATTTCATGTGGTTAATTCATGGCATTCTACAGGAATACAGACTCGTTCCTTCATTTTTAGCCTCCCCCCCTTTTTCTTTTTTGGCAATCTGCTGCATGTGAGAGAGGCCATTCCTTCCAGATTGCAGAGCTTTGGGTGTCCTAAACAATAATTAGTCATACTTTATCATTTTTGGTCTATGTATTAAATCTCACAAGCAATAC
This sequence comes from Chionis minor, assembly GCA_013398295.1. Taxonomy (NCBI): domain Eukaryota; kingdom Metazoa; phylum Chordata; class Aves; order Charadriiformes; family Chionidae; genus Chionis; species Chionis minor. The sequence goes on from VZSF01008599.1 coordinate 168,515, forward strand.
TAAACATGTTGAAAGAACTGCATTTAATACTGTTTTGAGAGCAGCTGTGGCTGTGTCAGTCCATGAAGCCACTCCTAGACAGTCTCAATCTACTTGGTCTGCTCACAGCCATGCAAAGTAAGACTGAGAATCTCTTTAGTTGCTTTTTTCTTTTTTTAAGGCAAACTTGCAGCAATAATTGCAGTGAATGAGATTTGTTCCAGTGAAGATTTTTCTCTTCTCACAAGCTATTCTATGTATTCGTACTCCAGCAGTAAAATTACTGAAATTGCATTATGTCAGACATTATTAATTCCCTTTGCGTATTGCAACTAATGCTGGCATCATTTTCATTTTCAAATATACGCAAATATATTTGTGAATATTTCAAGCATACACAAATACAAAAGTCATTAGGTATGTCAGCATCTATATGTATTTTTAATTTGAAAAAGTATCAGCATATTTGCCATTTTTTGTTTATGCCTGCTGACTTATAATGTATACCCTGGCACTTGCCTCCTGTCACTTTTACCTTTGACGTAAAATGTCTTATGTCTCCATGCTACCAGCACATGCACTAGTGAATCAAATAACTTCTTTCATTTATAGCAGGCAACTTCCATTCCCAGTGATAAGAGAAGTAAATTTTTGTGACTCTGGATCCTCTTTTTATTAACACTCCACTGGAAAGTCAGGTTACCATCTGTAAGCAACTGATCCTGAATAATTTCAATGACTAATCCCCCCCAAACTCTTTCACACAGATTCAAAGCCATGCTGCTTTAATTAAAAGAATAAAAATAATGACGGCTATTTGCTATATCAAATTAACCTTCCTCTGACCTCTCTCAAGGAATTAGAAATCTTGACCTGTCATAGTATTAGTGACAGATGTGGCCCTAAATTGTTAAATGGTTGTTTCAATCTCTGCACTTGTAGGATAACTTTTTTGAATAAGGAAGATTCTTTGAGCATGCTGCAATATTCTGTAAACTCTCATTCAGGTTTTTAAGAAGTTGCAATAGAAAAGCAGCTTTTGAACCTTACCCTGAAAAGGTGAATGCTCTTTCATTTGGATAAGTAACCTCTAGACTTCAAGTCAGACTCCAGTACAACACAAGTCTTGTGGACAGTCTGTCCACAATAAAGGAAGTTAAAAGGGACACAGATGCATCCCCAAACAGGACATTTGAAGACATTCAGGTGTAGAAGATCCTACAGAAAATGAAGTTGTTAACAAAGACAGTAGTTGTCCAGGACGAGACATTTTGTAATTGCACGTGGTGCTTTTCTGAAGAACAGAAAACTGCATTCACAAGAGAGACAGTCTTTTGACATCTCCTGAATTTTTTAAGACACCAATCTGACTTTTAAGGTCACAATCACCAGAATTAAGAAGTCTGGTTTTTTTGAAGGCATTTAGGCACAAGGCCTTTTTTCAAAAATAATACTTAGCAAATAAAAAAAAAGCAAATGAATAGCTAGAAGTAGCAGTTATGGTACAAGATAACTAATTCATCAGTATACAAATACTTAAAGAAAGTGCTGTTAGAAAATAAGTGACCCTTTAAGCACCTTTAGCAACTGGCATACAAAGGAATGCATACCAGCACACAGAAAACTGACTAATTTTGCAAGAAAAATTATTAAGCCTAAAATATTACACTCAGTAACCAACAATCACACACAACAGCCTGAGACTAAGTACGGCAACTGAGAAGTAGGGCACTTTTCAAAGTGCCTCTGGAAAAATCCAAGACTGCAGTATTTTTGGTCATTATTGATGTGCAAGAGATATACCTTGCAGTATTTACAACATTATGGCTTGGTAAATCAGAACTTACTTGATGTTGTTAAATTACCACCTGCAAAATGAATGACATGCAACATGGGGTAAGACAGTAACAAGAATATACTGGCGAAAATGAAACAAAGACTAACCTGACAAAACACCAAATTCAAAAGATTGCTAGATTTTTACTTATTTATTTATTTAAAATGTTGAAATTTCCCATTTACCTGAAAGAGAGCGCTCTGTTTTTCCGTGCCCGGTGCCTTTTCTATCCAGGAATCCAGTGGTTTCAGTGCATTGGTATTCTGGGTAACAACAGGAAACTTGGCTGCCAAGGTTGGTCTGCTGGATACATGCAACTGCTGTTCTTGTTGCACTATCTGGAGTTTTTTTAATAACTCTTGAGGTGAAATCACCCCTGAATTGGCTGCTTGATTGCCAGAGAGAGAAAGTGGCTGTCTAGGAAGTTTGGATTGCTCTTTACCAAGTGTCTGGGACTCCAAAGTCTGGCCTGGTAGGGAACCATTGAAATATACCAAAGGTGGCTGGCTCATACTATTTACTGTTGCTGCTGGTGCTCCAACAGCAGCCGGAGTCCTGCTGAACACAGACACTGTGGAGTTCACAGATGCTGTCACACTGGGGTCCATTTTAGTCACTGACCCCGACTGACCCTGTAATTTCTGTAATAAGCTCTGAGTGCCAGCAGTATCCTGAACTACATGAGACGTTGCAATACCATGAGAAGTCACAGGTTGGAAGAGTCCTGTGAAAGTCTCACCCACAGGGTGGATACTGCCATTTTCACAGAGTCGGTTTTCAGGAAACTCAGCGAGCGGATGAAGGTCTGTCCCACGCACCATAAGCTTCTGAATAGCAGGGCAAAGCTGCTTCTCTGCAGAGGGCGAATGCCTGCTAGGTTCTTCGTAGGACAGTGAACGTACCACACCCTGCCTAACAGGAAGATTCTCTTGATGCTGTTTATTAAGTGGTTCTGACACATCTGGTTTTTCTTGTTTTCCAAACAGTGCCGTCAAAGACAAGTGCTGTGGTTCAGGATCCGTGTTCTGCGAGGGGACAAAGGAAAAAAAGTAAACACGGTTTCCTCCTGCATAAGTTACATTAAGCGGTGACAATATTTAGCCAGCAATATTCAAGGAGAAGCTGAGAAAACTGTTATACTCTTTTTTCCCCAGGAGGATTTTTAATAGTTTTGTCACATAGGAAATGCAAGCAGACAGTTGTCAAGCTGCTAATGTGGGAGAAAAATCAGTGAATCTGAGAGATAGCAGTGGCTTCACTTTAAATACCATGAAAGAGCATCTTCCCTTTCAGCCATCAGTACAGTATCAGGAAGAGACAGAAATCTCCCTATATATGAAGTAGGGCCACTTATTGTGCATCTCCCTGTCACAGGAGAGTTCAGCTTTTAGGATTTTGCAGTATGATTTAGCTTGAAGATATATCGAGACACTTCTTTATTTAGATTAACTGAATTCATCTAAAAAAAAAAAAAAGGGCAACACAAACACTGCAATCAAAGCAGCATCTGAAATTTGAAAGACTAGTATTTCTCCATTGCATCAGGATAGTATGCCTGTAATTTACATGCTTCCATATCATACGGTGGGGATTGGGGAGCTTTGTATCAAACAGATTAGTTTTGCATTAAAATCATTCCTTACAGTGGTTCCACCTCAAATTTTTGCACTGATCTTCCAACTCAAACCAGTATTCCTACATGGTTAGTCTATTACAGCAGCACTAGTCAGAAAACACAAAACGTTTTACCTTGCTTTGCTGAGATGTTCGTTGATGCTGATTTTCACTGGGCTTCACTGGAATTGGTTTGATTAGGTTGGGGTTGTTATAGATTGCAGAAGAACTGGTTATTTGTTTTGGCTCTGAGCAGGTCTTACACTGCAACAGAAAATAAGTATTTTTTAGTTAAGTGTAATAGTATCTTTTTCCTTAGTTCTCCACTACAGTAAAATATAGGCATAGTCAGGTATTCAATAACCAAAAATACTCGCTGCAACAGTGATTATGAAATATTACACTACTGAAAGAACTTTACTGCAACCTAATTTTCTAAAACCACAAAGCATATGTAAAATTAAACACTTGATTCCAAGTTTTCTTGAGTATGAGGCTTCCCTCTAATTTAAATCTCAGTTCTCTTTATCTTCAGCTTTCCCCTTATATAAAAAACTCCATAAAATAATTTTTAAAAACACCTTAGAAACCAAGCAACAGACATACTTTTCCTGCATTAGTAGGTAGCTAGTAGTTTAGATACATGAAGGATTAATGTGCCCATAAAGAACATTTTCAGTGCTTTTGTTAAAAACTAGAATTATAACTCAAGTTCTTTTACATAAATATTCCACACTGTGGGAACTTGGAGGATGCAAATACCCGTACAGAAAAATAATTAAAGATTTAATCAAATTTGTACAATCAGTATGTTTCCATATTAAATATGACAGGATTAATAACCGTATTTACAAAAAGATGGGCTGAGACAGATGACTAAAAGTGATGAGGGACATGGAATGGCTGACATTTGAAGAGAGAAGGACATAATTTAATTCAGAAAAAATGCACAGAAAATGTTGCATGAGAGAGAAATAATAAATGGAAAAGGTGAATACAATGTCTTATTTACATTGTACAAAAAATAAGAATACAGTAAACGAAACTAAGAAAGCATTGGGTATACAAGGAATGCTATTGTCAGTAGAAATGAAAACAGTATATTGGAAGTCACTGTCGCTCAATATGATTGAAACCAAGAAACTGGAAAGTTTTTTTTAAAGAATCATCTAATAAAAAGTTAATCCTCTCTAACAAGAATATTAATAGTTAATTTGATGGGCTCTAAATTTTATGCTGCAGGACTAATGGTTGCAGTAAGGAATGATCATTTTTGGCTTGTCATTCTTTCCTCCAAAGAGCCTAGTCTTGTGCATTACCGACGACAGAACTCTGGACTGGACAGACTGCCATACAGATACACAGCAGAGCCACTACTGTGCAATTAGGAAAATATCAGTGTCCTTTCCAGAACCTCCTGAGACAAACTCCTTAGGATTCAAATGTGTTAAGTGAAAAAATAAGCCCCGCCCACAAATATACAAAACTGATAATTCAATCCATTTCTGACACCTACTGCAACAGTAAACAAAGACACACTGGTTCCAGAGCTGCTCTGTAAAACAGAACTTGAGTTCTTGAGAGGACTCAAAGGGCTCTGGGAGGTACTCAATGACTTCTTTGCAACTTTTGTCCTTGGGAATCCCACGCATCTGAGGCTGGTGGAGAAGTCTGAAGTGATGAAGACTTACTCTTGGTAGGGGAAGATCAGGTTACGCAGCATGTAAACAAATTGCACATACACAAGTCCATGGGACCAGACAGGACGCACTCATGAGAGCTGAGGGGGCTGCCTTCATCATTGTGAAGCCACTCGATTATTTTTGCAAGGTATGGCAATTGCAGGAGGTTCCCAAGGACTGGAAGAAGGCAACTGTCACTCCTATCTTCAAGGAGGGCAAGAAGAAGGATATGGAAAACTTCAGGCTGGTTTGCCTCACCTTGATCTCTGGCAAGGTGATGGAACAAATCCTCCTGGAAGCCATTTCTAAACATAGTAAGGACAAGAAGGTGATTTGAAGTAGCCAGGATGGATTTACAACGTGGAGATAATGCGTGGTCAAACTGATAGCCCTTTACAGCGAGATGATTAGCTCAGTGGGTGATGGGAGAGCAGTGGATGTTGTTTAACTTGACTTTTGCAAAGCTTTCTACACTGTCTCCCATAGCATCCTCAAAGACAAAACGATGAAATGCAGACTAGATAAGGGGACAGTGAGATGGACAGAAAACTGTCTGATCTGCTGGACTCAAAATATTGTTGGCACTAAGTCCAACTGGAGGCTACACTAGTGGTGTACGCCAGAGTTTGACACTGGGGTCAATACTGTTTAACACCTTCATTAATGCCATGAATGATGGGGCACAGCAGGCTTGCAGACAACATAAAACAGGGATGTGCAGTTAATAGACCAGGTGGTTGTGCTGCCAGAGGCATCAGAGGCACCTTGACAGGCTGGAGAAATGGGCTGACAAGAACATGAAGTTCAGTGAAGGGAAACTGAGAAAGAATAATCCCATGCTGAGCGACTGAAAAGCAGTTTTGCAGAAATGGACCTGTGTGGACAAGAAGCTGAATACAAATCAGCAACATGCCTTTGCAGCAAAAGAATGCCAACAGCATCCTGGGTTGCATTAGGCTGAGCGTTGCCAGCTGATCATTCACCTCTACTGAGCACTGGTGAGACCACTGGTTAGACTCATCTACTGAGCACTGCAGTGCCATGTCCCGTTCTGGGCTTCCCAGCACAAGAAAGAGGCAGGCACACACAAGTGAGTTCACTGAAAGTCTACAAAGTTGATTTAAGCACCTGTCAAGCAAGGAGAGGCTTACTTTCCAGAAGAGAAGGCTCTGGGTTCAATATCAATGTGTATAAATACCTGATGGGAGGAAGAAAAGAAGACTGAGCCAGACTCTCTCAGTGGTGTCCAGTGAAGACAAGAGGCAAAAAGCAAAAAACAGAATATACAAAATCTTGATTAAACTTAAGAAAAAACTTTTTTACTTTAAGGATGTTTGAATACCAAACAGGTAGCCCACAGAGGTTATGGGGTCTCTGCCCACGGAGATATTTAAAATCTGACTTAACATAGCCCTGGTCATCCCACTTTAGCTGATACTGCCATAAACAGGGAGGTTGGACTATCTCCAGAGGTCCCTTTCAGTCTCAATGATTTTGTGAGTCTCTGCTGAAAAAATCATCTGGTGGGTGTTCAGACAGTCAAAGACTTCTGCAATGAATTTCTGAAGCTACGACCTCGCAAAGCAGAAGTGTAGCTCCACTCATGAACCTGGCTTTCTTCTATCATATGACAACTTTTGGTTCAAATGTTGCTCCTAGAAAAAACTTCACAGCATGTACAGACAATCATGCCATAGGGTGATTAGCTATTTGGTTTGAAGAAAGAACAAGCACCTGTCTCTTCTTTCCTGCTATACCCCTACTGCATGAATTGAGAAACTTCCTCAAGCACTAGACTGGCAAAAACATGAATTACAAAGTACTGACTTTGCCAGTAATGCAGAGATTCACAGCAAAACTGAGTTTCAGTTAAATATAAAACCATGCAGCAAGTGCCTCATGGCTAATCTGAGTAGGCCACATTCAACATGTAAATATATTTAAACACAGCTACACTTTATGCCCTCTCTGGAAGGGGGGGGGAAAAAAAAAAAATCAAAGAAACAATTTTACTAGAATGTGGTATCTCGTTCACCCAGAGTCTTGCTAGCTGTCTCACAGAGCAGTGCAAGTCTGACAACTAAAGATGTCCCAAAATTCAAATGAAGAGCTAAGTCCAAAGACTATTCATGGTAAGCAAACCAGCTTTCTTTTAAGGTTAGTCCATGCTTACATCCCTTCTCTGTGATTCAAAGCCTGATTAACGGAAGCACTCGACAGAAATCTATGCTTAACTGAAGTCTCAGTTTTGCTTTGAAATTTGTATTTAAAATAGTTATGAATGGATTGCTACGAAAAATTGTAACAGAAAGAAGGCATAAAAAAAAAGTATCGAAGACAAGCCTACAACACTAACCTAACTATCAAAGCTTTTACACTAAGGAAAAGTTTCCATTCATTAGCTCAGAGTTAAGTTAATCAATGCACTACAACATTGGGGGTTTTTTTTGAGGTTCTTTTGAGCTTACACATTGTAATCCTTAAATCTGAGTAACTTAATTTTTTTATTGTTGTTGTTTTCTACAAGCTGTATTTTCTCTTAATTTCCAGGCAGTTCACATGGACTCCCAACAATGTCCTAGTATGGAGCCTTCTGCAACCTCATCAACTTTGAAAAAAATTTATATACATAGGAAAAATGCCTGAATTATTCTTAAATCACTTCACCACCCAATTTCTGGCTGGTGACTTGTGTCTCATTCACTTAACGGCAGTTAAGCATCTTACCTAGTTAATTATCAGATGAAAGTTTTTTTCATAGTCCAAATATGTAGCCCATTTGATCTATACTAAAATAAGTGAAGATAATTTACTTTTTTAGATTGGAGATATCCTACATGATACTACATACACCAAAACCACACTTCAGTAAGATTAAATAGCTTTTCTCTCCCAAACTGTTCTCTTTCTAATGATGCTGCCTTTTCTTCCATATACCTCCTTCTTATTGCTATTTTTCAGCAAAGTTTTCTGCGCAAAAAACATGTAAGTTCGTATCAAAAGAAGCATAACCAACAGGTCAAGGGAGGTGAGTCCCATCTATTCCACTCTTGTGAGACCCCGCCTGGAATACTGCATCCAGCTCTGGGGCCTCCAACATAAGAGGGACATGGATCTCTTGCAGTGAGTCCAGAGGAGGGCCACAAAGATGATCAGAGGAGCCTGAGCACCTCTCCTATGAAGACAGGCTGAGAGACTTGGGATTGTTCAGCCTGGAGAAGAGAAGGCGCCAAGGAGACCTTATAGCAGCCTTCCAGTACTTAAAGGGGGCCTACAGAAAAGATGGAGAGGGACTCTTTATTTGGAAGTGCAGTGACAGGGCAAGGGATAATGGTTTTAAACTGGAAGAGGGTAGATTTAGATTAGATATTAGGAAGAAATTCTTTAGTGTGAGAGTGGTGAGACACTGGAACAGGTTGCCCAGGGAAGCTGTGGAGGCCCCATCCCTGGAAGTGTTCAAGGCCAGGCTGGATGGGGTTTTGAGCAACCAGGTCTAGTGGGAGGTGTCCCTGCCCATGGCAGGGGGGTTGGAACTAGATGATCTTCTTTAAGGTCCCTTCCAACCCAACCCATTCTACAATTTAAATTTTTATTTAATATGATGGATAACACACTCTTGTATATTTCACAATGAGGTCTGCAGAACTTAAACAATACCCTTATTTCTCCGGGTATTTTAATAGGCTGAATTCTTCTGTGAGTACTTCTGTGAGTACCTTAGAATCCACTGTCATACTCTGTATGATCACAGAACTAAGCATATAAAAATGAGGTGAGAAGGAGCAGAATTTAACAGAGTTAACACTATATGAGCATTTTTCAGACCGAATCCCTCAGCAAAATGAACACCAGTGTACACAAAGGGCTATAGAGAATGGCAGTGACCTGACTTGATATCATTCCCATGATTTGATAACGTGGTTAGTAGGCTGGTATCAAATACAGGGAAGTATGCTGAAGAGAAAAAAAGCCTGTGATGCTTTCAAAGGAATCTGTAACTACTGCAGCTCAGAATATAAGGTCATTTTGTCAGATGGGTAGCATGCCCTTGCTCATGAGTGAAGTAGGAGCACCAGTATAACATTTCAAGCAACTGTCAGGTGGACAGGTAAAGAAGATGTCAGATGCCATCATCATCAAACAGCAAAAAGCAGCATGAAAGAAATGTCACCATGCTCTTTAGTGATAGAACCAGAAGAGTACTCATCAGCTACAACATGTAATGATTACTACATCTTGCTTCACAGGTCTGTCCTTTAGTCATGTATCTTGTTCAAAGCTATGCTCCTACCAAGGATGCGTAAGAAATCAAGAGAATATAAGGTCAAGTCAAAGAAAGGCTGAGCAACACTGAAGAAAAAAAGATGTATATGGTGAACTTCAATCAAAAAGAACAAGACCAGCACTGAGGATGTTTTAGGCAAGCCTGATACAGTCAAAGACATTTGAGGCAAACAACTGTTTTATGTTGTAAGATTTCATAGTCTACCTGTACAATATGAAGCTCAAGCTGAACACACGTTGTCAAAGGAACCAGACAATGGAAAAGCATGGTACCTCAGTATTGCAGTTCTCCTGAGGCAAATACTATGGCACATCTCAATATCATGCTCTAACAAAAGCCTGACTTTGAGACATACGAGCTGCAAAGACCTGTCAAGTAGAAGAAGGAGATTCTAGAAGGTCTGATACAAGGAAAGAAGGTTGGCCAAGACGTGATGGAACTTAGAAGAGCTTTGTAGATAGATGTCTATGCTGAAAGTGATGAAGAGAACTTTGAAGTTGTCAGGCTCAAGCACTGAGCTAAAAAGCCGTGGAACTGAGGATTTCTACCTAGCTGATGTAAAGCAGCCACAAGGTGACATTAATGGACAGTGACATGAAGGTGTACAAGGTGCTCTGGAGAAGAGAGGAGCTAAGGAGGACAAGAACTATCTCAAAGAAGTGCAGTAGCACCAAGCATTTCCAGTCAGAGCCCTGCTTAAGTGAGACATACAGAACTAATGTAGACTGTTTAAGAACAGTAGCGTAGACTCTGCATCATCCAGGCTGAGTATGTCACAGTGCCCTCAGGAAAGCAAAGCCTCCTGGATCCCACTATCAATTCTTTCACACAGTTAACAAATGAAAGGCTAAGGCACGTGAAAACTTAGAAACTGTATTCTTCTTTGGGCTGGCCAGTACCATTAGAACATTTTGCTGAAAGACAGTGAAGAAGCAGTCAAAGAACAGAAATAGAAGTCCAACGGCCATGCTTGCTTGCTACCAGAAACGACATTCTTAGCAAATGGTAGTATGTCCTTAGTAACAAAGAAGAAAGCTTCAGTTATTTTGGGCACATCAGCCAGCCGAAGGACATCCACCTAATCTGATCTTTAATAGATTAAAGAAGTGCAGTAAATGGGTAGATGCTGTAAAAGCACAGAGCTAAAACCAGATCTTGACAGGACACAATGGTTAAAAAGAAACACATTTTGTCATGCTTCATTCTGTACCCTAGCAGCTCTCCAATTCTTTATCTCCCTAGCTATCATTATGATGCATGCTAATACCACTTCTTACCAGAAATCAAAAGCAGGCAAATGTGCATTAGAAGTACGTTTTTCAAGAAATACTTTAGTGGTTTAGCAACTTAAAGCTCCATTAATAAAAAAAGGAGGGTGGAGGCTATGTATTTTTTTTTCATGTAACCTCTAAGTATTTATCTTATTTGTGAATAATATATATCCTTCAAAGTTAGTTACACTCTTAAAAAAAAAAAATTCTCATTCTAGGACTTAGAAATTGAGGAAAATTCCTTAGATGCTTTGAAAATTGATGTTCTTATTCTACAGCTCCAAATACTTCAAAACACTCTCTTCTCAGAAACCACACAGAATGTGATTTCAGCACATTAGCACTATAAGCCATAAGACATACACTGGCAAGGAAGTAGAAAAAATAAAGCAGCCAAAAAGCACGACTGCTCTGAAACGTAATGTCATTAAATACAAAAATGATTGTCATTGCCTTTATTTATCACACCCTCCTTAATTTATATTACTAACAAAACAAGAGAAAACACATATCCAATTCTTAAGAGGTCAGATACTCTTCATACTCGTGTTCCAGATGAAGAGGAAGTTGTCATGTTATTTCCTTAGTAATCCCTTAAATGCAGAAAGATTAAAGATGAAGTAAGAAGCAAATTTACAAAAGATCTTATCTGCAGGGAAAAAAAATAAAACCACTATTATATAAACAACAAATCTTCTAGAATTTCCTCTCCTTTGTCTTGATTTTCTGCATGCTCATGTAGAAATGGAAGTTAACTTTTTTAGGTTTATTACCTCCTCACAGGATCTAAAAACAGCCTAATATTTTTCCAGTTTTCCATTTACAATATTTTAAAGTTATTTAATGAAAACTGCTTAAAAATTACATAATATTTCGAATCACTATTTGAGAATAGTTTATGCCCAGGCTAGACACTGATTCAGTATTAAAACATAGAAAAGATACCAGGTTTTCGAGGTGTTTGTCCACTATAATACATTAAATCCCTAGCACAGAAAATATGAAAGTCCTAAGCTTCAAAAGAGGCTATACCACAACAAAGAGGGTTACATTTCACTGTAACTCAAATAATTTGCTATTATCTTTCTAAGGATCTTATTAGTAGCCACATTTCAGAAAAATAACGTTTTCTCTCTTTAAATTGCCTGTTTAAGATATAGATATTTCTAGACTCAGAACTGTTACGAGCTTTATTACTGCACAACAACAGATATGAAATACAGGAAACAGCAGTAGGAACCTGCAGGCTGTGTAACAATGTGCAGCATATATATGACTAGTTAAAATTATTAGATTTTTATTCCCCAAAGTAAAACATTTTTGATTGCTCAATAATAGCGAACATTATTAGTCCATTAGTTACTTCTTTATTTAGAAGCCTCAGAAGACCAAAGCAGCACATGGGCTGAAATCATACTACATTTCAACCTTTTCATTTCCTTTCATTAGTGTCTGAAAGTAACTAACAACTACAATTAAAAGCAGTAACTTCACTAGTTAAAGGTCTTCTCCAAAGGAAGTTATTTGCACAAATCACAGAAACTATTAGCACGTTTGAATACTTCACCCAGGAAGAGGAGACAACTTCCAGGTGCTACTCAATTTGCAATAAGCACAGGAGCTCTAAGGGTCAAAATGAAAGCCAATTTATACTTCTGCTTACCCCCTAGCATTCAACTAATAATCAATCGTACACATGTTCTCCTTTCAGGATTTTTTTTTGACATCATTAATTTCGTTTGAACCTTTAGCAAATTCTGACAAAACTATTCTATCAGCCACTTCTACACAAAATGAGAGAGCACATTGTCCAAAACAGTTTCATTTGACTAAAACTATTTTAAAAAACAAAACAAACCCAAACCTTTAAAATGTAAAGTGTGAGGAAGCTGGCATTAGAGTACCACCAAAAAGAAATGTCCTCTTTTTATAGACAGCAAGTCTTACCTTGGTATACTCATCTTTGGCCTTGGTAAGCATCCGTAAGATATCCACTTCTTTGTTATTAGTAGAATTCATGATCATTGGGGACACCCCTGTTCCTGTGCCCTGCTGTGCTTTGAATTGTTCCTGCTGAGTTAGGCTGAAAGTTGGAGGTGAGAGGAGAATATACAAGACAAAAACCAGTTTAAATACAAAATGTTTAACCACAACTACTAATCAATCAAAACTCAAGTATTTTCATTTTTCCCCATCTACATTAAAATGTGTAAAAAGATCTATATTAAAAGATCTACATTAAAACATAATTTGACCAGGTGTGAGATTAATTTTCTTCAATCTTGAATACACTAGACCCTAGACTAAAATATCTGTAACTCAGTCACAATTTCTACACACAGAAGAAGCAAGGAATTTATAGTGTTATTCAGTTCTGCTGGTGGTGGAGGATGGCAAACACACACCAATCAGTCATTAACAACTAGCAAATGACCAATTTCCTGCCCCAGCTGTTTTATTATTATTGTAGAATGCCGAGAATTAAAACATGCAGACAATTGGCTGAGCGACAGGGTATTTTTTATCTATATGCAACACTGCTATTATAAACCACTACACATGGTTTACAATTGCATGAATCCTCTGAAAACTAGTTTTTATTGTAGTAAATTACCAGTTTGAGAGTACCTAATCACCACCAACTGAAACTTGAGCTAGTTAACTAAAATTAGCTGTCAAAAACCTCGGTTTCCTAGGGTTCATTGCTTATTTCTGTAAATTCATCCCCATCAATTATTTCTTGGGTCACAGCTGACTCATTTTAGAGCTGTAGGATATACAGCAAAACCAACAAAAACACCTAAACAAACCCCCAACATTGTCACAGTTTGTGTTTCACAATGTTTTGTCACTGCAAAATGAAAAGCAGCAGGTATTATTTTAAAAAGAGATACAGAGCAAACATGACTACCTTTTCCCATCCAGCATTTTATAACAAATCCTATCTGGAACACAGTGGTAGAAGAGTTAAAGCACTTTGCTACGGATCTAGATGTGCGAGGATGAGCCTTGTTTGGACTTGTACTGCAGGGCACATAAATGTGCTTTTGGGCACTTGGTAACTTAGGCAATCAAAACTGATGTCACTTCCTCAGCATGCTTCTGGCTACAGAAGCTGTTAAGATTGGGACAGATGACCTGAAAAGGAGAGATTCGCAGGTCTGACAGTGCCTTTGCATTGCACTCTGTTAGTACCTAATGCTGTCAGCTTGACTGTATCCGCCTCCCGTGGCTTTTCTTGGGATGACAAAGACCTGGTTCTGCGTCATCCCTCCTCCTGCCCCTTAAAAGAATTGTGACACAATGATATGTCCAACCTTATATACTGTAGGCAACCGGTATATTCAACCTCTGCCCATTCCTATTGGGCTCCTTTAATATATTCTCCACATTATACCTCTAAAAAATTTAGATTGGCTACATTGATAAAAATGTGTACGACTTCAGCTCCTTCCTCCTCCAAACAAACATAAAAAACGGCAGAGTATGGTCCTAAGAAAAGAATCATTGCAAACAAGCCCACCATTAGGCCAACCAGAGGGTAGAGAAGAAGAATGAGTCCTCTCCATCCTGGACATCTGAAGAAAGCAGTGACAGTAAAAAAGCTATCCATGATACTGTTAGATTAAAACACAGCTGAGAATAGAGTTATGTTTGAAATTTTAATCTCTGATTTGACTCAAAAATTAAAGATTGTATAATATGTATAAAATAATATTATGTACATAAAAGTAATGAATTAAAAGCTAATTAGAGTCTTGGCTTATATTCCAAAAACAAAGTGAATGTTGTACATATTGCTAAGAAATAAGGAAGCAGGAATTCAGCCATGATGTAGAAACAGGATAAAACCCACAGAAATTGTATTATTACAGTATGCCTTCATGACAGCCTGCACTTAAATTCATACAGGGAAAAAAAGGTAGCAACAACAACAACATGAAAAAAACCCATCCCCAAACTGAAAAATGTGTTAAGCCCCCAAAGAATACAATTCTTCAAAACAAATCTCTGAGTCATCAGGAAATAGATCAGATGAACTGTTACACTCTGATGTAGCTGGAAAGCTGCGCAGCAAATTATGAAATACAACTGCAATACAGTGACTTATTTCTGCTTATACAAAATGCAGGTTTGTGACAAGTTTACTTGCAACAAAGTCTATAAAAATAGGTTTAAAGTAGAAAGGTATGACCATCCTAGCAATATAATGTGCATGTATGTACAGAAATACATACATAAAAAAAGCACAAAAAGTCTTGTTTACCCATCACTTACTTTTTCATGAGCTCTGCAATTCTTTGGCATTCTTCCTTATCATAAAACCAAATCCCATATATGGACACTGTAAATGCACATCAAACACAAACTATGAGCATCTTCTCAAACAGCAGTTCTACCTGGTAGATATTTAAAAGTGACCTGTAAAGGAATTTTTAGATTTATTTCTATCTTATGTTTTCCCCATCTATAAACATAAAAATGACACCTCAGATCCTCCAAAATCAAAAAAGATCAAAGGCATATCTCTAAGGATATAAATTACAAGCTCTTGAACTTTCAATAAAGGCAGCGGTATTTGATCCTTTTCTTCAGGACACTAAACCAGAGGGTTTTTTTCTTTAAAACCTTTTGCTCTGTCAGTTTTTTCAGTTGTCATATCACATCCTTTAGACTCCAGTGGCTAGTGTATTGCAGGTAGTGCTGCATGCATATATAAGCAAGCAAGATTTGTTCAGTTTTCAACATTCAGGCCTATCTGATATATCAAAGTTATTAGAATAGTACTAACACAACTCTGCCTCCCTGCAGATTTCCTATAATGTTGCCCGTTATTTTCACCACTGAAGAAGTAATTATCTGTAGCCAAAACCAGGATTAGAAAGTCTTTATCTAAGTTCAGACCTTTACTAAGAGCCTGCAGCTTTGTACAGCAACAATGAATTTAAATTTACTCATAGTTCAAGATTCTCATATGTACACACAGCTGATGAAACCACCACGATGGTCGTAGCCATAATGGAACCGTAGTTAGTGCAGCTTCCACCATAATGTTTATTTATGGGAGCTTTTTTCCACTCATGACCATGTTATATAGCTCTTATAAGACAGCCTCAGAATAAATCTACAACACTGTCTCAAGACAATCCGTCCACATTGTCAGGGTAACTGTCATAGTTTTAACTGCAAGCACAAATGTGCTGTGAGAAGAGGAAGGGAGAAGCACTTAAAAGGGTTAACACAGATCTTCCCCTCTCTATCACCACAACCCTGTGTAACATCCATGCTCTCTTCACACATACAGTAGCAAATAGCGCTGTGTTTCTTCCCCCTTCCCCTTCCTACCACGCCGCAGGCAAAGTTTTCCCTTTACCTTACTAAGAAATGGCAACTCCTAACATGCATTCAAACATTATAGAGGCTACATTTGATTTGAAAGGAGCATAAATGGATTGAGTACATGCTTAAAAACAACTGCAACGCTGACCCCAATCATGTAGTGTTTCCTTATATTAGCAGAATCCAAAAGCAATCACTTCTTCAATTCTACAGAACCAAAACCATGGCATATGAAGTGTAAGTTGGCTTTGTTAATGTTTGAAAGGAAAACGAATGTGCAGCTGTTTGTAAGACACAAGTGTAATACTTATCTCCATTCCCCCTCAAATTTTTCAGCCATGTGTTGTCTTTTATACAGCTGAAAATGGTACAACTGTTTAATACAGCATACTGGTGAAAAGCCTAAAAAACCCACAAACCACCAGTCATCCTGTAGACACAGAATAAATAATTTTTAGAAGATGTACAGTCCTTCTTATGATAAAGTTTTGAAAAGTGTGATGATGATTTGTATTATTCACCTAAAAAAAAGTAAATAATGTACCATGTGCCACTGGTTCTACAAATGTGCAACGTAAGAGCTGGTCTGAACAGCACAAATAATCTCAGTTTTGTAACATAAATATTAAAATGTGCATTTTAAATAGACATCAATATTCCAACACATTCCAACAAGCACCCAATAACAAAGTGCAAACCTACAGGAAGGCATGTGAACAATTCACAAGGTTCCAAAATAACAACCTATTATGCAAAACTACACATCCTTCTGACAAAATAAATTTGAAAACTTGTTGTCCATACTAAAAGTAACACACTCTTCAATGCAACAACTCCAGACAAGCCAAATTTGTTTTAATCAAGATTCTTCTTTGCTGTGAAAGAATCTCCAATGCAGAAGAGCATTGGTGAAGCTCTGGCCATCTGCTCCATCCTCTCTTTTTTTTTTTTTTTTAATGTCTGCCACAGCTGGTGGCATCACCAATATGCAAGACAGATTGAACAGCTTTACCTTTTCGCCGATTGATCAAATATGTCATAGGCTATTTATGGATATCAGATAAATTTGAAAGCTGACAGTTCCACGGAAATACTGCAGTGCTTCTGGCCATTGAAAGTTAAGACTGGAATCAACAACAGAAGGAAGCAAGCTGGTTTACCTCAGCTCAGTGACAAACACAAGTAAACTGATTACCAGTATTAAAGACCATTTCCGATTTTACCGTACTACAACTAATATTTTGAAGTACAATTCAAACAAATGCACACCTATTTCAGATCACTGAATAAGGACACTAATTACTGCCTATCCCACCAGCCCAACAATATATCACATCTTAACTGAAGCTTTAAGTCAGGATATTGCAGATCCAGAGACCTTTAGCCTTGCTGTTAGCTCCACTTCAAACCCACCCTCACATGCTTACTTTCTTAACCTCAGTCAAATGGTACTTTCAACCCACACTAGGATGCACAGCTGAAAGACCAAAACCCGACATCCTCTGAGCTTACAGCCCACCCATTCAGCAGTGAAATCTTTCAGAAGTGGACAGTCTCCTCTTCTTCCTTCCACACTTCCCCCATCTGGTCCAGAACAGATGAACACTGCAGAAGTACACTGAGAAATAATCACGTGGTGGCTCCATTTGTTGCAGCACAAGATACTCTGAGCTCTTTCATGCATGGGAGAATGATGCACCAGTGAGAAGGCAACAACTTGGTGAAAAACTGAGATATCAGGTGTCCAAAGGACACTGACGTATGTTTTCATATCTGGTGGTCATCACCTGGAATAACCACAGCGTAAATTCATACTACAGTAGTATATTCTGCTATAATCTACCTCTAAGCAAAAAAAAAAAAAAAAAGAAAATAATAGTAGTAAAAATGTGTATTAACGGCCATCTCCTTGATTAATGATGAATACCAAATGGCAAAAAAAAAAATTATGTGTATGACAACACATAAAAACCCAGGACTGGCAAAAGAACCAAAGATGATTACAAACTGTAACTGTTAAGCTAGGAACCTGGCATGCTCTCCATGAACAAAAACTAAATACACAAACAATACAAATTTCACTCTAAGCCTTCTACCAGCATGAAAACACTGCATGTCTTATCAGGATTAAATCTAACCAGATTACTTTTATCCACCCTCCATCTCTATCAGACAATTTGACAAAAAGGAAATCCTGATCTAAGTATCATCTGTAGAGTGGTAATTTCACTAAAACGTTCACGTTAAAAATGAATCATTAAACGGCGGAGGTACAACTGAATTACTAAACAGCAGATGCACAAAGCAAATTCTTCTACTGCAGCACAAGAGGAAATATTAAGTCACTTTTAGGCACAGGTTCAGCTATAAAGTTATCCAAGAAGAGATTATTTTAAAAAGCAAAAAAAAAAAATTAACAACAAATCAAAGTATCTTCTGCTAACCAAGTGAACCCGTTACATGAAAAATAGCTAACAAAAGACAAATAAGGAGAGCTAGTTTTATCCTGACAAAATGGTACGTATCTATTCATCCACTTTCAACTACTCTGAAGTAATTTACTAAAAGATAGGTGATTTTGAAATTAACTGATCACATTAAAGGAAAAAAAAGCACCAAAGTTATGGTGTTGTCAAAAAGATTACACAAAACTAGAAGGTTATAATGCATCTATAAAATCAACAAGACACAATTAATATTGCAAATATTAATAAGCTAAATAAATTACTTAAACCACCTACTTGAAATTATTAAATATTAAGAGATATCAGTCTTAAGAATTTTTAGAATTTGAAAAAGGTAAGTTATGCATAAATCAAAACTGAAAAACTTTAACAAAATTTGTGAAGCTCATATTATATAACTCAGTGCTTGAATTTCAGGAAATGTATTATTTAATTTTTAAATCACAACTTCAGAGCTAATTCTACATCTTATGCCTTACAATTTTCATTTTTTGGCTATGGATTTCTCCTATCCTCACAAACACTACAGCACTCAATACTATTTATAAGCAGAAGCTGACAGCTGCCATCTACCAGAATTGTAGATGACGATTTCTAACCTCTCCAAATCTGAAACATTTATTTATTATAATGATGAAGAATTTTTTATCAACTTTCATAACTCATGCTAAGTATCCTATTAAAAAGGAAGGCATTTACTCTAGGATTATTTATTTTACTCTTCATTTGTCTATCTTCAGCTTCTAGCTATTAGACTTTTGTCTTCTGGATAGATGTTTCCATTATCAAAGCTTTGGGTTCAGTGTACTTGCAACATATTATTTTTAAGCTGTTGCTCCACAGACTGCATACAGTATTTTAGCTTGGTAAAATAAATATAGAAATATCATAACTACTGACTAGAGACTCCTCTGTACCTAGAAATTGTTTTATGCTTGCTTGCCGGTATTAAAAATAAATAAACAAACAAATGGCTCTTAAACTTTCACGTTCTATTCTTGACGTCAGGCTTCTTAAGGTACTTTATACCCTAGGTATGGCTGGACTCTTGCTCCTGAATATGTAAATCCACACTTGGCTATAGTAAAATGCAGTTTCTCTATGCATATCTTAAAAGGTAGCCAGACTCTTTTATGTTGGTTATCTTTTCTCTTTATTATCTACCGTTCATGTAATATTTGACTACTCAGCAAATTATCAACGCCTGCATTTCTTTTTCTAGCACTTTTTAGAACAAGCAGCCTCCATTTTGCAGGACCTACTGAAAAAAGAATCGAAGTAGGTTATAGGCACAATAATTTTTAATCTAGGAGTTCTTAACTTAAAACATTAATTAAAGCATGCCACGTTAATTTTGTGCTGTTCTACTCCAATCCAGCTGTGATCCCTTTGTCCACGATACCATCTTTACAAGCACAATACAGGCACATGATGTTGCTTTCATTTTGTTCAGGCTCAAGAAGTGAAGGAGACTTGCCTGTTGATGTTCTACATCATGGTCTGTGGGGTAAAGCGAGAGGACTGCAACAAAGGAAAGAAGATGCAAAACAACAGCAGCCAAGGCAGCTGCATGCTATCTTGGAAAGCTAAATTTCATCTCTGATGCTGCCCCAGAGATATTATGCAATGATAAGCAAGTTGTGAAATGTCATCTTAAGTGGCTGTCACTGAGTGTATTTCATTTCCCAGTGTTTGATTTGAGGTCCTAGACCTGGGTGTAAGATTTGAGTGCATCATCAAGTCTGTAAGAACAGTTTTTGAACATATGAATGATAAATACACTGGAAGAATTAGGCCTGAGTAATTTAAAGTCAGACAGCCTGCATTTAATAGATCTCTGTAATTGTAACTACTCTGCCTTAGGATCCCAATTTGTAAAATGGGAAGAGTAATACTTATAATCTGAGCAACGTACAACAGTTCACCTTATTTACAAGTTAACAGTTATTATGCTGATGAGTATCACAGAAAACAACAAGAAAAAAAGCAATTAATAGTTCTGTCCTCAGTGCAGAATTTCAGTGGTATGTAACAAAGCAAACATCCCACACATCAGTAATGAGTAAAAAACATAATACGCTCTTCACGTGAATGCCATTCAGACTATTTGATAACTGAAATGAAGTGCTTATTGCAAAAGATGATCACATAATTTAAAATTCTGTAAGCAAAAAAGAGGTTGCACAAGCAACCTTAATGTTG
The DNA here is from genome assembly GCA_013398295.1 of Chionis minor. Taxonomy (NCBI): domain Eukaryota; kingdom Metazoa; phylum Chordata; class Aves; order Charadriiformes; family Chionidae; genus Chionis; species Chionis minor. The sequence continues at coordinate 189,190 of VZSF01008599.1, forward strand.
GTATTTGCTAGTTTAGGAGCCTTACAGTTCTTCTAGTTCTTCACAGCCTTAAAGTTCTTTCAGACACAACATTTTGCTTAGCTATTTAGGTATTTGAAAACAAAACACCAGGAAAAAAAACATTTTATCCTAATATACTATATTGATAGTGATGTAGCTCGTCAACACAACTGGAACTTTCAGGTCTCTTGGTTGTCTATATGGTGTAAAGCAGCACAATACAGAATATGTATAAAACAAATGTATTTGTTTCTAAATAATGGAAATACAACTTAGATATATCCTGTTATTTCTGGAAGTTCTTAGTGGGAAACCAAAATTTTTATGATGTCCCAGGCACAAAAATGCCCAGAAACTGAAGCAAAGTAAGAGTTTTTAAAATAACAAACCCCTGTATTTTTATGAGCTTAACTTAAATTCCTGAAAAGCTGCTGAAAAAACCCAACCTGTTAAATCATCAGACACTTGTTCTGTCATTTAAACGTTGATAAAACTCCTGATCCACTTACTTGAGGAACTTGTAATATAGAGAGGGATATGGATGACTTGATATTTCCATTATTTCAAACTTTTAAAACATTATATATGAACAAGCAGGAAAAAAAGACAGTTATTTAAGGGAAACGAATCCTGATCAGAGACATCTTATTCCAAACTGATGATCCCGCACGGAGAGTGAAAAAGCTGTTTTTTTAAGCTTGACCAGTCAAATTCAAGTGCAGAGGGAACTGTTCAAGCAGCTTTCTTAACTTCCCCCCCCTCCAAAAAAAACCCCCAAGAAAATATAAAACAACAAAAAATCCAACAAAATGCAAAAGCCCCTTGAAACCCCTTTCCCCAAAAGCAGATGGTTTGAGAGTGGGCAATGATTGGCAACACTACTGAAGTCAAGAATAAGTTTCTCACCACCATCTGTTTAATTGTGCCTGGAACTATGCCTTAAAAATCAATGCAAGAAACAATTTTTTGTTAATGGATGGACCCTGAAATACCCCTGCCATCTTCTACCAGTCATGAAAGTTGGGTGACCAATTTGCAGACTTCCAGACAGAGTCAGCAAAACCTTCTGATTTCATAAAGCAAAAAAGGGACAACTTGGAGATGGTGAATTGTTTATTAAACCATGTCTGTGACTGTACTGTGACGGCCTGACTTCAGGCAGATTTTTAATCAAAATTTATCAGAAATTATTTATGGAAAAAAACATCAATTCTGTAGCAGACATAAACAAGATTGGCTCACTACAATGCTCCTTAAATAGCCTCAAAGCTAAAGTTATGTTAATATTGTAGGAAACTTTAAAGCCCATTGATCCGTTTATTTCCATAAAGCTCAGCAGATGCAAGAGTCCATCAACAGCTTCTTTACTTTTTGGAAAAGAGCCCAAAGGCAAACTGAATTTGCAAGATTTCCCTAAAAATCACATTCTGTTGATGCTACAAGAAATTTTTAGTCACGACACAGGAATAGCATCTATGTTATGATCCATCTGGCTTAGTGCATTTAATTTTCCCCCCACACCACTGGTTTTCTAGTCACATCCCCTGCCGTTGCATCTTCAGTTGCAAATAATTTTTAAATCATGATGATGCGTGACACTGAAATTAAGGCATGAAGTCTGTAGATGCCAGACTATCAATTTCTTAAATAACAAGTTGCTCTTAATGAATCATTTATTGTTTTTATTTTTAAGTTGTTCTTCAATAAAAAGTGGTTCTCATGACTATTTTGCAACAGACTTCTCAAACATCCACATCAGACTGGAGGTCCACTGCCTTCTGTAATGGAAATGATTAAACAGTCTCACTCAAAGAGTGCAAAAGCTAGGTGAAGAGGTATTAAGATAAACAAATGGTAGGTGAAAGTACTGTTCCATTATTGATATAGAAAAATGATAGACACTGACATTAGAAAGGGGAAGTGAAGAAGTCTGCAGCAAGTCTAAAAATGACATCCAAACATCCTCGATCAACAAAAGCATCCTACCTGTGAAAAAAAATTCCATCAGAGAATGGCTCAGTGGAAAAGAAGCATAACTCCTCAACACCTGAAACTATTACCTCTATTAGCTTATCAGTGCTCTGTATTCTCTGCTAACTTGCTACAGCAAACCATAAAACATGTCTTCAATGCACTAAAATAAAGCCAGGCCCTGATCTACAGGAATCACCTAAATATAATACAAAAATGCCATTACTCAAATCTAGGCTAAATATATATATCCATAACTTCTATTAGCAGAAAAAGCTTACACAAACAACACTATCACAAGTGGAAGAGGTTGAACTAGAAACCATGCTCTTTTCTTCATTCTGTGCATATCACGTCCTGCCTAGTTGCTAAAAACAATGAGAACTCTCCACAGTCGAGGACAAGGGGACAACACTGCCTTTTCATCCTGAAGACAAAAAAAAAGTTTGCTTTTATTTTAAAGAATAGGAAGCAGAGCTGCCTTTACCTTCTCAGTTTCTCAATTTCCAGCCTTTTTATTTCCATCCTGCCTTCCACTAGGTTAAGAAAAGCAGCAGCTTCTGTTATGCTTCTTGTGGAGTATCTGGGCTTTTAGTCCTGTGTGGGATGCAGCCAGCTCTACTGTATCGTGACATACATGGTTGGTAGAGGACTCATCAGGATTTGAACATCATGGGTTTCATTTATAATTTAATCAAATCTAAGAATATGTTCCCAATGATTTTTAAAGTGCATCTCTGAGGTACCTGCCAAAGGTCAAAGTACATCTCTAATTCCAATGCTATAGTCAACTTCAAAGTCAAGTTCTTTTCCAAACTCTGACAATGCCTTTTTTTCAGTAAAACAGAAATGAAGTAAAAAGAAGAGTATTTTAACCTCATATAGGTGTTCGTTAGTGTGTTATTTTATGTTACTTTTTCCTGAAACCTGAATTTTTACTATAATCAGTCTGATGAGCTGTCACCCCAAATGGTTTAACTCCCATGAAATTATGAACAACTTCAAAAAGGGCTTCATGAGGAAAATAAGCAACCTTCACTACAGACGATGTTTCTAATTCTGACCTTTGTGATCTCATTTCTATTTTTCCTCATTGCATACCTTCAGATCCTAAGTAATGGGAATACATTTGCAGATCTGGCCTAAGTTCTTAACCTGCAACAACAAAAGTCTTAAGTTGCTTGTGTGTGTATGTATATATACATATATATATACACACACACACTTGTTCTCATAACAAGTAACACCTAAGAAATACCATAAGATTAATAAAATTAAAAAAAAAAAAAACTTTGTATTTTTCTATTTGTTCACTCTGTACATGCCATCATTTTGGAGGCAGGCGATTTCTTAGTATTTCCTATCTGAAATGGTTAGAAAAAGAATTAAAAATCCCCATAGAAATAGGCAAAGGTAAAGTCAAGTACTATTTCTGAAATGTTAAACGTTTAATTTGCATTTACAGCATATCTTATGTATTTGTGCTTACTGATTTGCCACAACCTGTCAACGTTATATTCAACACATTAAAATGTACTTCTCTACTACTCTGTAGCCATTGCTTCCCTTATAGTCAGCTGTTACATCGCCTTCAATAACATCTGCTTACCTCTCGAGTTGCTGTTGGAAATTTTTCACTACGTACAATTTTCAGCAATACAATACCATTCCGTGGGCACAGAAAGGACTTTCACTGTTCTGACATAACAACAGGCAAATAGTAATAGGTTTATGCCAGCTGTGGGTAGGTTCACGCTGCGCTCACAAGCTAAATTTCAGTAGATGGTTGCACCTTGGACACTATATCATTCACATACAGCCACTGCACTTTTAAATGCCTGAAAACTGAAGGATGAACAGTCTTAAAGTATTAATAAAGATATTTAAAATATATTTTATGACCTACTTTTTTCTTGTGAAAGCTGCAATTTAGTAATTTCTTTCATGAAGATGCAAATACCACCTCTTTGATCTACCATATTTCTTTTTTCTTTTGATTACTGTAGTTCTTTTTTAATATATTTGTGTATCTTCTAAAAGTTTAACTAATGAAGTTAATGTTCAGATTACTATGAACATTAGCAGTTTACTGACTTTTTTATCTTCTTGCATAGAAGACGTTCTGTGTGGATAAATGTAAAGACGGAGAAACAGAACGTACTCCTGAGATCAAGTTTGTCACCAAAAAAAAATGCAATTTAAGCAGTAAGCTTTTCCTTGCTTTAGACCTGTAATCCAACAGAAAAAAACACATTTATCAAATTCATTTTATATTATCAGCTAGACATTTCACATAGTCGCACTGGGTGATACCCTGCAATTTTTAATCCCTGAATATACAATAGAGATCTATTTCAATTCAAATAAAACTTTGGAATTTTGCATCGGGTGATTTTCATTAAAGCGACTGTATTATTTTTGCACTGAAAGTAGAAGTGCCTATTTCATTTTGCTTCAGACGTCATCAGTATTTTACTAGCTCATGCATAAACCTTTAGGAATAAAACATATCAGTAATCATCTTCTGCTTCCTCAGTCTCTCCTCTCCTTCTGCTTTTAACTCTCTCAGTGCAAATTTGAACCTCTACTTTGTTTTATAACTGAGAGAGGTACAAAATATTCACGTGAGAGAAACCAGAATAAAAACAGAAAAGAGACGACAACAACAACTAAAAAAAGCAGCAAAGCACTGCAGGAAGGCATATAATACCTTACATAAATATCCAATGTTATTTCTCTCCTTTTTAAATTATTATGAAGTTTCATGGACCTCATTAATTGAGAGACGCTACACATTTCTGTGTAGAGGATTTAACACTGTATGTTGTTAAACAAATAATACTGAAATTTTACAGAAAGGCAGTTTGTTTGACAGAGACAAAATAATTGGTGGAGCACATCAAACTGAAAGTCCATATCCTGTCTAAGACAATGACCAGCACCAGATGATTCACAGGAAGAATCTTCCTAGTCCCTTTATTGTTGACTTCTGACCTGAAGCATGTGTCTTACATCATTTACATTTTTTTCCCCTGGCTACAGGATCCCTGGTTGTTTTTATTCATATAAATAATAGCTCTGCTATGCAAAAGGATTACTGAAACAGGCTCCAAAAGACCTAGGAGTATGTATGTCCAAAATAATGAAGGTAGCAGGTAAAACTCATGGTTGTTTGCAGCCACAACCATTAAAGCACAGCGCATAGCACATATTAAGCCAAATGCTCTTACTAGTTTGTATGTCAGTTAAGACAAAAAAAACAATACTGCATTTGCAGCCTTAGTGAAATTCCGCTGGAACAGTTGCACCGTGTTTCTGTATAGAACACATTCCTTGTCCTTTAAAGGGTATGCTATCTTACACTTGCGAAGGGTTTCTTTCTTTTTTCCTCCTGTAATTGAAAAGTATTGTTTACTGCCGATTTAAGGCTTGTTTTGACGAAGAGAGAGCTGATGAGGCACTCAAGAGTTTGTATTAAATCAATACTAGACAGAAGTGAGCAGCTTGTATATGCACTGTGGGATACACTTGCTCACATATTTATCTTCCATATTTTGAGAGAAGGTTACAAATATTATTTTATATATATATACACACACACATACAAAAGACTGCAAGTGAGCAAGCTCACATTCCAAAAGAACTTTTCTGGCTATGTCAGGAGTGAAGTCCACCCCCTAGCAGACAAACCTATTTTTTTCAAACACAAGGGGATATTATCAGAGAAGACTGTGCTGATATACAGAAACCAGAGATCGTCATGGCTCGGTGAGGTGATGAGCTGACGGGTGGATGGCGCCCATTATCTTCACTTCTCAATCCAAGTTTTCCTGAAAAACCACAGGGGGAGGAGAAGGCTCCAACTAAGCATAAGGCACAGAGGACAAGAAAAGGATTAGGAGAGAAGAGCAAGGAAAGGAAGGATAATGCAAGAGATATTGCAGAGGTTTCAAAGAGCTGGAAAATAGTTTCTAGATTAAAAGACCAAGTTGCCAGTACTTTAAAGTAACATTCAGGTTGCTTTAAAGCAACATTTAAAGCAACTTCTGTACGAGGCTATTACATAAAACAACTCTAAAGTAAGAAACAATTGACCAAAAGGAATTTACCTTTACTATATATAGAAAATATACTCAGGTTCAGCGGTTTCAACGCTCCTTGGAATTTTAAAATGTTTCAAGCCTTTGTTCGGCAAGCGTATCACCCGCTACCCAGCCACCAGACAGGGGAACCTGAAACGAAGTATAAAGGGAAGCTGGTGCATGAAACTCAGCTTAACTGCTTCTACATCAAACCTGGAGGTAAGACAACATTAACCACTCGAGTGCATGCAAACTGTACTGGTATCTACCTGCTGGGATAAGTATTCCCTTTCTATTTAAATAGAACACACTGTAAAATATTTGAAACTACACTAATAACTTAGAGTAATAGTTGGGGATAATGCACTGTGAAGTCCTGTATATGTGATCACACTACCACGGGATTTAGATAATTCTGGTGATTCTCAAATCCATGGAGTTAAGTAGATGGTTTCTCTTGGTCTTTTGAGCACCTCATGAACATTGTTTTCCCACTGGCACTTCAACACAAGAGGAAAAAAAAAAGTCACAGGCAAGGCATGGAAGTATAAGGAACAAGAAAGAAAAAGGGGTTTTTTTGTAGACAAAGAGGCTAAGAAGTTTAAAACATACATAAGCTTGAAATATTAAATACGTGCGCCTATGAAGGGACTAATCTGAAAAGGGGATTATGTGAAATATTTCTAAAAAGCAACTAGCTCTGTAATATTTTCACCTGCAGAAGAAATACGTAGGCATTCATGTACATATTTACACTGACCTGGAAAGATCTACTTTTTAAGCTCTACAAGGAGGTGTGTATGAAGCAGAGGGTATACAGGTAGTCATATGAAAGTAATCTCTTAAAAAAAAAACAACTTATCTGTTCCAACTTGAACTCTTGAGCTTTACTGCATCATATGCCTATCTTATCTTGAAAAGATGTCCGGAATTCCCAGCGCTGGCAGTACACTCTCAGCAGTAAATGTCCAGACAAGCTAATATGTTGCTTATATGCTGACATCCATAAATGGGAAACACAGACTGTGTCTAGCAGATACAGGCAGTATTATACTCCTTCTATTCTATTCAGAAAATCATCCACAACTGCAGGATGCTTGATACATGCTTTTAATTCTAGTCCATATACTCTTCCTACCAACTCGCTTTCCCCGGAAGGGATAAAGTTCCACCATATACAAAATAATTACCAGCCATCAAAAAAACCCTACATAGCTTCGTTATCTTGGCTCCTTAGTCTGTTTCTTCTCACAAGACATTTAGTTTCTCTGACTTTCAGATTGGACTCCATCGTTCCACATAACGGAAAACCTATGTTAGGAATACTGCATGTCTTTTCCATACTTTTCTTTTTTCCACCTTCTTCACACAACAAAACCACATCATTAGAGCAAAAAGATGGCTGCAGTCATCCTAGTTACAGTTGCAAAAAGCCACTTTACAAATGCAAAGCCTTCTAAATTGTTTGCTTTGCCCAGTCAAAGACTTCCACAACTAGTACCAAATCCATAGGGTAGGAAGGGGAGGAAGAAAGAACACAAGCATCCTTTCAGGAAAGTCTGAATAGAAATATCTGTACTGAATTGGGCAGGGTGACATGGGATAGGGTTTTACTCATCAAAACTTACATCTTAATCTTAAGGCCTTCACAACTGGCATGTACAGTTTCAATTGAACACATATATTGCATTTAAAGGAAAGCATGAATAACTGGAAAAAAATAAATTTAGAAATACTTCCTAGGAAAACCAATTTTGCTTTAAAAACAACAAACAAAAGCGGGATATTATAGTACCTCCTGTGCTTTCATTTTTATTTATTTGAATCCTGAAAACCTAAATCACAGAACTACACTTACTCTCCACAATAAGCACAAAATATTCCAAACACCTTGAAGTAGAATCAACCAGTACCTGCAAATCCTAGCATCACATTACTAATTTACTTTGGTTGGGGCCTCTACAGGTCATTTAGACCAGCCTTCTGCTCAGAAAAGGGCTAGCTTCAGTAATATAAAAAGAGTTAGGAGAACACGAAATTGTGGTCAACTACAAGTTACCACAGAAAAGTATATGCTATTGCACTTTTTCAGTCAATTTATTATTTTACAGTAATTTGCACATATGCTTATTTCTTTACAAAAAAATTATCCCGTCCCTTTTACTAGGTAAAAACTAGAGGTAAAAATCCTCTCCTACTTCCATAGACAGCATTTAGTTACAGATTTCAAAACCATGCGTATCAGGTTGTATACTCTAGAACAGGCAAGGCAGCTAATCACTAGCCAGCAAGATCATGACTTCTGATCTTAAATCACCTGCCTTGAGCCAGCACTGTGGCATGTCCATCCACACCCAACTGCAAAGTAGTGTTTAGTTATGCCATCAAGTTACAATCCTATTTTTATATCCTAACAGGCAACCATTAAAGACTTTTAGACACCCTTGAAAATTAAAACGAGAAACAGAAAGCACAAAATCCAATACATAAATTCATATATTTTATATGTTTTTATGTATAGAAACGTAAATCAATAGCTATGCCATTTCCAAGGGGCAGTTTACTGTTTTTCTTGACATTCTGAAACAATTTTTACCATCTTCAAAGCACATTAAAATCATTAGTAGAGTCAAGTATAGAACACAAAGGGGGGAACTATGTGGGAAATATAGTAGGAAATTAGTAGCGGTTTTGTAGAGTAGTGGTTTTATATATGCTTTTATAAACTGGTCTAAGAACAGATAAATTCTCAGTAGTTACAAGGAAGTCACCAAACTGAGCACGTTGCTCTCACATGAAAAAAAAAATTATCATCACTATGCATCTGATAAGGAAGTTTCTTCCTGCGCCTATTCATTTGCTTCTCTCAAGAAAATTTGCACATGACAAACTATAAAATAGTTAAGTTGGACAGACACCATAAAACAGGTTTTAAAAAAAAAAAAAAAAATGCATGCAACATGACAAAGCTCATTCTGTCTGAAAGTCAACCTTCATTTTCTGGGTTTAGAATCAACTGTTACTACAACATAAATGTATTTTCAGTATGTATATTTTCCTTTTGAATTTAAAAAGGGCAAATAATATCTGTGCTTAACAGTGTTAGCATTCCAATGCTCTTGGCAAAACTGAAGTTTCACTTTAAGGTCAATAACATCCAGGGAAGACAATCGTGACCTCTGCTGCTGTTTCTGTCTTGCTGGATGCATGATGAATTTTTATAATGCTTATGAAAGGAGAGAAGGTGGAATGGGAAGGAGGAGTGAATTGTTTATTTCTCTGAGACAAAAAAATGAAGATAGACTCTCAGGTAAACCACAAGCATTTGTATTCTGAACAAATGGCAATGGTTGGTCCAGGCAGGGTTTTTAAAAAAAAAAAAAAAAAAAGCTTTAGCCAAATCTGTTTAGCAAACAATAGGCTGAGAAGAACACACCTCTAATGAGGGTAACGTCATTCTGCCAAAATTACTTTGCATTTCTATAGTTTCAGCTTTCACTTGTCAAATACTTCTGTTCCAAATTGACAAATATTTTTCAGAGTTTTGAACTACAGAAATATTTTCCTCAACAAAACATGCAGGTTGTAGCAGGCCAGAATAATAATTTTGCAATCAAACTTAACCTCAAAAAACTGTTTTTAAGTCATTCAGCTGTGACAAAAACATTGCATTTTACTTAATGATGCAGCAAAAGAAAGCCATGTAATATTTCTCAATCAGCAGACCACTGAATTTAGAGAAAAATAATAAAAATTGAATGCCATTAAAAACATTCAAAGGCATTTGTTTCAAAATTCAAAAAGACCAATGAGCATTTGGGGAACAATCAACTGAGTACACATTTCAGCTTACTGTGTTTATCCTGTTGGGTTTTTTGTTTGTTATTGGACCAGATACTGTACGCTGGCAGGTAGGAGGCTGATAAATAAGGCTCTCCATTTTAAACTGATGCTTTTACCAAAACCAAAAATCAAACAGAAACTCTATTACACCATAAAAACAAAGCCTAGAATATCTGTTTTGCCTTTCTCAATGGAAACAATTGGGCGGGTAGTTGTTTATTGGTCAGTATGCAGAAGGCTGAATCTAAATACATACACAAGTAAATTTAACCACTAAATGCTGGTTTCATTCTCAAATAAAAACACATTTCAGAACAAAGAAGAGATTTAAAATACTGAATTATAGTATATATAATGTAGTATAGACTAAGAAAATATTTCAAGGTAAAAACACATTATAGCATCCAAAAGAAGATTGTTTTTCATGATGTATTCATTTTTACATGTCACTCAAATCCTATTACTGCCGTCTCCTGGTTTCCCTTTGGACGTAAATTTCTAACAGTCTTCAAACGAAGATGTTCTTTACATGAGAAATGCTACTTGCAGGGCCAATAGGTCTTCAGAAATGCCTGCAGAAGTGGGACACTTGTTACTCATTTAGTATTTTTTATGAGGCTGTGTTTACTTAGACAAGTGAACTGAAATAAGCCACAATCACTCTCCAAGAAGATGAGTTGTTCTTTTTGAGAGGGCTCTAGGATGCTGCAACATAGAATTTAAGCATGAAAAATAATAGTTTGAGAAAAATATACACCATTATTTTTTCCTAAACATTTTACAATCACTTACCCCTGAGCATGTATTTGGAAAATTTTTCACACATAAAGAATTATGACCTACAGGGAACCACTCCCCCAAGAAAAAACAAAACTTAGGCTACTTTTTTTGACAGCTGGCAAACTTCTCGCTCCCTCCCATCCTACCTTATCTACTTGACATCTTTGCAGGGTGGGAATCCGGGAAAATAATACTGCGTTTTCAGGGTTCCGATAGACATATGGTGGCAGGTTAAACCAGACAACTGAAACTAGTATGAGTTTACGTATGTATCACATCGGTTTTACCAAGACGGGTTTTTTTTTTTTTTTTACCATCTAGACAGTTTTACCAAAACCAGGCATGCGTGGCCTGCTTTTGTACCGCTTCCTGCACCTCTACAAAAGCTCAAATTCAATAAAATATGCCACATCTGACCAAGAAGCTTCATTCAGTTTCAAGCCTAGGAGCTGACATGATCAGAGGCCTTGCTACAACTATGGCACAGAAATGAAAAGTAACTTCAATGCCCAAATAGGTATAGAATCGAGTCAGATACAGAGTATTTGTTGATCTGTCACACAGTTTCTTTCTCCACTGCTACAGCACAAAAGTACCCAATTAAACCTGTACTGGATCATCATCATAATTAGAATACTAACTATTGTAAAGTAGGATCTTGTATCTTTTTCTGGTAGTTGAAATGCTCAAGGTGAAGTTAGCTCTAAAATAGGCAATTTAATATTCACCAAATTCTCTGTGTTCTGTAAACATGAAAAGCAGTATTCAATGATGAAATCATAAATCAGTCGACTCAAGAAGTAATTCTTGATAACTATTGAGAAATAATTCCCAGCATACACCCATATACACCTGGTACAATATACAGTTAGGAATGGTTGCGAGTAAATTATTACATAGCTGGTCAATGCTAAAAGGAGAAAATGAAGTTATTTTAACCAATAATTTACAGTTACACATTTCTTCTGAACTAGCTCATATTAATCAGCATCAAGTCTTAAGCAACAGGCTCTAAATACTGGTTTTCACAACAAATATCTCCAAAGATTAAGGAAAAAAGTAGTAATTATGTAGTAAAGGTTACTCAAATATAGAAGCCAGGAAAATTTTAGAACACCCTTAAAATCATCAGATGATTTAAACAAAACCAGAACTACTGTCTTACTTGCTGTCAGAGAGAAAGCATCTAAAATTGCAGTCAACTACGTAAGTTTAAAGGTCACACTGAAAGTACGTACTTGATCCATAAACATTGTCTTTCTTGGTGAACAAGGATTTCTGCTGGCATTAAGAACTGTAATTTGAGCTTCCCTCCTGGCTTTGAAATGAATAACCCTAGCTCCAGCCTAACAGATTTCCCAAACTAAACTTTTCTGTGAAATAGTGGATCAGTGCAAACATTAACTGGCATGGATCCCAAATCCAGCCAGAAAAGTCCTGGAATTAGAATGTAGGTGTCTGCAACACAGTGTTTAGACAGTATTTCAACTTTAGATCACCAAGATCACATGGAACAATAGAAGAAATACAAAAACCAATAAAGTAAAAAGTAAGATCAAAATATTCCTTTTCCTATTTTAAATATTCATAGAACTTATTGTGTATAATTTTGGAAAGCTTTTTCTATTGTAATCATATATTGGATGCAAAACAATCTTTACAGAATGATAGCTATAACATGACAAAATGTTGGCAGACTTGTCCAGTACACAAGTACTACCTTTTGCTGCCAAGAGCATTTATTTTAGAGTGTGTGATACAACCAGCCATAGATATTCAGCTGTACTGAAATGAAGTTGGTTTCAACAAACCTTCAGAATATTGGGGGGAAAAAACCAAACACTGGGTAGGACTTTTCTATTCCTCCAAATGCTTGCTTTTGTATTTTTCTGAAATTTACATTGTCAGAAAACCTAAATGTAAGTCCTGTTATATGGGAAAGCACCTATACGAATTAGAAAAACAGAGGAAACTCTGCTAGTGTTATATATAATACGAAGATATGTATGAAAAATAGAGTAAGAAATAACCAAGTCAAATAAAAGGTTAGAAAAAGATAACTTGTTTCCAGATACTGTTAAGTATTACTGCCAAACTGTCCATTGGTTTGCCAAGTAAATAGCTATTACTGAGTACTCCTTCCTAGTGTATGGAAGCAGGAGATAAAAATAATATTGTAAGATTAGGGACTAAAAAACCCAGTTTTGGATGAAAACTCCATTTAATAAGGATGAATCCTGAAGCCCTTGTTTTGCAAAAATTATAAAGGCAAGTTGTATAATAAAGCAAAGCACAAAGAAAATATTCATATAGAAAATTCAAAATGGATATTCAGAATCATGTTTGGATGACACCCTAGTGAAAACAGATACTTAATGTTAAGGAGGTTCCTTAATTTTATGTAGCAAAGGCTTTGAAATATACAGTAAGAAAGACAGGGCTACAGGTATCTGCATCTCAGTGGAGAAATCACCACATGAAGAAACTATAGGGACCTAAAGAAAACCTGGAAAAGTCAAATGAGTCCGTAAATTAGTTTTCTTCTACGAGTCTCTAATGCCAGTTTGCTCTGGAAACATAGACGTTTCCATGAAAATCTGAGAAAACAAAAGTTTTTCCTTTGAAGTACCAAGACCTTCAGTTTTCTTGAAGAACTAATGATTAAACCTTTGTAAGAGTATTTTAGGAAGATACATAACTAGGGGTAACATATCCCTATACCTGGAACATATCTGATACTAACTGAAATCCTGAACTAGTAGATTTTTTTAGTACAGCAAACATGAATCTTCTCTCAGACAACAAAATTCTCAAATTAAATAACAGATACAGATTTACCTATGGTTAGATCAAACAGCTAACTGTGGTAAAAATCAGACCCACAGACCCATGCAGCAGATGACTGTAAAACCTGGAGTACACTGGCTGGGAATCTTGGTAATTTTTTTTTTCATGGTTGCACTCAAGGGAGTGATACAGTAAAGAGTGCCGTGAGGTCAAGAAGCTACCAGATCTCATGGCTGAGAGATCCTAAACTGAAAGAAATGTGTTGTTACTTCCCCATTGCCACTGGCAAATTGTCAGTGTAGGTGGGGCGGGTTCAGCCCAGCTGGCAGCTCAGCCCCACACAGCCGTTTGCTCCTTCCCCTCAGTGGAATGGAGAGAGAATCAGAAGGGCAAAGGTAAGAGAAGTTGTGGGATCAGAATAAAGACAGTTTAAGACATAAAACAAAGCTGTGTATGCAAGCAAAACAAAATAAGGAATTAATTCACTACTTTCCATCAGCAGGCAGATATTTAGCCATTCCCAGGAAAGCAGGGCTTCATCCTGTGTAATGGTTACTTGGGAAGACAAATGTCCTAACTCCAAACATCCCCCCCTTCCTCCTCCCTCCCCCAGATTTTATCGCTGAGCACAATGTTATATGGCCTGGGGGATCCCTTTAGTCAGCTGGGGTCAGCTGCCCAGCTGCGTCCCCTCCCAAATTCTTGTGCACCCCCAGCCTACTCACTGGCGGGGCAGTGTGAGAAACAGAGGCGGCCTTGATACTGTCCAAACATAGGTCAGCAGTAACTACCCTAAAAGAACCATTGTCTAGAAAGAACCACCTAGAAAAGAAGCCTTCTGCAGTTTGCTCTTGCATAATTAGTCAAAAAGTACCAGACAAGTTACTTGAACATAGGCCCACTGCTCAGAGGCATATGTTAGTACTTACATTTGAGACCCTGCAAATCTGAAATTCTGACATCTCTTAGTGAACAAACGGCTTACAGCCCCCCAAACCCTCCGATTTTTCTCCTAATAAAAAACCAAACAAATCACAGTTTACGTGTAGCACTCGGACTAAAGAGTGTCTTACTTCATGTCAGCGTAAAGTTATGAGAACTCCCAATTCCTCTATACGAATTGATTCAACAAAAAAAGTAAAAATTAATAGATCAGATTTCAAAAGGTAGATACTAGTATATACACACATAAACTCCTAATGGAATTTCAAAATGAGATAAGGAAGATTACATATACACAGAAAGGACTCCGCAAATTCAGATGGGATAAATACGTCTCAGGGTACTTAAAATCCTAATGTCTGGTCTAGTCTAGGTTAGCCTGGAGACATCTGCACTTCTTTTTAGTTTCTTCAGGAATTTCAATTCTTCATCAGCCTATCAAACACTCTCAAAAACAGAAGTTTCGTCTAGGTTATTTAATACGTTAATTCTCTACTGTCTCTACCACATAGTGTGTGTGAACAACAGGATTCCCTCTTGATATACTTTCCAACTCCAAATTAGGTTTATGAAGTAAAAAGCTCTAGCAGATTATCAAACAGGACTGCTTTGTATGCCACAAATTTTCTCTGCTTTTACTTCATCCAGAGGGAACACTTTTGCATCACAGTTTACATAAAACATTTTTGCAATCTGCATTTATGCATAAAGCACAAAGCATAGATCACACTACAGCTCTGCTTCCAAGTACAGATATAAACTGTATATTTGTATATTTGCTCATTCTCATATAGTTGCACATTGTAACAGCCTGTATGTGTATCTGCATGTAAAAGTACAGCTTTCTCATGTCTTCCACGTATTTCTGAGCTTGCCTGACATTTACTAATTCTTGTATAAAGATAATCATGTAAGACAGACAGAGAGCCAAAAGTAACAACTTTTTCTTTCATCAGGGTTTAAATTAGGCTCAACACTATGTTGTGAAGAGTTACCCTGAATAGTTTAGAAGTAACCTGCCTTCTGACTTGCTGTAAGGACAGTATTTTGGTGCTGGAGAAGACAACAGAGTTTGAAGTGGCTGCATTTGTCTATTTTTTATGCAGAAAACCAAGAATACAAATATTACTCCAACCCCTAGTAGATCTGCTTTATGGCAAGACTTCCCAACACTGACTGGAGTGTATTCAGAGCACATACGGTATCTCTGTGATTCTCTATACCCATCACATGCACATGAACATCGAAGTCTACTATTTTTCAGCTAAATGAAGAGATTACTGTTAAGTACATTCTAATACTTTCTTTAGAAGAGTGGCATTTTAGGAAGCACTGAGCGACTCCTCTCTTTCAGCAAGTCAAAAGGCAAAGTGTATTCCTTAAATTGTAACTGTTAACCAGCTAGTTTCATCCCTTGAAAGCTGCAGTGTAATTATTTAGCCAGTCTTAACCAAGAACAGACTCTGAAGAGGAGCTGACTTCTTCAGTATTTGAGGAGCTGACTTCTTCAGTATTTAGCCCAACATATCACATACTTACATCTGGCATTTCTGTACAGCAGAAAAGGGTCCTGCAGCTGGAAATCAAGGTCTTTAGTAATAGGTTCTGTTCGATTTTCCATGCTCAGTCTGTTCATAATTGTAAAGCCGTGCCTTGGAGAAGCCGATCTGAAAATTATCAATTAGAAATCACATCAAGTCAAGGAAAAAAGAAATTACTAGAATTTCTTTGTTGTATAGTTCTCCAAAATTGTTTATTTCTAAGAGACACTGCAAAAATCTAATTTAGTTGCCAAGGAAATAACAATTGACTCTTGCAGTGTTTCATGTGATCCTTTTAATTATGTCAAATCCCTACATTACATATAAAAAAGAACAGAAGCGCCATTGGTCTCACAACAGCTGCAGAGAATATGCCACATCTGTAATACTACCATATGAGGTCCAATGATTCAGTCACAGTATAATTGTATCTGCATGTCCAGTTTTCACTTCAAGTTATAAGGCCTACAACTTTTGAACAGGGAAGATGTTACAAAATGCCACTTTGTCCCAGACCATCCACATTATGTTATCCAACCACATGCCCTACAGTTTCTTGCTGGAGTAGAAAATGGCAATTAGAACGATTTAGTCATGGGCCAGAGCAAGTATATTTAACACTCAGGTTAACAACTGCAGATAGTAACAATCATCCCAGATAGAATTTTCCATACCATCTAAAGCATAAGAACAAAAGTGAGGGTGGCGAGATACTGGAACAGGCTGCCCAGAGAAGTTGTGGATGCCCCATTATTGGAAGTGTTTAAAGTCAGGCTGTCCAGCCTGTCCAGGGCGTTGAGCAACCTTATCTCATGAAAGATGTACCTGCCTGCAAGCAGGGATTGGGCCAGATGATCTTTAAAGGTTCCTTCCAACCCAAGCCATTCTGTGACTCTAAATCATTATGTTTGTTCATGGGGATTACACTTCAAGTCAGTTAGATAATTTTTATTAATGTGAACAGCTAAACCTATCATGATTCTGATAGGAGATCTTACTTTCAAACCAAGTATGACAGTAAAGGAAAAGATGATGGCTAAACATTTGTGAGAAGTGCCATCTCTGGTAATTGCTGGTAGACAGAAAGCACAGGAACCTATGTTACAGGATTGGTATCAACTGAAAATTAAACAAATGTGGAACCCTTAACAAGAATCCTTGTTTCCAAGAGTCAGTACTTTACTTAAAAAACAAACAAAAAAAACCCAAACAAAGAAACAAAAAACCAGTCCACCTTCGCTGGTGTTAGCCCAATCAGAAGTCTGCTTTTTGACCGATCCTCAGAATTCACAAAGTTGAGGTAGGTGTTAAATAAGTCAGCTCAAGTAAAATGGTCACATTACTGTACATTGTTACAACAGTAATGAGAAGCAACTAAGGCAACAACCAGTGGTCTCTGACCTATGATCTGTTGGTAATGTTTTTTTTCCACAAGACTTTTATGACTTTTTCCAAAGCCACAGGAAATTAAAGTTAAAACTGATGGGGAAGGCAATAGATGATGTTACTCACAGCTCATAACCTGTTCCATACTGTTGCCTATAGGGCAGCCAGGGTAGCAATCTCTGCTGTAAATGGAAACGTCCTCAGCCAACAAAAAGAACAGTGAAACATCACAAATGCTAGAAGTGCCAGGTTACATGTTGTCAGTTTTAGAGTTTTAAAACTGACATACCAGAGAAAATACTACTTCTGTTTTGCAGTACACAACTAGCCACCTCCACCTACTGCTAGCACAACTAAGGGCCAGTTCTTTCCTCTTGTGGTGGTAATTATAACAGCATCTTATCTCCACTTACCTGAAAGCAGCTTAGAAAAATTACTGATGACAATTTCCACTGCTGGTACAAAAGAGCTCAAAAGATTAAAACCAGCACTCCCACTTCACACAAAGCTCACAGTCTCTTGGGCCTCCTTGTCACTTCACACATATATCTCTCGCCTTCTCAAAACATTCGCTTGCTTTCTCAGCTCTCCTGCTAGATCCTCATCAACATAACTGCTGAAGGAGAAAGTTTCTGCTTTGGTGTCCCATCCCAACAGCTACTGCAAGATCTGCTTACTGTATTATTTTCTGATTTTAACAATAGTCACAAGGAAATACTGGGGCACTAACTTGGGCACTCAAACTTCACAACACATCTAAGGTACGTGCTAGAATAAATGATGTAATCAATGCTCTGAAAAGCCACAACCAGAGCTGCCGCTAGAAGAAAGCATTAAAAACATCCAAAAAGATTGATGAAATATGCATGAAATCAGATGCAAGTGGAATGAAAGTTCTCTAGGTAGGGAACACAATACTTCATAAGTTCTACCAATCCCTTACTTTAAGGAATACCATTATTTATTTCACTATTTTTTTTGTTCAGACACCTTTTAAACTGCAAATGCTATATCCTATTTAAAACAACAACACAGATTTCTGTGGCAAGCCCATATTGAGATTTAAATCACATTTATAAGTCTTATCCAAATATAAGGTGATGTCTTCTTCCAAATGTTTTCTTCCCTGCATTTGCCTCTGTAAATTTCAGTTTCTTTTCACCCTTGAACAAGGAACAGCATTTTACTTCATTCAGCCACATTCCACCCCAGCTAGCTTTTCCACATCCACAGGTTTCACCTGTAGACATTAAAACATTACATCCTCACCTTGTGTAAACGAACAGCGTTCCCTCCACATCTGTCTTCTCCTGAAGAAAAAGAAAGTCGAGACAGTTGAAGTCAGGGCAGCGTTTTGCTAGCCATCAGTAAGCCCTCCCCCTTTATCTCTGTTTTACCAATACCATCAGTTACACCTCTCTCGCCTAAGCCATGAAAAAGCAACTAAATTCAACTTCATCGGCTGGTGGTGAGATACAGCTAGCACAGGTCACTACGCAGCTAACGCAAGTTTTATGGCAAGATATGAAAAAGGCTAAAGGCTTGACACCACAAGACTAAACACTGTGCTTGGATGAACTCTCTTGTTATGCCAAAGGGCGACACAGAGGCCAGACCCAGAAAGAGAATTTTCCCACTGGTGCCTGCCCTCAGAGGTGACGCTCAGGATGGGCAAGGGTGAAACCATGCAAAAAGGCAGACTGTGCAGGTTCCTCAGGCACAGGCCCCGAGCCCCACCATTAACGCAAACCACCAGACCGTTACATTACCAAAAGATTCCCTGCGTTAATTAATTTTTTAAAGCTTAAATCTCCTTTTTAGTAACTTCAACACACTTTTGTACGCCTTTTGGTTCCACTACAGGCGTTTTGATAGCAGAGAAGCTCCTGAGGCCTACACCCTGCTTTAAACCCCCATGTCCCACAGCCCTGCCCTGCAGGGCAAAAACCTTTACAGCCCTGAAAACCTCTCAAAACCCGCTTCCTGGGTGCCGCAGGGCTTCCCACACTCCCCAAAGAGGCTGGGCCAGCCACAAGCCAGCATGGTGGGACCCAGCATGGCGAGGGCAGGGAGCACCCCAGGACACCCAGCCGGGCCGAGGCAGCCCCTCAGCGCGACCCTCCCCACCGGCCTCGCACCTCAGCCATGGCGCCCCCCGCCCCCAGCC
>VZSF01008603.1:0-11739 GCA_013398295.1 Chionis minor
CAGTGGGTGTTGGGGGGGGCCATGGCTGGGCCACCCCCGTCCCCACCAGAGGGAGGTTCTCCAGATGGAGGAGAGCGGGAAGGGGCTTGGAAGGGGGTCGATGACCGCGGAGGGTTGGGGGGTCGAGACAGTCGGTGCCGGTTGTTGGGGTGCTGCCGGCGGTATGTTGGGTGCTGTGGTGGGTTGAGGCCAAGAGCGCTGGGTTGGGTTGGCGCGGAGCAGAAGGTCACGTCTGGAGTTGATGGAAGGATGCGGGATTATCCCGGCCGGGTATCGGGAAGGTGGGCGACGAGGAGCAGCCCAAAATGTGCAACATCCCTGTGATGGGAAACAATCCGCGAATGCGGCGGGGGGGCTTTGTTGTGTCCGTGCGGTCTATGGGAATATGGGGGGGGCTTTGCATTAGGGGGGGGGAGCTGGTGTGGGAGGAGATGGGAGAAGGAATGTAGGCTTGGAAAAAAGGCTCTTCCCAGTGTGTGGAAGCAGGTTGTTGTTATCTGGGAGCCCTGAGCTGCAGTGGGGTCTTGAGCGCTCCGCATGAGCACTGAGCCGGGGGGATCGATGGGTTTGTTGGTTTGGAGGGTTGTGTGCCGTGGTCAGCGAGTGGGGAGAAAGCGGGATCTCGAGGCGGCGGAGCGGGTTTTGGGATGGAGAGGCTGCTCCTTCACCGGCACCGTGGCAGGGAGTTTTGTGGCTGTGAGGTGGGTACGAGCTCTGGGTGATGCCGGCCGGGGAGGCGGTTGGGGCTGTGTTATCCGTTCCAGCCTGATGGTCGGAGCTCGCCGAAAGGTGCTTGGGATTTCACGGGTGATGTGGAGATTCCTCAGCCAGGAGATTGCAGGGGTTTGCTGTGCGAACTGGCGTAACGGCGACTGGGAGAGACTGGGAGGGGAGGAAGGCTGAGAGGGAGTGTAAACAGAAATCCCTTGTCATCCCCTGAGCTCCCCAGTAGCCCTGGCAGGCAGCTGCAGTGAAGATCTCTCCTTGGCTCGTTCCTGCCTCTCCATCTCTTGTTTTGCTGCTGGACTCTCCTTTTGTTAAACAATTCTTATTCCTATTTTAGTTCGCGTTTGGCAGCTTATTTCTATGACATGTTTGTCATTCTTTGCCTATATTGTTGCGTTTGAGATTATTTCCATCACGGGGGTCATCTTGTGTGGGTTTGTTTATTTTGAGGAGGGGTTTTTTTCGTGCGCGAATGAAGATGCCGAAAGTTCATAGTAAAAATAGGCGCTTTTTCAGCTTAAAACCAGGGGCATGCATGGGATTTATTATTATTTTTTTTTAATCATGTGAAAAACTTGTCTTTATGGAATGTTGTGATTAAAGAGTGCTTGTTGCTGGGGGACTGTTTTCAATGTTAAAATTGAGGAGGCTTTTGCTGGCTGATGAGATGTGGAATTTTTTTGCCTGGCTAGCGAAGAAGAGGGAGATCTGGGTCTTCTTCCCCTCTGAATTTTTCATCTCTCTTCCCCCATTACAGTAACTGTTTGGTATTTCTGTCCTCATGAATGCATAATGTCTTCAGATACGCTGGTGATCATTTTTTAGGCCGATACATGGATTCCCTGTGATCACTAGAGGGCTTAAATGCCAAGACCTCTCGTTTTATAAAAACAAGAACAAAACCACCCCAAGCTTTCCTTCCAAAATCAAATCATTCCTGATACCTGTGCCAATGGGGCTACCTGCCAGTTGTCAGGTAGCCTCCCAAATATTGAAATTTTAGCTTCGTGGTCACAAGGTTCAAAGGAAAAATCACACCCATACTAAAAACGTGGGGCCAGCCTTCCGAAGCCTTTGCCAGGGGGCTGTTGTGAGCTGATGCACAATCAAAACCAACTTGATGTTGAAGCTGTCTTTAAATGGTAGCGATTGTAGACAGTTGGATGAATTTCCAAATGGTGTGACTTGCACTGAAGTGCTAAACGTATACACTGTAAGTTAAATTTTTTCCCCTTTGTGGCCTGCTTTTTCTTTTTTGGTAGGCAAAACTCTTGTTGCGCATAAGCCGCCCTCCCAGATTTTGGAATAAAATTGCACTTTTGTTAATGGCTGGGCATAAGCCTGGGATTCTCGTCGTGTGCAGCATAAACCTGCTTGGGGTGAGTGGACTTATTGAAATCAGCCTTTCTGGATGTTGCGTAGGGTTAAACTGCGCTCTTTCTTAGCTCTGGGTTTGAATTTTCCACTGAAATGTGCCATTTCAAGAGAGATGAAGGACGTGAATTGGTTTTTTTCTTGTTGAAATTTGACTTAAGCGCTACAGAAAATATATGCGGTCTGTGGTTTGTTGTTTTTTTTTTTGTAGGTGAAAGTTACACAAGAGCTAAAAAACATTCAGGTTGAGCAGATGACAAAACTTCAGGCCAAGCATCAGGCAGAATGTGAGCTACTTGAAGATATCAGGTAAGGTTACAGAAAATGCTACCAAAATTCCTTTAAGATCCCAGTTTTTGGAAGAACATTTGAGTTACAAAACTTCAGGAACTGACGATGGAATTTCCTCTTTGGATTTCCTGCTTTTAGGCCGTTAAAGTTTTGACACAGCTGGAAATTATAACTGGAGCTAACACAATGCAAACCATTTTTTCTTCTCCTCAATGGGGGAAATGTTAAAAAAAAAGTCACAAACAACATATAAAAAGCACTGGCCTCTTCAGCAATATTTCTCTATATAATAGACTGAGGCTTTGATTTACTGGTTGTAAGAGGCCGCTAAAATTATTAAAATACTTAAAAACCAGTGATGATTTATGTCTCACTAGAGATAGCTTCAAACAGCACTTTTAAATAGATCGTATTTTTGACCAAAAACTTGTAAGAAGAGATTTGCATTTGTAATTTAAAACTCTGCATGGGTTAAGATCAATAGGGAAAAATGTACATGACATCAATTGTGGGATTTTTATTCTTCATTTTACCTAATGTGATTGCTTCACTTGAAGTTAAAAGTTTGCTTTTAACAAAATACAGTGGTGGTGGATACCTGGCATTGTATAGAGGATTAATCATTCCATTTGGAGAGGATCAATTTCTAGGATGGCTCTTCTGTAAAATACTCAGCAGTGAGTTCACTGCTGCTGTCCTGCTCTTTTTGGCAGCGTATCGCCCGCCTGTTAATTATTTAAATGAGATTTTTTTTGCTTTATATTTGTATATAAAACGCAACTGTGGCCACTTTGACAGATGACGTACTGTTTTGTCTCACTCTCACCATGTCCTCTCTTCATAAATCAGGGTGTCGAGGCTTGAGCCTTCTCTCCCTTGTTTTTCTTCTGTGGGCGTTGAAACACTTTTTTGTATGGGAAAGATCACAGCGTTCATTTCCGTCGATTAAAATTAGTGGCTGTGCGGTGTTTAACGAGGAAATGCTGAGTAATAAGTAACAGTCTGATCCAAGGAATCTTCCCCCCTAGATAGAAGCTTATTTTTAGAACATCTAGACCAGGTGCTGCTGCTCTAGCCCAGGTTTTGTTAGCATTTCCTATTTTTTGGGAGCTTATAATTACTTCTGACTGTACTCTGCTGAAAGATGTCATAAGTGTTATTAGCCTGTGGATACAAAACCAGGAAAACATGCGAAAAGGCCGGCTTAAAATATTTTCCTTCAACGCAATTTAATTTCTCCAGTTAATTCAATTGGTAAATTTTAATGTTACGGGTGGAGAAATGGGGTTAATATATTTAATTCCCTAACACGGTCGCTAAAGGTCCGTAGTCTGCGTTCAGCGTTCTTGTCACAAGCCGTTTGCAGAGTCACTGTGTGGATTTACAGATTAAACACTCGTTCAACGTGGGCTGATGTGATAGGATATGACAGCTCCATCATGTCAGTGACTTGTTCAAATATCAGAGAACAGAACGAGAGAATTTCTGCTGAAAATCATTTAAAAAAACCCAAAACCACAATAAAAAAAATCTTGGTTTGTGATGCAGAGGCCTTTTAATTGCATCGAGCTGGGCGTTGAAGACTTGGTAGTCTCGATAGCGCTGGTCAGCGTGTGACACCCGGGTGAGAAGCTGGGTGTCAACCTCCTCGTCCCATTATTTTTGTATTTATGACTGTATTCAGGATACGCAGCCACCGTGATTCCGGAGCCTTCCACAAAGCAATGCTGGCTGGAACCAGCACGCGGGATCTTTTTGTCTCTGGAACGCAGAATTATTTTTATAGAAAGCGCCCTGCTGGGAGCCAAAAGTATTAAATTTTAACTGAACGCGGTTTGTTTATCGAGACTTGAGAGAGTTCGAGGCCCTTCGGTGCGCGGTTGGAGCTCTCGGGCACTGCAAGGGTACAACTTTGGGCCCTTGTGTTATTCTGTTCTGAATTCTACTAATTTAGCTGCTGCAGGGGCAACGGGGAGCTCCGAATACGTGGTTTGCGAGTTAGTGATTGAGAATGCGTATTTTGAAATGTTAAATTATTACGAATAATTACTGTATTTGTCAGCGTATAAATGCAAGCATTCAATCACATACACAACGCTTAAAACCCGCAGTTTTAAGTCTGGGATTTAAAACTCTTTAATTACAGAGTTTTTTTGTATAATTTGGGTTCAGTTTTGTGTAAAACTAAAAAGAAGTGACGCGAGGAAAAGATCAGAAAGTTCCCTTCCGAGTTCCAGCAGAATCCATCTATTGTCTAGTGTGCTAGCAGATGATTTTTGGCAGCCCACCAGATCAGAAGCATACTCGCCATTCCGATAGCTTTGATATCTTTATGCAAAACTGAGCCCTGCTTTAAACGTTGGCAGTTTGGAAGGCTTCAACTGTGTCACTTGGAGAGGACAAAAACCGAATGACTCTTTATTCCAAACGGGGATTCGTCTCAGTCAGGGTTGAGGCATATAGGTCTAACTACCATCTTTCCAATCCCTCTGCAGTTATTTCATCTCCTCGAGGGCTGTATGTAAAGGAAAGCGCCACGCTTAATTAAAATCTAAAATATGTCTTCTTTTTTGAGCGATAATACGGCGTTTTGTGTGCAAGGATGTAGATTCAGGTCCTGGAGGCCGGGAAGAAAAGGCGACGTGTCTTGTTTGGGGAAAGCATAGCTGGGATTTGACAAAACTATGTGCCCGTAGTTTAAGGCTTTCCTGGGAGTTTGGATGACTTTTGGCACAACGTAAAATTCTAATATCTATCAAAAAAAAAAAAATAAAATAATCAAGTGTCATTGCAGTCTTACACACTGTGTCATGTTTCTCTTCTCTGCGGGAGCTTAGCAGCAGTAAAGCTGAAGTATCTTTTCATGACTTGACAAGACTATAATAAAAAATGTGTTTGGAAATGTGTTAGCAAATAGGTTTAAAAATACGTTTCTGTGTTTATAATCTCTATTTGGCTCTTCGCGTTACATTTCTTCCTACTCGGTGACGGGGGGGAATTTGTGGAACGAGTGATTCAGGAGGCTTTTAGGATCATTGGCTCAGTTTTAGGCATGACATATGTTTATNGGAAAGCATAGCTGGGATTTGACAAAACTATGTGCCCGTAGTTTAAGGCTTTCCTGGGAGTTTGGATGACTTTTGGCACAACGTAAAATTCTAATATCTATCAAAAAAAAAAAAATAAAATAATCAAGTGTCATTGCAGTCTTACACACTGTGTCATGTTTCTCTTCTCTGCGGGAGCTTAGCAGCAGTAAAGCTGAAGTATCTTTTCATGACTTGACAAGACTATAATAAAAAATGTGTTTGGAAATGTGTTAGCAAATAGGTTTAAAAATACGTTTCTGTGTTTATAATCTCTATTTGGCTCTTCGCGTTACATTTCTTCCTACTCGGTGACGGGGGGGAATTTGTGGAACGAGTGATTCAGGAGGCTTTTAGGATCATTGGCTCAGTTTTAGGCATGACATATGTTTATCTTCTGTAGCTCGCTGAAGCTACCAGATCCTTTCATGTGGTAGATCTGTGCTGGCATTGCTATAAAAAGATTGTCTTTCTGCAACTGTGATGGAGAAAGAGGTTTTTCCCCTTGAAAGGTAAATGGCGTTTTTTGTTGCCGCGAACCAGAAATCCTTCAGGGTTTCTCTATGGCTGGAAGTACTTGTTCTCTCCATCCACACCTGGCTGCTTTTAGGCCACAAGTCCTTTTTTTTTGTTTTTTCCAGGGTTCTGACTGGGTTATGAATGGCTGAATTTATCAGAGGTGTTGGCAATTCTCAGATATTTTACTCCGGTTTTAAAGATTTCCCTTATTTGATTGGCGGTAGTCAGTCAGTCGCACGTAGTAGTGTGACTTTGTCCTCAGTTTGCCAGGACATAGACATACTTGCCTTTTGTGTGCGTGTCTGCAAAGCTGTAAAAAACTCTATGATCCACTTTATAATTCAGCTGGGTATTTTGGTGGTATATTCCCTCCCCCTCTCCACAGATGAGAGACTCCAATTAGACACCCCTTTAAGAAGCGTGGGCTTCAGTTTTCTGTGTTCTTTGGGGCAAAGCAAGATACCTATTATTCACCATTTTGCACAACACACTGTACTTGTGGGTGACTCCCCCGAAATTATGACATCTTTTGTCTGGGTGCTTCTAGAGAGAAGAAAAAATAAAATATATTTGTATACTGTAGACTTTTGCAACTTGTTAGGCGACAGTTGCCTTACCTGGAACGTTATCCCAAGGAAGGCCTGCTTTTCAAAAGAACTCCCTATGCCTTTGCAGGTTTTGATAATGTATTCTAAAACGGCTCCTTAAAAATGTCTTTACTTTCATGTTTTGCCAGCAAGAATGGGGTTGTGGTTGCACGGCTGTTTTACTTTGTTCTGAAGTCTGGCCTGCTGCTGAAGAGCCAGCTCCACTTGCCAACTATTTCTCCTGTCTCCCTGTAGGAGCGCGAGGATGGGTGAGCCATGTGGATTTAGGGAATCTACCCGCCTGAACTCATATCTCCCCCGACTCTTCTCCCCAAAAGGGGTAATTTTTGGCTAAGTCCATTCCCCGACAAGTGCCGCTGGTAGTGTGCGAGGCGGGAGGAATGAGTGCCTGAGAAAGGAGAGGAAAAGCAGGACTCTGCAGGAGCAGCCCAGGTTCACATGGGATTAAAGTCCTAATGCTCCTGTAGAAGAACCAGCTCCTGCTTTGTGAATCGCAGAGCTGCAAAGGCCACCTTATTTAAGTCTTCGCTAATTTTTTCAGCTCTCTGCATGTGTCAAACCTATGTTGCTTCGTTGTTTTAAGTCAGTTGACTGTACAGGGTGGTGGAAACGGATGTAAAGATTGCGTGGTTTCTGGCTGAGAGGGAGTAGCGATGCATCCTCTCTTTTGTTGGGTCCTGAATTTAGTTTTTTCAGTAGTACCCAGTGATAGGACAAGGGGCAATGGATATAAACTCAAATATAGGAAGTTCCATCTCAACATGAGGAGAAACTTCTTTCCTTTGAGGGTGTCAGAGCCCTGGCAGAGGCTGCCCAGAGAGGTGGTGGAGTCTGCGACTCTGGAGACATTCCCAACCTGCCTGGACGCCATCCTGTGCCCCCTGCTGTAGGTGGCCCTGCTCTGGCAGGGGGTTGGACCAGATGATCTCCAGAGGTCCCTGCCAACCCTTGACTTCTGTGATTCTGTGATTGCAGTCAACTAAATTCATAGTGTAAAAGGAATTGCCAAAAGTCATAGGCTCATAATCTTCGTGTGCTCCTGATACGGATGCAAATGTATCTGCAGATACCTCCTTCTGTTTATTTCCCTCTTCTGTCCTCGTGGTTTCTCCTTCCTTAATTTTTCTTATTTAAAATACCTTCTCATTGTTCAATCTAGCATATATCACAGTGCAATGTACCCTATAAATTCACTCTACTTTCTTGGGGGTAAAGCTTCATTCTCCCCTCACTCTATTTCTGCGTGGCACGCTTCTCCTGCTGCCGCCTCGCCTTTGTGTGGTGGTTTTGCTCTTCCATCTCCTCATCCAGAGCTCTGCCCTCTGAAGGTTGTTCCTTCCTTCCAGTTTGTCGACTTTTAGTTCAGATTTTTCAGTTCATCTCTCCCCTAGTCCTTTCTGTACCCAATTCTGAGCTGGTGAATTTGCAGAAAGGGACTTGGGAGTCCTGGTGGCCAACAGGATGCCCAGGAGCCAGCAATGCGCCCTGGTGGCCAAGAAGGCCAGTGGCATCCTGGGGGGCAGCAAGAGGAGCGTGGCCAGCAGGTGGAGGGGGGTCACCCTGCCCCTTCCCTCTGCCCTGGGGAGGGGCAGCTGGAGTCCTGTGTCCAGGGCTGGGCTCCCCGTGTCAAGAGGGACAGGGAACTGCTGGGGAGGGGACAGCAAAGGGCCACGGGGATGCTCAGGGGCTGGAGCATCTTTCCCATGAGGAAAGGCTGAGGGAGTTGGGGCTCTTTAGCGTGGAGAAGAGCAGGCTGAGGGGGGTCTCATCAATGCTCCTAAATCCTTCAAGGGAGGGGGCCGGGAGGAGGGGGCCAGGCTTTTTCCAGCGGTGCCCAGGGACAGGACAAGAGGTGATGGGCACAAACTGGAACATGGGAAGTTCCATGTGGACACGAGGAGGAACTTCTTGCCTTTGAGGGTGGCAGAGCCGTGGCAGAGGCTGCCCAGAGAGGTGGTGGAGTCTCCAACTCTGGAGATGTTCCCAACCTGCCTGGACACCATCCTGTGCCCCCTGCTGTAGGTGGACCTGCTCTGGCAGGGGGCTGGACCAGAGGATCTCCAGAGGTCCTTTCCAACCTCTAACGTTCTGTGATTCTTGGTCATCAGCTCTATCTCCGAGATGCTTCCATATTGAATGTTCAGCCGTACCGCTTACGCCTGCTCGGCTCGTTAAACCTCTGTGTTTCCTTGCCAAGTGGGGAGATCTTCCTGTGGGTCTTCCTTAACAATCCCAGCCCTTTCTGGTCTGGGATGCTGTTGCCCTGGCAGCTGGGCTGTCGCTCGCTTCGGCTCAAGACGTAGCAGGTTGGATGTGGAATATGGGGGTGAGGAAAGAAGGAACTTCCTGGGCACTTGTGTT
The DNA here is from genome assembly GCA_013398295.1 of Chionis minor. NCBI lineage: Eukaryota > Metazoa > Chordata > Aves > Charadriiformes > Chionidae > Chionis > Chionis minor. Next base: position 8,966 of record VZSF01008603.1, read on the forward strand.
GAGGTGCCTGGTACGAGGACAGAGTGCGTCTTCATCTCTGACGTGATGTCTCATTCCTGTCATAACAAGCCTGAGTGAACAGTAGAGATATTTATTTTTTTTTTAAAAAAAAGTACAAGTATGAATGAGTACGTATCCGTAGCTAGCTAGCTGCTGCTAGTTTTAACATGTCGTTTTATGTATTGAATTATGCTCTAAATAAAGTTGCATGTTACCTTTTGCTGCGAATATACTTTGTACTCTCCGGTGGAATTTGACTACGCTTCTCTAATCTCACTGATTATGTTGGGAGGTTCGTGACAAGGTTTACGGCAGCTTTGGCGGGGAGTCAAGCTACTGAAGTAGAAACTGAGTGCAGTTCCAGTTTTAAATGCAGCAAATCTAATGTAGCAGCTACAAGGCAGATCACTTAACAGATAGTGGGTTAGGGAAAAGTCTCCTCGTGGTACGGCCGGTGCTGCAGCAGGATAAGGAACTGGAAAAGAAAACTAAAAGAATATGTATTTATATTATGTATATAGGCGTATATATTAAAATGCCGTAAGAGATTCTGAAAAATTATGAGAAAGCTTTACTTTTCCTGTCCTGGGGCAAAGTGGTAGTGAGGAGTTTACCTTTCTTCCTGATCTTTCCGGTTTCCAGCTGCAGGGAGTGCAATTTGTTTGGATATTCTTGAACCCTGTCTTGGGCTCCGAAGCACGTTTGCCTCTGGCTAGTGGGTATCTGATAAGGCTTTTTTTTTTAAAGAAAATGCCGTTCAGAATTTCCTCTCTGCAGTCGCTGGGAGGTTTTCATAAGGAGATAATCTTTTTTTCCTTCCTACTGCTCAGAAATTTGTCCTTCGTTGTCACCTTTCCTTTTTCCTCCAAGGTCACTGGCTCCCTTCAGCAGACGCGATGCTTTCCTCTGGCGTGTCCCGCTTTATTTAAGTAGGAGCAGAACAATTTTCTGTGCTTACAGGTCCCGAATTCCACAACCTGGCGAAGTGGGAAACAGCAGAAGCAGGAGAAAAAAACTCATGGAAACTGCATGCACAATCTTGGTTTAGTCTGGGTTTTTGCCTCACCCTTGAAAAAGCTTTCCTTCTGCAACCAGGAGATCTAGAGGCTTCTTTTTCTTTCTTTAAAGCGTGCAATTTTCTTACGAGTCGATGAGGTTTCTTTCCTCTTGGGCTGATCCTTCTCACCACTAGTGAGTACTGTGTTCATTTTTCGTTATTTTTTTCTCAAGCTCTGTTAATTCTTTGCTAAAACACTAAAATCGCCGTAATTTCAGAAATTTTGGGACAACTTGGTGGTGTTACTTCTGAATAATATTGCATATAAAGATACCGCAGAATCTGTGGTCTGGGCATATTACCTATAATTAAGCAGTCCTTTAATGAGACGCTCGCATTCTTGGTGGAATTAAAATCTAGTGATGTTTTGACTGAAACTATTTGAGGGAAGCTTGGAATGTGCTTTAAAAAAAAAAACCCAGTTGCCTACTGGGTGTGGAAATCCAAGTTTTGAGGGGGAAAAAAAAAACTTTCAGTATAAACATAGCCACAGTGTAATGATTCAGGCCTATCTTGGCACAGTGAAATTGAGAAATGGACCGTACTCCTTCATTATTTTTTTTTTAAAATCCCTGACATAAAAAGCAATGGATCTCCTGTTTCAAGATTTCAAAGTTGCTTTACGGGTTTTTGGTTAGCTGGTGAAGGTTTGGTTTTGATGATTCTTTGTGGGGGGTTTTTTGTAGCAGAAGTAATAGCGTTAAAAAAAAAAAAAAAAACCCAACCAAAAAAAACCCAGACAACAAACCAACACTCCATTTCTCACATCAGAAAGAATAATAATTTTTTTTTTCTCCGCTTTAGCTTTAAGGTTTGCATTTGAACGAGCTTTTCTTTATTAAAGCAATTCCAGCACATCCTCTAGAAGTCTGATTTTTATTTTTTTTTTAAAGGCTTGTGTTTCCTTAGCAGCTTTCAGGAGATTTGGGGCTTGTTACGTTAGCTGGTGAGCAACGTGCCTTCAGGATGCGTTTGTCTTGGAAGACAGTAAAAAGATGCTTCTGGTACCGAGTACAACACATGCATTCATTACCACAGGTTGTATTTTCAGTTTTGACTCTGTGCCCCCTTTTTAAGAATGAATTCTTTAGCTTGCAGAAAGTTGTAGGGTTGTTTTTTTTTGGTTTTTTGGGTTTTTTTCTTTTCCTAAATTTTATCCGAGTCTGGTCTTTCCTGGGGCTATCATTTTTCACCGCAAGGTTTCTTGGCAGAGCGCTAGAAAACCCGCACTCGCGGTGCAGCCCTGTAAACGTTGCTTTTGTTACAGATTTTTATGGTGACAATTGCAAAGTGTAGCGGACAATCGACCGAGTTAGGGCTGTGTATTAGAATGTACAGTACAGGGTAATTTTAAAGGAACAAAAAGCTCTTCCGTTGATCTGCGTGCTCAAAGCCAAGCCTGATCCTGTGAGGAAGGCTTTCTCTTGAGGCTCTAAGTATTTCTAATCCCAACTCTTACCTCCAAAACCCCGTATGGAAGGGGAATTGAAGATGTTCAGGACGCAGCCCGAATGTGGTGATAAGCTGTGTTGTGAAGAGGAAGTGCATTCTTATCATTCCAGACACAATTAGTGTAGCCTGGCTTAATTTCCTATGGTGTTTTGTTGTATTTGTTTCAGCATGTTTGGTGGGAAGAGGTTTATTTTGCAGGTTTTGCATCCTTTGCCAGTAGTGCTTTCAGCATCTTAATTAGCCATTAGAATCACTTGGGTTGGAA
>VZSF01008641.1:0-17805 GCA_013398295.1 Chionis minor
GGCCGCCGGCTCCGGGCCCGGCTCTGGCTCTGCAGCGCCTCACCCGCCGGCCGGGCCGCGCCGCCTCCCGCTCCCGCCCCCGCCCCGAGCGGCGCCGCAGCCACTTCCCTTGGGCCGGCTCCGGGGAGGGCGCTGGGTGCTCCCCAGCCCCCCGGACAAAAGTTACAGGAATCGGTAATGCTGGGGGGGGGGAGAAATCATGTCTTTTAAAGCAACTATTTAAGCAGCACCTGAGCTGGCCTCGTTATCTTTCCGTGCACGTAGCTGGCAATTAAATTATCAGTGAAAAGCACGGGAGACGAGGGGGTACATTTCTCGTGAAAATTTTTTATGACCACAAAGTCAACAAGTCAGCATTTATAAAAATAATCTGCAGCGCACACGCCCTGCGCTGACCTCTGTCCCACAAAAACCTAAGCTGAACATAAAAGGAAAGTCATTTGATAATAGCTCTTTTTTTGCAAACTCTTATCAAAGGGACCTTTTTTCCCTGCCTTGTGCAAATGGAGGAGAGGAGAGAGGGAAAGGGAAAGCTGCTTTCCCTGCTTGGCGTGAGTTTCCTGTGCGCGATGAGAGCACGGAAAGCTGCTCCGTCCACAGGTGGGTTTAGTCACCAGGTACCGCAGGGGCTCAGCAAGGTGGAGGGTGGGGGAAACACTTGCCCCCTGCTGATCTGAATCACCTGGTTTCTCCTTTTCCCTCGGGCCTGCCCTGGCGGCGCTCACCAGCCACCCTGGGACAGGTTACAAGCAGTGCTGCGCGTGGTGCTTCCTCGGGCCGGCCAGGCTGCCTGCGCCTGATGATGCAAAGGCAGGTTAAAAGCTGCTTTTCGCCTTTCCCTGCCATTGCTGGGATCCCCGTGGCCTTATCTGGATCCTCCTGTAGGCTTTGCCCTCTCCCCCACACTGCCTGAGCGCCCGCAGCCCCAGATTACTGCAGGTGCCGGCTGGAAAGGGGTGTGTGTGCCCTAACCTTCCCTCACACCTGCGTCTCTCTGCAGTCGCGGCTTAACAGAGCCCCAAAGTCACCTGCTTAGAAGAAACTGTAAGTCAGGACTTGCTAAATCGTGGCTTGTGAAATCTGCTGGCAGCGTTGGCAGTTGCATCTCTGGTTTGCCAGATCTGGAGCTCGGGATGACAAGGCTTCTTCGGAGCTTAGGAGTGGCCAGGGTAAATCAGCCGTCCCACAGGTTTCTTCCAGAGCTGGAATGGCAAAACGCGTCCTCTGAAAGGAGGCGGGGAGAGAATGTCCCCCCTAACTGTAATCCCGGCACTGCCTTGTCATGTTTTTCCTGTTTTTTGATGGATTTGGCATTTCCCCCCCCTCCTCCCCAGGTCTTGCCCAAACGCTGGCAGAGGGGTATGTGCAAGCCCCCTTCTGCCCTGGCTCTCCGCTTCCCGGGCTGCTCAGGAGCTGCAGCAGCGATCTTCCCTCAGCAGCCCAGCTTTGCCGTCCTGTTTGCCATGGAAAGTGTCTCCCTTAATCTTTGTCTTTCAACTTTCAAGAGCAGAGCTTTGAAATTCATACCAGATCAGCTGCCACGTACTTGGCATGAGCTTCCCCGCATCCCTGCTAATCGCGCCGTATAGCGGCGCTGCCCCGGAGAGCAGCTCGTGCTGGTTCTCATTAGGTGAAGCTGGTGAGCTTTCTGGGAGCCGAGCCAGAAGAACAGCTACCGTAGCTCATGGTAGCCCAGTGGAGCCTCATTTCTGTGGAAAAAGGAAGAAAATAGGCTAGAGGTTGCTCTAGAAATGCAGCACTGAGATCTGGAAGCCTAAGGTCAAAATGATTAAGACTGCTTTTCAATCACTGGAACCAACCAAACAAGCAAACACCGCTCCATACGCACACTAAGAAGCCAGTTAATGCCAATCTGATTAAAAAACAAGCAGTCAAGAGCAAGGAGGTTGGAAATACGCAATGAAGCTCATACAGCCAAACCTGTCCCACCCCTTTCTCCAAAGGTATACCAGCTGGTTAGAAGAAAAACATGATTCGGGGTCACGCGCTCCTGGAATGTATGCTTGTCAGTGTCCCCAGTTGTTCCATTATTACCAAAGGCTTAGAAAAACACAAGAGATTAGCGAGAATGTACGGAAAGCTGGAGCGGTACTGCTCGCTGTACGCCTGCATGTTGTAACCACTAATTGGCCGGGAAACCATGAAACGGGCTCGGCAGCAGAGCTCGAGGCTGGTGGGGAGCAACGAGGCGCGTGCTGATCGACCATACCGTGTTCTGGTTGCCTTCACCGAGCTCACCAAAGCTGTTCTGGGTCTTTTCCCCAATGCGGAAAAAACACATTTCAGGAAATTAAAAAAAAAAAAAAAGAAAAAGAGCCTGACAGCCCAATTCTTTCCTTTGCAAAATGAGTAATTTAAAACTTTCCCTTAAAATAAAGCTTCAGAAGAAAAGGGGGTTTTGTGTAGAACAGTGCTGGGGTGGAGGAAGAGGGAAGATTCAGATTTAAACACAACAAATCAGGTGCTTATTTCCCAGCTGATTGCAGAGAAAAACCCCCAAGTTTAAAGGCGGTTCCTCGGAGCCTGCCCTTAACCAGCCGCGCCACTGAGCGATGCTGCGCTCCGCATTTCTGTTAGCCGGAGCCGGGGCAGCGTGGCGTGGATGTGGCCGGGTTGTAGCACCCAGGGTTTGGAGAGAAGGGTCTCTGCCACGCTCTCAAGCAGCAGCCACAAGTCCTGGCGCCGCACAGGAAGGCGCTTGGAGCTCCCGGGAGCACGCAGAGAGGCACCCGGAGGCCCCTGGGGCACGTAACCCATTTCTGCAGCCTCCAGTGAGCGCAGGAAAACTTTCACTTAAGCTTTCGCTGAAGCTGGAAAGCTTTCGCTTCACCTGCGCCCTCCGCTGCCGTGCATCTTCCTGTGGCTGGGCTGGGATGTCCAGGGCTGCGCTGGGCAGGAGAGAGCGCTCCAAGGAAGGCGTTGGATTTTCCTTCTTCTTGCAAAACGATGTCTAAAGTGAAGCCACAGAGCCTGACAGGCGCACGTGAGGCATTTGCCACTCGGTGCGACAGGAGCACCTGCTTCCCTCAAATGACCCTTACTTCCCTTGGGAAATGGGGGTGAAGGCGCTCCGCTCCTTTTGGGAATCTCAGGGCCCCGGTGCCTGGGGGCAAGCCCTTGCTGTGCCCAGGGTGGGGAAGGAGTCTCCTGAGGGAGCAGGCAAGGGTTGGGATGGTGCTGGGAGAGTGCTCCTGCCTGCCAGGTTGGATTTGTAACCCACTCCCGAGATGTAGGGCACTTGCACCGTGCACTTTCAGAGAGTGAAACATCCTGCCTGGACCTGTGGCTGCATTTGGGGAAAACAACTGAAAAAGCCTGTTCAGAAGCCCTGCAGGCAGAAATGTCGCCTGGAGCCTCCCTGGGCAGATGCCCCCAGCCAGGGCTGGCAGCAAGGGCAGGAGACCTGGGCCGGAGGAGAGAGGCAGCTGCCTGCTCTCTCCGGGGAAAAGTCTGTGAAGTTTATTCAGGTGCTTTGCAAGCAAATGGGTTTGATCGGTGCTTTTGACACTGAGCTGAGTAAGCCCAGAGGGAAGCTGGGTTGTTTTCTCCGCTTGCGTTGCAGCCTCTGGTGGGGATGCAGTTGCTGGCAGGGTTGGACAAAGCCTCCCTGCATTTTGGGCACTTTGCACCCTTCCCAGGGGCTTCCCAGCCATCCTTCCCCATGATTAGCAACTTGTGTGCGTGGAGCAGGAGCCACCGTGTCCCCAGAGGGGTTACTGGGAATGATGCCTCTGGAAAGGTCAGTCCAGACCTGTTTTTTGTGCCTGAGCTCGAATCCTGCCGTTGAGCAGCTGCTGGGGGAGACTGGGACTCCCAGTTGCAGCAGTGGAGAGCACGGGTACTTGAAGAAGTCTATCAGGCAACACACTCTCACCTGAAAGTTAGAAATCTCTTTGCAAATTGGGTGTGTTTGCCTACACATATAAATATATGTAGATATTAAAAAATACATCTCCACTGCCCCAGTCAGCAGGGCAAAGCATCGCCCGGGTGGCACCTCCAGCTTGGCAAACGTGGTGCTGGGAGCCCTGCACTCGTGGTGGGTCGAAGCGTTGTCCAGCAGCGTGGCTGCAGTGGGGGCTTTGCCACGAGGTGCCTGGGGACCCCCGTGCCAGCCTGGAGCACGTGCCGTGGTCAGGGTTTGGTGCCTGGTGGTGCAAGGTTGCCAGTGTGAGTCCAGCCTTGTGGAGAAAGGCCAGCTCCCTTCCCGGTGGGTTTTCTGTGCTGGGTCCCTTCCTCGGGCTGCTCCCTGAAATGCTGGCTGTGGCTTTAGAATTAAGGAAGAGGTGGATGTTTGCTTTGCAATCGACCATTTCATTCGTGCTCTTTCATGCCACCATCTCTGCCACGCTGGGGAGGGTATCGCTGGATCTGGGACTGTGCTTCCCTGCAAACTGGCCAATACTGGTAAACGGAATGCTGGCTCTCTCTCCTCAGCCGGAGCGGGGGAGCCTGGCTGGGCACAGCGGGAGAACAGCCCCTGGGGAGAGGCACTGAAGCGGTCGCATTGCCGGTCCGGTGGGGACGGCGGGATGGGGGCCAGGCTGGGTAAGCTCTGCAGCCTGCCTGTTCCCTCTGTCCTGGCTGCCCCAGGCTGCAGAGGAGCCTCCCGCGGAGGCGTCGGGGTCGCTGTGTGCCAGCAGCTGCAGCTCCCTGCAGGCAGGGACAGCCATTTCATCCCTCCCTGTGCCCCAGGGCGGCCGGGGAGCAGGGCTGGTGCTCACCAGAGAGGTCTGGCTTTGGGTGCTCTGCTATCGCCACCGAAGCTCTTTAAGGACTCAGTCATCACTTCTGGGGTGAGCCGGGGGAGCAGCATGGCTCCACGGCCACCTGTGTCCCACTGCTGACCCTCTTCCCTGCATGGCCGGCCTTGGGGACAGCCGGGGAGCAGGCTGGAGATGCCACGGCGGGCACCTTGGTTCCTCTGGTGAAGGAAGGGGGGTCAAAGCTGAACCCCAACGTGGCTTTGGGGGCCTGAGCACCCCATTCCTAGGGGGGCAGGCGGGCCCGGAGGGGATCCCGTGCTGCCTGCCTGGGAACACGGTGACCCTGGGAGCGCTTGCAGGGTCCCCATCACCAACACGCCTGGTGGGGGCTGTTCTCGGGGCCACGCCATGGTGCAGGGTGCTGCTCTGCAGGGGCAGCGGCTGCAGCTCTCACTCCCCACGGCAGCGGCCGCTCCACCCTGCACCTGGGCAAACCCTGGCCCCGCAGGGGGCTGCCCCGGGATCGGCCCATGGCCCTTGGCTCCCTGTGCCACCACGGGAAGCTGCCCCGGAGCAGGCTGTGCCCTGGTGTGCCCACCGCCCCCGCCAGCTGGAGACGTTCTGCCACCGACACCCTGCGCTCCCTGCGCTGCCGCTGGCTCCTGTGGGGATGGAGCAGCCCCCGGGCCGCGGCGGCCCTGGAGGGAAGCCCCGGGCTCGGCTGGCACTGGGCTCTGGGGCTGCGGGGGCGGTGGGCACGGGGACACCCTTCCCCGTTCCCGTTGGAGATACGGAGAGTGGCTTTTTTCCCCTCGAGACCCTGTCTGGAGGAGCAGGGGCTGGGTTCAGCTTCATCTCCCTCCCAGGGCTGCCACAGAAGCGGGGGGCTGTGTCCCTGCAGAAGCAGGGGGCTGCATCGCTGCAGAAGCAGGGGCTGCGTCGCTGCGGAAGCAGGGGCTGCATCACTGCGGGGGCAGGGGGCTGCGTCCCTGCGGAAGCGGGGGGCTGCGTCGCTGCCTCGCTCGGCTCTCGCAGCCCTCGCTGGGAGCTGCGCCCGGAGGAGCCCAGTGGCAGCCGGGCATGGCAGCACACGCCGGGCTGCTTTTCTCCTTGGAAATAAAAACTGGAGCAAGCCACAGTTGAGACAAGGCGCTATTTGATTTATTCACTGCATTGTTTATTTAGCGGCTGCTAACAGCCCGCAGGAAGAGGCAGCCTTCCCTGAGCTCCCAAGTCCTCGTCTTCTCCTGCAGCGAGCTCTTGCTAGCTACCAGGCTCGCTGCTCCGATCCGCCACGGCAGGTCCCCCAGACACGCGTGGATGATGCGGTTGCTGCAGGAAAACCCTGTAATGACCCACCAGGCCAGAGCAGTGGGGTCCCCGCTGCCAGGCACGGCTGGCGCCTTCTCCTCACAATCTGGCTGAGGTTTGGGATGGGTGCGGGTCTGCCTGGTTGTGGGGCAGGCTGCTACTATGGGGCAAGGTGGTGGCAACTGGCATCCCGCGCCTGTTGAGGGAATGCTCTGCGGTGCTGCTCCCCCGGGGCTAAGCTGGCACTGCAGAGCTCTGGGTAAAACGCTGCTATGGGGCCACCACCTGCAGACCCCCTGGCGGAGCAGCTGTGGGTTTTACAGCCAAAGCTCTCCCAGCCCGACTGCCGTCCCAGCCTGATGCAGCCGGGCTGGGCCAAACCAAATCTTGCACGGCACGGCACGGCTGCCGGCGTGGTTGCCCTCCTGGGTGCAGCCAGAGCTGCTGGCGGCCGGGGGACAGAGCAGAGCAGAGCTGTGGGCAGACGGGTCTTTCTGGGCTGCCTGTGCCCGCTGGCGCGGAGCGATGGTGCTGAGCACCCCAGGGCCAGGACCGCGCCAGGGGAGGTCGCTCTGCCCTCGCTGTTCCGCGTCCCCGTCCCCTGCCCCGCAGCGCTGCAGCTGTTCCCGCTGCACGGAGCCAGAGTACACTGTGTTCGCCCGAGTCCTCGATTAAACAAAATGTTTATGCATGCCTCTGCTCCGACGAACATCTTGGCTGGCTTGCGCGAAGCCTGCTCTCTGCCGCAGCTCCAGCTGGGCTGGGGTGCAAGCCCCAGCTGCCGGGACGTTTGGGGAAGGGTCTGTGTGACGCTGACTTGAGGAGCCTGCTCGCCTTCTCTGAATGGGCCCCTCTCCAGGAACCCCTGCCCTCGGTCCCTGCGCCCCCAGCTCCACTACGAGGGGATTTGGCTGCTGCCCTGCAACCCCTTGGTGCCAAAGGGGGCGGCTGGCCCCTTTGCGGGGCTGTGCGGGGCCCACGCTTTGCTTCTTTACGTCGGGGGGGTTGACACCCACCCCATGAACCTGCTACCCCTTTCCCACTTGAGCAGGGCTTTGGGGTGCATCTCAAGATTTCAGGAAGAGCTAAGAAATTTCCAGGGCTCCAGGGTGTCTCCATGCAGTGCAGAACACCATCCCTGACACCTCATGCCTTTGGAACACCCTCCGGGTGACCACCGCTGGTTGTGACCGTCTACAAGACCAGGGGTAGGGTGGGCCATCTCCAGCAGCAGCCAGGGCAATGGCAGGGCTAACGCTTGCAGGGCTGGCCTGCTTGCAGCTCTGTGTCCCCTGTCCTGCCCAGCCAGCATCGTCTGGGATGTGCCTGCTTCCTTCCCTGCCGGAGGGCACTGTTTGTGCCAGTTCTGCACATCTGAAGTTAACTGGGGACAGGCTGGACTCGCTGGCTTCTACGATCTCTCAAGCATTGTGCGGCTGCCCAGTCCACACCTGCGTGGCAGCCCTCAGCCACATTTGCCATCATCATATTCATGCTGCTGCTCCTGCTGACACCTCCAAACCCCTCGGAGGGAGCGGGGTAACTCCCCCCCGAGCCATTTCCCCTATGGGGACGGAGCAGCACGCCTTGCGCAAGGTGGGGCCAGTGTATTGGGGTCATTTACAACCCTGCTGGGTGAAACTACAGCCAAGGGGAGGTGTTTGGAGGTTCACAGGGAGGTCTGGATGCAGATGTGACTTGGAATGGATACTGGAGCAAGGATTTGCTCCGTGGACCCGAGAGTTGAATAATGTCTTGGAGACTGGCAGTATCGCGTGTTGGTGTACATGCCAAGGGTGTGCTGGCAGAGTCGCGTGAGATGGAGCATCCCGGTGTGCAGAGTTTAGCAGCCTAATAACACAGCTGGGGATAGGCAGGCAGGGAGGCTGGAAGAAACTGGTGGGTGCACTACTAAACTCTCAGTATTTTGGCTGGTAGTTGGGTGATGGGTAGCTTGCAAGAGATGCCAGCCCTGTGGGACAGCCAGCCCTGTGAGGAGCGGGGAGAAGGGCTCTGCAGGACTGAGACAGGGCTAACAGCAAAGCTCAGAGCTTTGTGCCTCGAATTTGGGAGGCCAGAAAGGAGGAGAAAATGCTGATGGCCATCAGGTGGTGATGGCCACTTCAATGACGATGGCCTGGCACTGGACTCCCAGCTGTGCCTCGCTGCCTGGGGCAGGCTGCGGGGTTGTTTCCCAAGAGCACTGGCTTTCAGCAGTGCCGGTTGCCCAAGCAGTGTGCGTGCCCCTGCCAAGCTGCGCCATGGCCCTTGCGAAACGGTGTTGATAAACACTCCGGGGCATGCCAAGTCCTGCGAGACAACAGCTGATGTGCTCGGGCTGCCGGGAGTGCCCGCACGGCGAGAGGAATTTTCCACTCCTCTCCGGCAAGCGTGTCTGACCCTGCTGGGGGACTGTCCCCAGCAAGGAAAAGACTTACTGCTGGTGTCCCAGCTGCCCCTGCCTGGCCCTACAGACCCCGCCATTGGGCCTGTCCTAGGCACAACACAAGACAAGCGGTGGTTGGGTTGCCTGGGGCATGGAGGCACCCTACTGGGCTGGGCTGGGGTGCCACCACCCCCAAGGTGACCCAGCCACCCCAATCACACGATGGGTCCATTCTTTTGTCCTGGCTATGAACTACCCACTAGCTTAACCTTTCCAAGCCCATGGGCCAAGCTGGGGTGAGCCCTGCGCTGCTCTGGTCCCTGTCCCAGGGATCTGCCTTTCAGTGACGCTGGTCCTGTTTGCACGTGTCCTGGGGGTGCTGGGTGACCCCTGCCAGGGCCCTCCAGGCTGCCTGGGTCAGCTCAGCCCTGCTGTGTCTGCCGGCATATTGGAAACACCTCAAAGGCACGGCAGGTTTGTGGTATGAAAAGGGTGTGCTCCATCACGTGCCGGCTGATGTATGGTAATTAGCATGCTAAAGCCCAATTTAATTTGACCAACTAATGTCCTGGAGCTGCAGCTCACTTGGTCTGCCCTGCGATCCCGCTGGGCTCTCAACAGACATGTAAAAAGCTTTCAATAAATGGAGGCTGAGCTTCCTCCAGGGACTGGCTGGGTGCTGCGGTGCAGACCTGGCTGGTGCACAGCCCCACGTGTGTCCCTGTCCCTCCTCTCCCCCATCGCAGCCTGGCCTGTGCTGCGCCCACAGCCCTGCACCTGCAGCGGATGGGCATTACAAACCCTGACATCACCTGTGGCTTTCCACAAAGTGTCCCCAAGGGCCAGGATTGTGCTGATGAAGGAGGAGAATAAAGGACATTTTGAAAGCTTGCATGTCCTTACCGATAGCCATGGGCAAGCATGGCATCCACAGCTGCCTGGGCAGCAGGAAAATCCAACTACTTGGGTGACATTTGTAAGTCATCATCAGCTGGTGTCTGGCACAATGTGACCCTTTCCAAAGGCCTTCTTTCCACACCTTTCCTCCGCCAGCGTGAGGATGCACATGAATGCGGGACAGCTGGTGTGCTCTGTGCGCCCAAGAGCAGCGTGGGGCTCTCCTCCCTGTGTCCCCCAGACCGGTCCTGGGACGCCGCTGCAATGGATTTTCCAGTGCTTTGCCCAGCTTGATTTAAAGTGGCCAAAGTGACAGAGGTCCTGGCCATTCTCTGGGGAAGGCATTTCCGAGCCTGGTGTGAGGCCCTCGTGTTCGCCGCTGGCTGTCGGCACGGCTTGGTTGGCTGCAGACGTGGCGCAGGGGGGTGACCCGGGCGGTGGGTGTAGGGGTGCATGGTGTTGGGCGCTACATCAAACTGCCCCAGGGAGGCATTTCTGCATTCTTGCAGGTACTGGGGTGGGGGATGTGCTCCCATTCCGCAGGCTGCAGGATGCCCTTGTGCTCCTGGGGTGCAGCGACGGCCCCGCAGGAGCTGCAGATCTGCTTGGTCGGGGCTGGAGGTTTCCTCAGAGACTTGTCACTCCAGCAGGGACCTGCCTGGGAAAGGCATGGCTGGAGTTTCTTCTCCATCAACTGGTAAAGGAGCCAAACATCAGCCAGTGCCTGGAGGGAGAAGACATGGGGGGATCAGGGGTCTCCTGTTGTGGACAGGACGCTGTGGACGAGGGCTCTGGGAGGACTTTGTTTCCCCCTTGTTTCCTTCCCTCCCTCCCTCCTTCCTTCTCCCCTTCCTTCCCTCCTTCCTTCTGCTGTCCCTCTCGCTTTCACTCTCTCCCCTCTTTCGCTTCCTCTTTCTGTTTCTGTTTCTCTTTCTTTTTCATTTTCATTCTTTCCTCCCTTTCTTCCTCTCTTTTGCTGGCTCCTGAACATGCCCCTGCTGCCACCCTGGTGCCCCTGTGCCCGTCACTCTGGCTTCAGGGCTGGCAGCAGCAGAGCTGCCGAGGCGGCGTGACGCCCTGCCTGCGGGGAGTCGTCCTGCAAAGCCCCAGCGCACGGAAGGGACCCGTGCCCAGGGCAAACACCGTCACCTCCTCAGTCGAGGGGGCTGTTCTCCCTGTGCCCCTGTCGGCGGGGCTGAGGTCCCCGCGGCGGGTGGGCAAGGTGGGCAGGGAGCAGACATGCGTGGCTGGGAAGGCACTGCTGAGGTGTCAGCTATATATAACTGCTCTCGCCACACGTTGTGGCTGTGCTGACCTAAGGACACAGCGGATCATGGTTTTAATGTAGAGTAATTGCTATTATTACCGAGCTGGTATTATAGCGGAACGAGTCAAGCTCTGGGCACGCCACCTCCTCTCCTGTCTTGTGCCCACAGAGTGTCCTGCGTCCCACGTGCAGTGGAGGTGGGACAGCATGGCAGGTCGCTGCCGGCAAAGGCAGGCACGGAGGCAGACCTGGCTTCCATCGAGCAAGTCTGGTGGGGCAGGAGGAGCCTTTCTGCCCCCTTTCTCCCTGCCTTGGCTCAGACTATCCTCTGCCCCTGCAAGCCAGGGCTGCTCCCCCCTGCATTACCCATGGCACTGTCAGCAGAGCCGGGACGGCATCTTTGCTGTGGCCTCAGAGAGGAGGTGGTGGAGAAGGAAGGAATTTTTCCTTTGCTTCTGTGCAAAAAAGACTGGCAATCCCCCAAACTCAGATTTTCCCACCAGGCAGAAACAATTCCCAATTCACAGGTTTCCCCCAGGGCTCCCCTGTGCTCAGGTGCCATCACCTAGAACTGCCTTGTCAGAGCACCTGCCTATTGACTGCTCCGTGTCTTACCCACAGGATGAATAAAAATGATTAAATGGGGTTTTCTGCACAGTCAGGTGACTGCTGTAGTTCCAGGATCCAGTCAGTGTCCCGGCTGCTCACAGCCTGGGGCTGCTCCTACCATGCTGCAGCCGGCTGTTCCCCCCGCACCATGTGCCATGGCTGTGCCAGCCCCCATGGAGCAGCACCGCCGCTTGCCCTGACACCGGCAGCAGACCAGGCTCCCCCATCCCTTCCCAAGGGATGTCCCTGCATGCTCAAAGCTGGTGGATCAGGGTCCGGTGGGAGTCAGACCCTTGCCGAGAGCATGGCGGGGTGACGGGATGCACTCGCTAAGGGTCCTGCTGGGAGCGCCCCCGGGGAAAGGGTATGTGCCAGGGGCTGACACTGTGTGGGGAACCCGGTCTTTGGATGGAGATGGAGCAAGAGAAAGGGAGAACGTGTGGCTTGCTCATGGCTGGGAGCAGGGGAGAGGCTCCTTCCTCCTCTCGCCCCCAGCTCCCGGCGCCGTGTCTTGCGCTCGCAGGCAGAGGCGTGGGCAGAGCCGGGCACTCAGTGCCTGCACATTCTCCACTGGGGAGAGACGGAGCCTGGGCAAAAGGCATCAGAAGAGGCAGCAGGTCCTGTCCTGCCCCCGGATACTTGGGACATGGTGTTCTCTCTGAGCAATGATAAGGACAATCAATAATAAAAACAGGCAGCTGGGACGCCAGCCCGGCCTCCAGCCAGTGACCTTCAGGAGCTGGGTTACTGGAGCAAGCGCAGGCGTTCTTGGCAGGGGCGAGAGCAGCGTCGTGTCGGGAGCAAGCAGAGGGTAAACACGGCTGCTGGAGGCACGTGGTGGAGCGTGCGGCCGGCACTGCCCGAGCGTGCGGCTGGCAGCCCCCGGCGCGGCCCTTCGCACCTTCGGGCAGCCGCCCCCGTGCCGAGGCTGCCGCAGCGGCTCAGGCACACGCAGGCTCAGTGTGCTCTGCTAAAGAGCTGGGACGCCGCGAAACTCCCACAGACGCGCAGGGATGCGTGAGCTCCTTACCGCGCTGAGAGCAGCGGCAGCGCCGTGCACGTGCGCACGGGGGAGGCACGGCCAGCCAAGCCTCTGGAGTAACCCTAAGCACTTGCATAACGATTTGCATTTACAAACCGCTGCACAAACATGACCCACTTTGCGAGAACGCAGCCGATCTCAGCAAGAGCCTGATAAAGCAAAAAAAAAAAAACCTTCAAGTCAGCTCCCGGACCCAGCTGGTCGGGACTGTTTGGGTCTCGTGACGTGGGAAGGTCTGCAATGCCCTTGCTGAGCAGTGCTGGTGGGGCTCCAGCTCTGCGTAACAGCCTGGAAGGTTCGAGCTGGCTGAGGACCGACGTGAGCATCTGTCCTGCAGCAGGTTCTGGCACTTTCGGAGCTTCTTGGAACTGCAACGAAGCTTGGGGTTCTGCAGTTTGTCAGGGAAAAAAGGGCTCCGGGGCCACACACGGTACTGCTGCCTCCTCCTGCCCCAGGAGGAGAGATCCTGACCCAGCCCCACAGGGGTGAAACAGCAGTTTTGGGGGTTGCCATCAGAGGACCCCAGCCTCAGGCCGGACTCTCGCTGCCTGATGAAGATACGGGCTGTTTCTTTCCTTGCTGCCCAAAGAGCGCTTCCTTCTCCTGAACACAGACACGGCGAGGGGTTCGAGATGTGCTGTTTCATGTTGCATCCTCCTGGGTTGGGGACAGGGCAGGATCAGCCCCATCGGTGCTCTCAGGGGAGAGGCTCCAGCCATGGCACTGGTACACCGCAGCACCGTTGGGCACCATGTCCCTTACACTGTCTTTTCCCATTTAGGGTCCCATGGGGACTGGTCCTTATCCCAAGCCTGAACATGCCACTGGCTTACCTCAGCTCTGCTGGTGCCATCCAGCAGTTCCTGCGCTGCCACAGCCATGTTTGACCCTCTCCAGGCACCCCATGTCCTGCACATCTCCCCGAGTCCTGTCCCATCAGATGTCCCTCCCTGCGCGTCCCCATCCCCACTTTGCCCTGGGCTGCAGCAGGATCAGTGCAGGACCCTCAGCCCTGCTGGCACCACACGGAGGACCTCCCTTGGTTGGGCTTTGGAGAGGTGAAGGCACGTTTGGGAAGATGTGGGCCCCATGGCTCGCTCGGGGGAAGGCCGACTTGTGCACACCACAGCTGCGTGTGAGAAGAGGAACTGGGGAACTGTCTCTTGTGTGCAGCACAGGGCAGCTGGTGCTCCAAGGCACGTGCTTTCCCTCCCCATTTTGGGAAGCCCTTCTCCTTCCCAGCACCTCCCGCCCTGCCCATCTCTCCTCTTCCTCTGGGCACGCGAAGCAAGCCACCTGCTCCAGCCCTTTGAAAATGTCTGCGGCAAAGACCCACTGAGAAAAGCCTAAAAATAGCTTAGAAACAGTGGAGGGAGGAAAAAAAGAAAGGCTCTTTATCTCTCAGCAAACAGCAGAACCAGTCGCTGCCCGGCAAAAATGAGAGAGGAACTGGGAGTTAAAAATAACATCCGCTCGCAGGGAGCCAGCCTGGGCCACCGAGTTCCCAGCTCTCCTGCAGGCATCCACTGGCGCAGGCTGACTGTGCCGTGAGAACCGCGCTCCTGCACCGCGTCTGAGCACCGCGCCCCGCTGAGCCCCCATCTGCAGAGCGTGGGGAGTGGGGACCCATCCCGCTGTCAGCTGGATGCTCTCCGTTGCGGCGAGGACACCGGCCCGTGCCCCCCGGGAGCGATTCCCCTGCGGGGAGCAGCAGGACGGGATTAGTCCCGGTCCACCCGGTGCTGCTGAAGGCAAGCTGGGGCTGCTGGGACTCCGACAGCTGCTGGCATGGAGAGCAGGACGTGGCCGGGGAAGCCTGGGAGAAGCCAGCAGAGTGAGGGGAGCCGGGCTGTGCGTGTCGCCTTCCTGGGCCTGCCCCAGCCACAGGATGGCTTGCAGGCTCCTTGTGTAGCGCTACGGGGAACAGCCTGTTCCCTGCTCCGATCTAGAGTATCCGGTGCTGCCTTGAGAGGTTTCGTTGCAGAATGGGCAGCTTTTCACAGCGACGGGGGGAACCAGCCCCTTGCAGCTCATTCTTAGCCAGCAGGTGTGCAGGCTTTTGGATGCCTCTGGCTTTTCCTTGGAAGGTGCTGGAGGCAATCAGAAAGCAGAGTGATATAACAGCTCATTTACAGAGTCTGGTCAAGCGGATCCAGCAAATGCCCAGCACATGCCGACCCTCCTGCGCTGTGCAAAGGCCGGTTCCCCTGGGTAGGGAGCAGCCAAGAGCTGTGCCAGTCCCCCCCTCCACGGAGGGCAGGGAAGCCAAGTGCTCCTGAGGTCAGGAGTCTCTCCTCTGCCTGACCTCAAATGCACCTGCAGGCCCGGAGGAGCAGAGGAGGCTCCCGCCGAGCCCCGCTGCAGCAGCGATGCCTTATCTCCCTCCGGGCCGTCGCTCCACGCCTCCCCGGAGCAGCGCAGCCTGCAAAGCGGGGAATAAACACCCTGGGCTCTGCCTCTCGTGCCCCGGCATGATGGCGAGACGGCAGCTGCATCCCCCAGGAGCGCTGCTCTTTCCGATGTCCACACTGGGGATGTCCCGCCTATGGGAAGCTCCTCCCGAGCCTGCAGGCAGCATTCCAGGCAGCTCTGCCTTCCCGCAGCCAGGACAGCCCCCAGCACCGCGCATCTCCGCTTCCCGTTCGGAGCGGCCTCGTGGCTGGGAGCACGGGGACTTGCAGCTGCAGAAACAGACTCCGCAGGAGACTCACCTTGCCGCTTTTAAATCCTGCGAGCTGGGTTTTCATCCCTGCCTTACGCTAGTGCAGTACCCGGCCCATTCCTCTTGTGTCTCTGTCAGGGGCTCCTGAGGAGCTGGTGGATATCGGGAACGGGCAGAGAGCATCACGCTGCTTCTGCGGTGCTGGGCCAGGAGCACGCAGGAGCGGACGGGGAGTGCGCTGCTGGCACGAGGG
The DNA here is from genome assembly GCA_013398295.1 of Chionis minor. Taxonomy (NCBI): domain Eukaryota; kingdom Metazoa; phylum Chordata; class Aves; order Charadriiformes; family Chionidae; genus Chionis; species Chionis minor. The sequence goes on from VZSF01008641.1 coordinate 15,155, forward strand.
GATGCACAGCAGAGATGGAGCCGGGGCTTGTCCCCAGAGCTGAAGCCTGAACGTGCCCTTGTCTCAGGCAGGTGGAAAACAAGTCTGCCCTGGGACTGCAGGAAAGCGCACGAGCCTGTCACTTTCTGGCTGTCTCTGATCTCGCCTGTTCCCCAACGAACTTGGTGTGGAGCTGTTGAGGTTGCGCGGTTCCCCAGGACACCCTGTCCTAGGTGAAGGCAAATCACACCAGCTGTTGCAGAGCCTGCCCTCACCGTTAGCACGCATCCCACCCCATCCCCTCCACCACCGGCGCAATCCAGGAGCCCCTTCGCTCTCCCCAGGCCCTGCCCGTGAGCCCGGTCCCTCGCTGGAACATGGCGTCACCGAGCCGGAAGCAGCGAGCGGTGCTGTGCTGGCCCTGGGGCGGTTTTTAGGAGCGCAGTTTCACAGGTCGGTTGGCAGCAGAGGCAGGAAGAGGACTTGCAGAACCAAATCGCGTTCCCAGGACTCGCAGGGCTGCCCCTGGGCCGGCCACAAGCTCCCCGTGCGGCTGGCGAGGCCGCGGGGCGAGCACACTGCCTACCCTGCTGTGCCTCCTGCCTGGGCCACCGTCCCCTCCCCTCTCTGCCCCGCGTGGTGGCTGCCACCTGAGTCAAGACGTGACGCCTGGTCACGCAACGTCACCCCACAGCCCCCTGCTGCTCCCCGGCCACCGCGGCAGCAGCGTGACCGCAGCAGGCGTCGCTCAGGAGGGCTCCGGGCGGGCAGCCAGTCCTGCTTGTGTCCTCAGCTGGGCGAGCCCCCGCCTGGACAGGTCTGCAGCACACTCATCTCCACGTCCACTTGGCTTCTGCTCCATCCTGGCTTGTCCTCTCTCCTGCTCAGCTTTGCTAGCGTCCCTCTCCTTCCAGAGCAGCCATGACGCTGCTTTCCTTGCCCGCCTCACCCGCTCCAGCTCCTGGCCGGGGCTGCAGCACACCCTGCTCCTCAGCTCCTGCTCGGTCCCAGCCTGGGTACTGGGAGAGGGGTCTTGGCAGGCTCCAGGATGATGTGCCTGGCTCCGGCTCATCAGGCACAGGATCAGGTCCTCACTGCAATCCTTTGAACGGGGGCAAAGTCTGTGCTAGTGATTCGGCCTCAGTCCAACCTTCCCTTTGGCCCTAGAGTTGCTTGGAAGCTTCCAGTTGCTGCTGGGAACAGGGACCCAGTGTCACTGGTTGAGATGCTCCAACAGCTGAAAGGAGATATGATGCAGCCTGGTAAGGGGTGTTGGAACCCAGTTGTGGAAAATCTCCCTTCCCTTTGATCAAGCAGGCATATCCCCCTTTGTGGGGCTGGCTTTGTGCCACCCGAGGGGATGCTGGAGCTGTGGATCCTGTCCCCAGTTCAGGCCCAGGTGCCCAGCTCTGCTCCCAGCACCATCACTGCCATCCCTGCAGCTGTGCTGGAGCAGCAGCGCGGCCTTGGCGGGACTCTCAGCATCACGCGTGTCAGCGCCCTGCGTGCCGCATGTCCTCACCGCCTGGTGGCTGGGAAACGGGCACGGTGCCCTACTGTGCTGGGGAGCGACACCCTCATCCGGCTCCGGTGCATGTGGACTCTCTTGGTCCCTGAGCGGTGACACGGAGCGCCGCAGCCCCAGCAGTCCCTCCTTGCCTGGGGAAATGCGGCTGCCTGTCCCCAGCGGAGGCGCGGGATGCCCAAAGTGACCCAAACCCACTTCCCGTGGCTGCCCTTTGGCAGCGCCGCTGGCAGCTCCTGTGCTCCCCAGTTCTCTGCCCCAGTTCACAGATAAGGGCTGCAGGGGAGGATGGTGTTTAACCCTTGCACAGCCGGCGGTGGCGGGTGCAGGGCACAGCCCAGCGCTCTCAGCCAGGACCTCTCAACCCTTCTCTGCTGGCAACTGCCAACTCTGTTGAGTGTTAGATGTTTTGAGTAAGTGAGCATTTGGGTAGACAGCAGGTGGTTTGGTGAAGTCCATGGGGTGACACAGAGCAAATATTCCCCATAGACAAAATACGCAGATTGTCATTCCTCTGGGAGCGTTTAAGGGTGGTCAGTGGTACCGCGAGGCCCTGTGTGGGTGGGGACAGTGCGATGTTACTGTTTGCATTTCTGTGAAATCCTGTTTCTTTCATTTCTGTGACACTCTTCACGGCCGTCCTGCGGGGCAGCAGATGCTGCGGTGGGGACGCGGCACGGGGAGGCGGGGGCACGCACCCACCGCGGTGCCTGGGGTTGACCTGCTGCTCCCGCGGGGTGGCGGGAGGTGCCGTCACTTCGGTGCGGGGTTTGGGGACTCCCTGGCCCGGGCGCGGGGCGCTGCCGCCTCCCGCAGCGGTGCCGGGAGCGTGGCCGGGAGGTGGCAGCAACCCCGCACCGCGGGGCCCGGCCCAGCCCCCGCCGAGGCCCGTCTCCCCGCGCGGGGCAGGGGGCAGCGGGCGGGGGCTGCGGGGGACGGAGCGGTGTCCCGGGGCTGCGCTCCGGGCGGGGGCAGTCGGAAAGAACGAGCTGTTCGGCCGCCGGCGCCCCCAGCGGCTGCCCTGGCAGCGCCCACGGCCCGGGCACACGGAGCGCTGGCTCGGCCGGACCCCGGCACAGCCCATCCCACTCCGGACCCCCGGCACAGCCCGGCCCGCTCTGAGCCCCCGGCCCAGCCCATCCCGCTC